>OY728134.1:1481540199-1482015699 GCA_963277665.1 Viscum album
TGATTTGGATCATATATGTGTTAGTGCTCATGAGTGGAGAATTATGGTTAAATGGGATGATCGAGGATCTGACCATGGATTTGAACTAAGAATCTTATTCAGACTTTGGTGTGGGCATTGAACATTTTTGTTATTCCTTGAGTTTTAAGGAATCGTGGTCGGGATATGATAGTGCATTGGTGGGTGGGATTGAGCGCCTTTGGTATAATTCATCTAGAGAAGGACTTACTAGTTTTGTTGCATAAAAATTGATGTGGTAAGGTGGAGACCACATCAAAAATGGCATTCAAGATGCGGCTAATGTGGTTTGGGGATCAAACTAGGGTATTTGATTTTAGTTTTTCCATTTTATGGATAAAACATTTGATTTTAGTTTTTCAATTTTATTTCACAATTTCAAAAGTAATGGTTGTGGAATTGATAGGATAGGTGTTGAGATAGTGGGTTTATCCCAGGAGAATATTTAGGCTGAGGAATGGGTTGCTGTAATTATACTGATGGATGATGGAATTTTTCTTGATTGTATTGAAACTGGTTATTAGTTTTAATTTTTATGAGGGTAAGTATTGGGACCGTGTGATTAGCTCGTTCATTCATTATCCAACCAATAAAATACTAGATAGTAATTATACCATGAATTTAAATTGTTTTGGTACTATGGATTTTTAATTTTTTTGATAATTGTTATCAATAGATGTAATACCAATAAGATCCTTTTTAATTTAAGAGATTCTTGGGACATTTTCAGTCTTATGTTGTCCTGGATGATAGTACCAACACCCCACATTTCATCTCTAAATTCCCAACATGATTCTACTAAAGGTAAGACACTCCTCAGCCAAATATCCTTCAGCAATAGAGCCTTCTGGTTGAGCTTTATTTCTCACGTATGATTTCAAATGCCCAAGATATCTGTGAAATAAAATAAACATAATTATGAAACTGGTTATTAGTTTTAATTTTTATGAGGGTAAGTATTGGGATCGTGTGACTAGCTCATTCATTCATTATCCAACCAATGAAATACTATATAGTAATTATACCATGAATTTAAATTGTTTTGGTACTATGGATTTTTAATTTTTTTGATAATTGTTATCAATAGATGTAATACCAATAAGATCCTCATTAATTTAAGAGATTCTTGGGACATTTTAAGTCTTATGTTGTCCTAGATGATAGTACCAACACCCCACATTTCATCTCCAAATTCCCAACATGATTCTACTATGAAACTCCAAACACCCCCAGACACAAACTATTCTTCAAATACCCTAGTTTGATCCCCAAACCACATCAGCCACATCTTGAACACCATTTCTGATGTGGTCTCCACCTTACCACAAAAATTTTTATGCAACAACACTAGTAAGTACTTCTCTAGATGAATTATACCAAAGGCGCTCAATCCCACCCACAAATGCGCTATCATATCCCGACCACGATTCCTTAAAACTCAAGGAATAACAAAAATGTTCAATCCCCACACCAAAGTCTGAATATGACTCTTAGTTTAACTCCACGGTCAGATCCTCGATCGTCCCATTTAACCATAATTCTCCACTCATGATCACTAACACATATATGATTCAAATCACCCTCAAGTCACACCACCAATATTTTCTATGTGAATACACCAAAGAGAGGTCTAGGAATTCAATCCACACAAGGTTTGTAGAACCTCAAAACCTAATCTCCAAAGTTATTTCATCATGTATTTCCATGAACACCACCACTTATCATGCCTCAAGACTACAATCCCTCGCGTGGTTCTTGTCACTCCAAATTAACAATGTGTTGAGTTTTTTAAGCATCATAAGGTTTTACCTAAACATTATTTATAATAGATTTATTCGATATTAAAGTTTTATATGAAGACTCTATAGAGAAATTATGTTGGGGTTATTCCAAATTAACAATGTGCTTTGGCTTTCATGGTAAAGTAGCTACCACGTTGTTAGCACACTGTTTCTCTTTACCAAAGAAACTTCCCCTATCCCAAACACTAGAGGGTTCATATCTAACTTAGGGGCTCATATTTATTATATTATGTTTTTGTAATCTTATAATATCTTATATATGAATATTTTTCTCTATTTAGTAGTAACTATGTGTTTTAATTTTTTTTATTATTGTGTAGGCACATTGTGATATACATGGATAAAAGTTGGATCACATTACCGAGGAACACACCTCAGTATGTTAAGGGATTGAATGAGTTTTTAGATTTGGAAATTTCTAATCGATCCATTGAAGGGAGAATAAAATTTCCATGTCCTAAATGTAAATTCAGAACATGGTTGAATAGAGATGAAGTTTATGAACATTTAATACTGAAGCAATTCCCTATTCAATATTTGTGTTGGATTTGGCATGGAGAATAGAACATTACAGAAATATTGAGCACTGATGTTAATCCACAGAATGAGGTCCCAAGTTCGTTGACAATGGAAAATGAAATGAAAAACCTCATAAATGATGCATTCGGCACTGCAAGACACCACTATCAGCATCAAAACATATTAGAACAACTAGAAGAGGGTGCTACAAATTGCAACGTGACAAGTGATGTTTTTGAGACTGTAACACAGGCAGATCAAGATTGTAACATATCATTGGATCCTCCTCTTGATTCTATGGAGCCAAATATAAGAGAAAACTTCACTAAGGAAAATGCGTTTCATGATTTAGTTGACGATGGAAATCAAGAGTTGTATAGTGGGTGTTTGAAATATTCATAGCTTTCATTTCTGCTGAAGTTATACCATATCAAATGTCTATGTGGAATTACAAATAAGGCAATGTCCATGATATTAGAATTGATTTGTGATGCATTTCCTGAAGCAAAAATCCCAGAATCTTTTTATGATATGAAAAAAGTTGTTAACAAGCTTGGTCTGAATTATACAAAAATACATGCATGTCTCAATGATTGTATGCTTTATTGGGGAGAGGATTCAAGTAGACAGAATTGCAAGAAATGTTCTTCTTCTAGATGGTAGGAAAAGGGTGATGTTGGAAGTCTTAATGAACATAATTTCATGGAGAAGAATAAAAGGAACACACCTGCAAAGGTTTTTCATTACTTTCATTTGAAGCCTCGATTGCAAAGATTATTCATGTCATCGAAAACCCCTGAATACATGAAGTGGAATTCTGTAGATAATAAAAATTATGGGTTAATGAGACATCCACAAGATTTCCAATCGTGGAATACATTTGATTAATTACTTCTATATTTCTCATCTGATCCTAGGAATGTTCGATTGGGATTGGCTACCGATGGATTCAACCCATTTGGGACTTTGAGTACCAGTTATAGCATTTGGCCAGCTGTTTTGATCCCTTATAATCTGCCTCCGTGGATATGTATGCAACAAACATATGTTATCCTTTCGATGATTATTCCTGAAAAAAATGCCTAGAAATGATATTGATGTATACTTGTAGCCTTTGATTGACGAATTGCAGGAGTTATGGAGCAACGGTGTTGAGACATTTGATGCTTCTTCTAAAACAATGTTCAAAATGCATGCTGCTTTAATGTGGACCATTATGACTTCCCTGGGCTTGGCAATTTATCTGGTTGGAACACTTACATGGGTTTGGCTTGTCCCGTTTGTAACTTTGATTTTGAGCCCAAACAGCTACCTCACAGTAGAAAATGGTGCTTCTTGTGTCATCAAATATTTCTCGATGTATCTCATAGATTTCGGATGAACAGATCAAAATTTAATGGTTCCATTGATCATAGACCACCTCCAAAGTTTTTAACTGGTTCTGAAATATTGACACAGCTTGAAAATGTTTAAAAATAATTTGGGAAGGTTCATCATTTGAATGATAGCGGAAAACGAGTCTTAAGTGCATCGTCAAGTGAAATTGGAACGCAACAATGGAAGAAAAAAAGTATATTCTTCAAACTTTCGTATTGGGAATTTAATTTGTTGCGACATAATCTTGATGTGATGCATATTGAAAAGAATGTATGTGATAATTTGATTTTCACATTGCTTAATGAGCATGAAAATTCGAAGGATCATCTCAATGCTTGTAAAGACTTACAAGAAATGAACGTAAAATGCAACCTCTGGCCAGATGAGAATGAAAAGTATCCTCCGACAATTTTTGAATGAAAAATAGGGATAAAGATACATTCCTTCGAATTTTAAAGAATGTTAAGGTATATGATGGGTATTCAAGTAACATCTCGAGGTGTGTTGACTTGAAGAATCATAAGTTACATGGATTGAAAAGTCATGATTCACATATTTTGTTACAACAGTTACTGTCATTGGTATTGTGTACATTATTACCTGAAAAAATTACTGCTGTTGTACTCCAATTCTACACATTTTTTAGACAACTATGTGAGAAAACTCTACATCCATTTCAGCTTGAAAACCTCCAGGAGAGGTTTTTATTGACCCTTTGTGCAATGGAGATGATCTTTCCTCCATCATTTTTTTACTGTAATGATGCATTTAACTGTGCATTTGGTTGAGGAAGCTAAATTAGGAAGCCCGTTCATTATCGATGGATGTATCCAATTGAGAGGTAATTTATTTATATGTTTTTCAGTTAAGTAAACAATTTTTGGTACTTAATTAAATGCATAATTATGTTTATTTTATTTCACAGATATCTTGGGAATTTGAAATCATACGTGATAAATAAAGCTCAACCAGAAGGCTCCATTACTGAAGGCTATTTGGCTGAGGAGTGTCTTACCTTTTGTAGAATCATGTTGGGAATTTGGAGATGAAATGTGGGTTGTTGGTACTATCATCCAGGATAATATAAGACTGAAAATTTCTCAAGAATCTCTTAAATTAATGAGGATCTTATTGGTATTACATCTATTGATAACAATTATCAAAAAAATAAAAAATCCATAGTACCAAAACAATTTAAATTCATGGTATAATTACTATCTAGTATAATTATGTTTATTTTATTTCACGGATATCTTGGGCATTTGAAATCATACGTGAGAAATAAAGCTTAACCAGAAGGTGCTATTGCTGAAGTCTATTTAGCTGAGGAGTGTCTTACCTTTTGTTCTCGATACTTGGATGATATTAAGATGAGATTTAATAGAGTTGGATGTGTTGACGACACATCGACTCAATCTGAAATACATCAGAAATCCAAAATATTTCCTTCTATTGGTCGATCAGTTGGGAGGACCTCAAATGTGACACTGACTAAACTGGAATTATTACAGGTACATAGATATGTGATGCTGAATAGTGAAATTGTAAATCCATTTATTGAAGAGTTGAGGATAAAAACAAAGAGACGAATGAGAGTTCGAACACGAAATGAGAAAGATATAACAAAAGTTGTTAATAAATACTTGTATAATGGTTTGTACGACATGTAAGTTCATAAATATTGCAATAAGTATGAATATTAGTTTTACACATACATTTTGTAAATCTAATAAAGTATATTTCTTTTTTCAGATCATGAATACTGATACTCGAGCAGAGGTGTCAGAAGATTTGAAGTTTCTTGCTAGAGTTCCTCTAAAAGAAGTTAGAAAGTTCGACGCTTATAATGTGAATGGCTTTAGATTTCGTACAGTCGATCGAGAAGTGGGTTTGAAAACACAGAATAGTGGTATATTTACATTTGCTGAAGTGAAATACTATGGAAATCTGCATGATATTATTGAATTAAACTACCACAGACATTTTTCTGTTGTTTTATTCAAATGAAAATGGGTCAATATTATCAGAGGTGTTAAAAGAGATTCCTTGCAATTTACTTCTGTGAACTTCTCTCGCTTGATGGATGTTGGTCATCATGAACTTCATGATCCATATATCTTAGCATCGCAAGAAAAAATGGTACATTATGTGAATGATGTTGTTGATGAAGGGTGGAGTGTAGTTTCTCACGCAATACAAAGAGATTTGTATAATATGGGGGATGAAGTGGATAATTTGACCTCTGAAATTGAATTTAATCAACAACAGGAAGCAGAATTATTTGTCCATCATGATATTGAAAATATTATTCTAGTAAGGATGAATGAAATGGATGAAGCAATGCAGTAGGAAACCAATATGATTGAAGGGGAAAATTATTGATGTACAATTATTTATTTATTCAGAAACTACTTGTTTCATTTCTGTAGTCATTCATTATCGTTGTTATATATATTTTGTCTGTTAGTAATGGGCATCTATTATCATTTTTTATTTTTTTTCTGTAAAATTTTTTTGACATATATATTCTAAACTTAATTTTATTTGATTAAATGACAGTAATGCCAAGGAAGAAGCGATATACTATTTCATCTAGTTCCACGATAGATGATGATCCATCTGGATCCCTCCCCATGACATCTGAGGCACCAGCTGCCTACACTTCTATACCATCTCCCCCTGCACCATCTTCACACCATATCTGGATGTCCCATTAGAGGGTGAGTCATTGACTCCCTCTTCAGGAGCCTCAGTAGTGGGGCAGTGATACGCACATTCCAGTTCATCACGGGCGTACTGGAGTGTCACTGTCATAGGTACAAATTTTAATTAAATAAATTTATTGCATTTTTTTTATACTAATTGTTTTCTCATTGAAGATAAAAAAAATAAAACCATGGAGAAAAACATAAAAATTGCAGATGTTTGGAATATGACTAGCGAAAAGATAGTCATGCCATTTGATTCTTATGGGGTCCCGACGGATGATGCCGCGGGGTTACTTGGCCAGATTCTAGGCCAACTGGTAGCGGAGCCCATTTCCCTTCCTATTTCATATGATGATTGGAGAAATATGCCTCAAAACTGGAAAAATGAACTTTTTGATTCTCAAATAAAGGTAAATTTATTACATTATGGTTTAATTGAATGTCATGTTACTAATATGTTTAAAATGAATTTCTGTATACAGACGTTCTTCCACTTTACAGTTGCTAATGTGATAGCACAGAAGTGGACGTTGAAAAATCTAGGTAAGAAATGGAATGATTTCAAATGGAGATTGTGGTGTGATGTCAACGATACCTCGTTGACTGTGCAACAAATGTATGAGAAGTTACCCAGTGGGGTACTGAAAGAACAGTGGAAAGTTTTTGTTGACAGAAATCATGATGAGAAGTGGATGGTATTGAAATATATATTATTATATTATCCTCATTTTACATTTATAAATGTATATGAAGAGGACATGACATTGAATACATTACTATTAAATTTTATTTTATTTATTTCAGGATCTCTCAAGAAATAATGCTTCAAGCAAGTCATCCCTCACACTGCGGGCTCAAAAAGCTTTTCTAGAAGCCGAAAGACATTAGTAATCTTTTAATTAGTTTAAATATTTATAAGAAAGTATTATCTATTTAATATATTGAATTGTTGATTTATCTTTGCTTAATGCAGTCACAGAGTTTAGGGCACGAAGCATCCCGAACTGAATTGTGGTTGGATGTTCACAATAAATCAGATGGAAGTTTTATTAATGAGCCTGCTAAAGAATTTGGGGTATGAAGTCAATTTTTTATTATAATAACTTATTATCAGTTTTTACTATGTTAATATATATTGATATTTTATTTATAGTTAAAAATTAAAGAACTATGGGATGACAATCCTGTGCAGTCCTACTCAGTCTCCCAGGATGACCCGGTTGCTAAAGTCCTTGGGAAGGAGCATCCTGGTAGAGTGCACGGGATGGGTTTGGGACCCATACCATATGAGGTTTTTAGCAGGCCACCAGGGATGGAAGCTGTATCTACTCCTGGATTTAGTCAGCCCATACTTGAAGATGCTCAGAAAGAGATTATTTCTCTATGAAACACAGTTCACCAGCAGGGGGATCAGATATCTACTTTGCAGAAAGAGTTGATTGAAATACATCATCATATGAGCAGATATGCCCCCAGTGGTAGTGCATCGACTGGTGGCATGTAGGTAAATCACAAAAAATCAAAATTATTTAGTTTTCTATCTTTAATTGGTTTTAAGTTTTAATATAAATATGCAACCGTATTTAATTTTCAATATAATGTTCTTACAGGTGACAGCATAAAGTGGTGATGAAGCTGGCGAGGGTGACGATGCATCATCGGACCATGATTAGTTGTATTGTTCATGTGTTGAACAAATATGGGAATAGTTGGTTTGTATATGTAACATTTGTGGCACATAGTTGCCACCAAACATTTTCATGTCCTAAAATATCCTTGATTTCTCATGTTTCCTTTTATGCATTTTATTGATTTCTGATGTTTCTTTTTATGTCTTGATTTCTCGAGTGTGGTATACATCATTCCATTTAGGCCTGTGTTTGAATTGGTAGTTGAGATTTTGGATGACTAGGAGTTAAACCCATTGTTGATGTGTTGAACAAATTGGGTCATTTCACATGTTATACTATTTTGAATTTGAACTAAGTAATATTTTCTTATGTTGAGATGGTTTTACTATTTTTTAGTGTTGAGGGGGTAATGGATTCATCCACACCTATTTCATACTCAATAGAATCATGTTTCCCAACATCAATTGCGTTAACATTGATGAAATATACTAATGTGTTACCACCAATAGGAAACACATATTTACATTGTAAGAGGGATATCATTAATTTGGGTGTGATCCCATAGGATGAATGATACTGGAGATGGCCATGAGGAAAAAATGATAAAAAAATTCCCCCACCCACGTGGTTTATGTTTTCTATTGTAATTTTATGGTCACAAACGCCACTTAGGATAGATTCTGATGCTTTTAGATATTAGAGCATTGCAACCATCCCTGGTATATTATCTAGATATTCTAATGGGCCTCAAGGGAGTTTAAACTAGTAGGGGTATAAATATACTCTTGAGTGTCAATGGTTGGATATCCCCAGTGGGATCAACTTTTAGATGCTTGAGTATAGACAATAGGGAAAAACACCCTATATATCTTCTTGAGTACTCAAGGTCACATGTTAATAAAAATGACTATAGTGAACATGATACTCATAATGAATTTCTAAGGTGATTTCTAATTTATGGTGGACATATTTATCCAAATAAATATGATAAGAGAAGAATGTGTTCTCATGATCTATTGAAAGGATACAAAAAGGTTGGATGTGAAATTATGGACCAATGGTTTTGCCATAGAATATTTTTATTTGGACAACATGTGGGTCATTATTCCCTATAGATTACCATAAGCGTCATATAATGTGAGGATAGATCCATTTATATGGTATTCCTGAAATAAGTTGTGAACCACCATGCACTCATTTTACAAGGGTAGGAGACAATGTATGTCAGGGTATGCGGAACATATATTCATAGAAATTGAGTCCTATGTATGACATAACAATTGTTTTCATGCCTCACTATTGTGTTCCTTATGGGTACTATCATCTTGTTTTTGGTCTTGAACATAATTGATGCATTTGGTGATTCAATTTTAATTGAAGGATGTGATGAAGGTATTGAAAAGGAAACACAATGAAGAAACCCATCAATACATCATCAAATGTAAGAGTTCATAGTTTATCAATCCAATTCCATGTTAATGGATTCACATTATGTTATCTATTTTTTGATGAGAACCTCCAATGGGCTTCCATGTATATGAATATTTGGTATGGATTTCCTTTTAGAACTAAATTACAATGAAAGGTATTCACTAGTGATTCATATACTATAGATTCTCCAAAATAGGTATTGGTAAAAGGTATGAGATTTTGGGATCATCAAATATTCTTTGGGTGGAATCATTTGAATTATTGGATTCCCTTATAGATTTATGATTTTTTAATGAATAATATCAAAATTCTAGTGTTTAACAAGTTACCCCTATTCCTATGATCTCTCTGAATCTGTGTAGATATGAAAATATATGATTTTTAGGTTAATCATTCATATAATACATGTTTATGACTCATTTGTTTAAGGCCACATAGTTAGAAAAATTATTCATTTTTCGCCATACAAAGAGGTCGTAGGTGTTTACATTGTTGGGATCAGGCCCATGCGATGAGCATCATATGAATCTCTATAAATAGAATCATAACACAAATAGTTTATTAATGATTAGTGGGATACATCATACCATTTATGTTCAATTTAAATATAAATATTTCAAGAATCTTAACTTTTTGTGAAGGGGAACACTTTGTGAAAGGTACCTAGAAATAGATAATGTTTGAATTTATCATGAGTTTCCATTTCAGTTTCATCTTGGTCTTCAATGACTAATTTGGAGAAGTTATGGTTGTGGATTACACCTATTATAGGGCCCATATATTGTTTTCAATATCATATATGTTGGTATGATGATAATGGATGAATGATTAAGAGGCTAGGTCATATAACTTGAAGGTGGATATGATATTGTGATACTAGGAGGGGTATCTAAAATTAAGGACTATATAAAGAATCTAATACTAGATTCTTTAACTATGGTATTTTGTAAAAGTGATTCATATTATTCTTATCACATAAGAATAATAACATGTTTCTTGACGTTGGGATTGAACCTCAGAGGGGAATATATTATATCCTAGTTAAGAGGAATAAAATACAATATAATTGAAGGCATGAATTAAGGTAATGGGACATGATTCATCGTAGATTAAAATTGTGTTGAAATGACATGTGTAATGAATTTTAGAGTCATCCTACCAGGTTTAGAAGGTGATTACTATAATGTATCTCAATAATTATTTTAAATTATGATCAAATAGAACATAATGTTTTTGTGTATCATGAATTTTTTAAGAAATAAGTTAATAGAAGATTATTTGTGTTACATAAAAGTGCACAATAAAGTATTGAGTGAGACTAACACATGATCTTATCTAAGACACCTGGTATAGTAGATGTGTGTGGTGATGGTATATTTGGGGTATTAAACCAAGTAGGAGACCCACACATGGTAAATCTAACTGTGTTTTATGCTCACTCCCTATATGGGAACACCGACACACATGTAGATCTAATTTTTCATTTTCAAGTGATATATATTATGGGGCATCAAGAAGGATCGGATAGATGTACGTTTGGAGAGTAGTCAAATAATGGACCTATGTTTTATAGTTGATTCTATCATATATTTTTTTCAATTTATTCTATACTGATTTCCTAGGTTGATGTTTCTTGTTGTATGTTGGTATGTACAATATGGTTCATTCTTATATAGCATGTAAATTTTTACTTATTTTTTTTTAATTTATTCTATACCGATTTCCTAGGTTGATGTTTCTTGTTTTTGTTGGTATGTACAATATGGTATTTCTAGTTTGATTTGTCTTTCAGGGAAGTGGTGCAGCAGAAGCAAAAAATTTATTTTTTTTTCTGGTCAGATTTTCGCGGCGGTTTAAACCGCCACTAAATGTACATTGGTGGCGGTTTAAACTGCCACTAAATGGTGATAACCGCCGCGAAATGTAAAAAAAAATTATGGTTCACGACGGTTTTAACCGCCGCTACATAGTCGCATCGTAGGTTCTCATTCCGCGGCGGTTTTGGTGACTTCATCGGTTGTTTTACAGCCGCTGGATTTGAGTATATTCACGACGATTATAACCACTGCGAATAAACTGATGTCCAGGGCTCGTAAAAACCACCGCTAAACTCAGTAAAACCGCCGCGAAATGAGGCAACTATAACGCTTTCCATAAACCACCGCGAAACAGAAATAACTACCGCTAATAGATTGGAGATTCCATATTAGGCGACAGTTTACAGAAACCGCCGCCAAACTATTTAGCGGCGGTTTAAATCGCCGCTAAATGGTGATTCTCTTATAGTGGTAAGACAAGATTTGTTGGGAAGTTCAGTCCACAAAAATTAACCAAGGAGGAGTTATATTCTTTGGATGCAATAATTTCACCATTTTTTGTTCTCACGGATAACTCAACCTCCATATTTTGAGGTGGTGTTTGAATAGTTCTACTAAACTTGAAAGATATGAAAGAATGTGTAGAACCATAATCAAATAGTAGGTTAGTTATTCTTAAATAAATAAATAGTGTAATTGTAACTACATAATTTTTGGGATCCACCTCGGTAGTAGTGATGGAATAACCCTTACCTTGATCCTTTGGCTTTGGTGGTTGATAACGTTGATTACCCTTGAGGACCCGAGGTTTATTGCACTAGCTTGTATAGTTCCCTTTCTCTCTACAGTTGAAGCATTGAACCATGGGTGGTGCTCTCTTTTCCTCTATTATATCATCTAGCTTCTTTATGTCTCTTCAACATTCATGACCTTGGTGGCCTTCTCTCCCACACTTATATCATTTCCCCGTCCCTTTGAGGTAGTTCCCATGATGCTTCTTCCCACATTTTTGACATGTGAGTGGTTGATTTTTCTTTCCACCTTTCTCATTATGTCCCCCATCTTGAAACTCAATCTTTTGATTCTTATCACCACGGTCATGGGGCCATTCTCCAAAATCCATCTCCACTTGAAGAGCACATTGAACAACTTCTTCGTAACTACCAAGGTCTCGAATTTCTAGAGTCTTTCAAAGGTGTGGTTTTAAACCAATAAAAAATCTATCTATTTTTCTATAATTTTTTATAACTAACCCCAAATAATACCTTGAAAGCCTTGTGAAATTTTCCTCATAGGTCGTGACAGATTCACCTTACTTTTTCTTCATCTCTATGAATTATCTCTCCGTATTTACATGAAGATTTCTAGGGAAATACTTGTTAAGAAACATTATATTAAAGTCTTCCCACTCCATCTCTTTAATTTATTCATATTGGTGTTTTTAATAAACACCCACCATTGATCGGCCTCTCTATATAGATGATAAGCAACCATATTCACCTTATCCTTCTCAAAACAGTGGAGCACAAAAAAGATCTTCTCCATCGAGTTGACCCACTATTCTGTGACTATTGGATCAGAAGATCCACTAAATGTCGATGGTTTTTTTTGCATAAAAGACTTGATAGCCAGTTGCTCCCTCTTTGGTGAAGAAGGAAATTCCACATTATTAAAGTTATTTTCTATAGTCTGAGATATTTGGGTAAGCATTTCCATGAAATTTTGAACTCCGCCTCATCAAGAATTGGGGATGTCATTCGGGCAATCACTGCATTGTCCCTCACATGGGTTGTTGGACTGATTTCTCTTGGTTCCCACCATTATCTAAAATATAAAAGTTTTAAACAAAACATAAGTCAAAAAGTCATGAATAAATAATTTATTCCATTGTATAATTAACTCTAAAGGCATATCTTGTGGGATCCCTATGTTTATAATTTTCTAAAACAAAGATTATTGGGTGCTTACATATACTTAGTCTCATGCTAAGGGTTTTCACTAAGGTTCTATAATCCTAATTCCTAAATTAACTAAACTGTGCTCTGATACCAACTATAGCGACCCTGCTTTTTCTTACATTACTATTACATTATTTTAAATATAAACAACATAATAGTGCTACAAGTCTAGGATCCAAAGGTTTAGTATCTTGGGAAAATTAGGACCATACATAACTTTTACATAATAAAACATAAACATTTATTTAATTCCTTATTTTATAGCTTCTTAGTGGCCCTCATGTTCTCCTTAGAACAAGTATTCACCTGAAGATATACATCAAAATAAGGGGTGATCTAAAATCCCAATAATAGGATGAATAAGAGACATGAAACATGGGTGATAATAGTAATCATTATCATAACATAAGAAAAGTATCATCATCATAACCATGAGTGGAAACATTAGATAAAGACATGGAATATGGTAATGCATAAAAATTAAATATCATATCACATTATAACACTTACATATACTATATAATTTTGGGTGCACCCGTCACATCATAACATTTACATTATCATGCATTACGCATGGAACATATATCAATATTGGATATAAAATAACTGATGGATAAGAATGAGTTTCATTTAATAAATCATACATTCATGAATAAAACTTGGGGTTACCAAAATAAATATGTAATAACATACTTGGTATAAGAATCATAAAACTTGAGTGAATGTATGATATAGGCCTCACCACCTATTCTAAAATACTTGAATTTTTGTTGAATAGTAAAATACAGTAATTTATGATAAAAGTTAAATACA
Source organism: Viscum album (assembly GCA_963277665.1). Classification (NCBI taxonomy): domain Eukaryota; kingdom Viridiplantae; phylum Streptophyta; class Magnoliopsida; order Santalales; family Viscaceae; genus Viscum; species Viscum album. The sequence continues at coordinate 1,481,554,274 of OY728134.1, forward strand.
TGAATTATTGAGTCATGTATGATCTATAGATGATATAGGCCCAAAAAATAAAAATAAAATCATTATTTTAATATTTTTTTTGATAATTCTCAAACTATTCATAGTCTTGATCCAAAATAATAAAAAAATGAATAAAATAATGAGAAAACACCCCTCTCCTCCCCTATAAATACCACCCTCACCACCTATTCTTATCACACCTTAATTAAGGTCTCATAAAATTATCTTATAGTCATAAGACAACAAAATATTAGTTTATGAATCTATTTTATGTAAATAATTTTTATTTTAAATCATTATATTAATAATAATATTGTAAATGAACATCTACGTTTTATAGAAATACCAACACTTAATTAATAATTTTTAAAATATCTATTTACTTATATTATGATATATTTATATCATATTATAAATTATAAGATGAATAAATTTTATTTATACTTTCATAGATGATGCTAATATTTTATTGGATGATTTACAATTTATAATGGTTACATTACTATTCCAAAGGTCAAGTTACTATTTCATTAGTAAAAGTTCCTTAACTTCTAGAAATACCTCTTATTTAATTCATTCTTCATTTATAAAGTTTTTATTGTGTTATAAAAGTGATTTTATGTGGTTTATGCTATATGAAATATTTATAAAAAGGCAATTTCCATTGATAAAATTTTGGGTTGTTACAGCATTTCTCATCCCTAGCGTATAGGCAAGCTCTAAGTCAAAGGATTGTAGGTATTTAACCCACATTTTCTACCAAAGGTTCAATTAACACTACGTGAAAATATACCTAAGGATTTTTTGGTTAACAAATACCACAAAATTCTCTCCCATTAGGTAATTTCTATAAAAATATAAGTCATGAACAATAGCTGCCAATTCGAGGCCATGTGTTAGGTAATTCCGCTCATGAGGCCTCAGTTCCCATGACCCGTACACAACGACTCGATCTTCCTGCATAAAAATTGCTCCTAGATTGATACTTGATGTATAAAAATACACTATATAGCTTATGATTGGATCTATTTGAATCAGGATCGGTACTGAAGTAAGCCTTCCTTTTAGCTCCTAAAAGGTTGTCTCATGGGCTTCTAACCATATAAATTTTACTCCCTTCTTAGTCAAGCCCGTAAGAAGTGTTGTTAAGCATGAGAATTCCTGTATGAAGTGCATTTAGTAACCATATAGACCTAATAAACTCCATATTTCAAATACATTCTTGGGATGCTCCTAGGTAACTACAACACTCACCTTCTCTGGGTCAACTAATACTCCTGCCTCTGTGATAATATGACCTGGGAAGTGAACCTTATCAGTTCAAAAGTGGAATTTACTGAGCTTATAATACAGTTGGTGCTCTCTTAGTATATTCAAAATTATCTCTCAAGATGTGTGTCATGGTCTCTTAGAGTATAAGAATAAGATATCATCTACAAAGACCACCATGAATGAATCCAAAAATGGGTAGAAATCCTGATTCATCAAAGACATGAAAACGAAAAGTGTGTTTGTGATATCGAAAAATATAACCAGATACTCATATAAAATGTACCAACTACATAAATTTGTACATGATATATCTGAAGGTATAACACGCACCTGGTGATATATTGACCTCAAATCGGTCTTCTAGAATACCCTCACTCTTTGAGCTGGTTGAAGAGATCATTTATACAAGATAAATGATACTGGTTCATAACCATCAACTAGTTCGATTTTTGATAATCCGCACAAAGCCTGAGGGATATGTCTTCCTTCTTGGAGAAAGGTACCAGTGAACTCTAGGGTGAAGTACTGGTCCATATAAAACCCCTGGACTCTAAATCATCTAGTTGCCTCTTGATCTCCTGTGACTCAGTAGTAGTCATCCTATAAGGAGGAATGGATACTGGTGGAACTCCAGGCACTAGATCAATAGTAAAATCTACCTCTCTCTTGGGAGGTAGTCTAGAAAAGTAATTGGGGAAAACATCCCTAAAATAATTGACTATAGGATCAAAGTCTTCCTAAATCATTCCTAAATCATCCATGTAAAGGTTGGTAATATGGGTGGTCGCTCCACCTAGCCTAAGATGCTCTGGTCCATCTCTACCTGCTTGTACATCCCTCTCACATTTTTTAATATAGGTACCACCCTCTGGTGATATGAACGAAACCCTCCAGTGATAACAATCCACATAGGTGTGATAGGGGACCAACCAGTCCATCCTGAGAATGAAGTCAAAGCCCATCATCTCGAGGATGAATAGGTTCCATAAGAAACAATGGCTACCTACCATAAGGGGGAATTCCTTTCAATATCATATACTCTCTAAATGTATACCAAAAGGTGTATCAAGATTTATTATTCCATAGATATACTCAATATCAATCCCAAGGCTTTCCACAATATCCATAGAGATGAATTAATGTCAATCACCCATATCAAATAAGGCAGATACAATAGTAGAGGCTACTAGAGTAGTACCTTAAATAGTAGATGTCCTGACACCCTACTCCTTTGGTATAGGCTACACTAAATAAATATAGCATTATCCCTAGCCTCGTGGTCCCACCTGACTACCTAGAGTGAGTATGATCTACTGGTGCTGAGTATCTGAAGCTTGGATACCTCATCCATAACCTCCTCCTCTACCTGTATGGCCGATAGTACTCCAGTTACCTGCCTGGTGAGGTACTACTAATCCTTCACATAAACGTTAAGTTGATATGGATCCTCTCCCAATCAGCACAGATGGGAGGGTCCTGTAAAAATGATAAAGATTCCCCAACCTATCGGAACCTCGGTACTCAAAAAATTCTTTGGGACACTAGGGATTCTTATGTCCAGACTTCCCATGCTAGTGAAAAACTGTGTAACTATCAGTGGGTGTCATCTAGATTACACTGCTCATGTGTGCAGTCTCAAAGCATCACTTCTGGACACTAGTCAAACCACTACCCTGTCTAGGTTCTAAACTGCCCTGGATCACACCGTCATATTCCCTTAGGTTCTGCTCAGTTATAAGATCCTAGTTCACTATACCAGATATGGTATTCAGCCAAAAAATGTTCACCGGAGAATGAACAGGGTGCCTAAGCTCATCCTCAAATCATCTTGATTTCGTTTTATCATCAGTGGTATAGATAGGTGTAAAAAACTGAATCTCTATAAAACATTTTTAGTAGTCCATAACAAATATAGAACCCTATTGCAGGTTCACGATCATCCCTCAGGGTCTCAGGGAAGAAGTAGTCATAGAATCTTGATTGGAAATCCCTCCAAATCACTTCTTGGTACTGACCTACCTGGTTTAGAATATCCCACTAGTGTTTGGAAGATCCAAAAATTATATATGTAGTGAGATTACTCCCCTCTCAGGAGGTGTCTCTAAATTATTGAAAATATATATGACCGTCTCAAACCATAACTTTGTAGTTTGGGGGCCACCATCTCCTGAAAAATTAGGTGGATTCTCCTGCTAAAACTCTCACATCAACACTCCCATAGAAGGGATAGGTCATGGAGCTCCTTATATAGTATTTATAATCTATAGAAACTCCCCTTGAAATTGTACATCATCGCCCGCATCAGGGATAATAGGTGGTTCCCTAGGTAGCACCAATGGAGGTATCACTAGTGGTTCAGGGCCCACCACCTTCAGATCATGGTCATCACCACCCTCCTAGTGCATGACTGGAGTAAATCATGGTGGCATAACTTTATAAATTATAAACACATGCCTCAGATAGGATAGTTCACATTAATAGGATAGGTATAATCCTTTCTATGTAAGAACCACCCCCCCCCCCCCATCTGCCCTTAGGGTCAAGTTTGGGTGATAGGATCAATTATATAGAACACAAGAGACAGTACCTACTTACCACTACTAAGGTTAGGTCTGGGTCAAGCATTTTGTTTCATTGTATGGGTACCGGTATATATAGTGTCAATTACAATTTATAGAGGAAAACACCCTTTAAATTGAAATTGGCATCCCTATTTAATGGTGACCATTTTATTTTAGAATTTAATTTCATTTAATTTCATTCTCATTTATATAAAAATTATCTTTAAAAGGATAAACTATATGGATCATCACTTCCAATCTATAAGGGCCCATACACCTCATAAATTGAAGTGTGGAATCTATTTAAGCATAACCACTCACTTATCAAGTCCTTGTATGAAATGTTAGAATAATTCATGGACATAACAATAAAGCACTAAAACATGTTACAGGCAATGCACATAGTAAGTAAATGTGGCATGGCATAATGCATGACATATAAATCCTATAAGGTTCCTGGAATGATGCATGATGCAACATTTACTTTCCATGTTAGGCCAAGGATAAAATAAAATCCTCAGTCATAACAATAACCATCACACGTCGCGTGCGTCACCCAATGTTGGGATCAAATCAACTGTAATAAGCACAAAGTAGAACAACATGTCCCATCCCAGATAATTTGGCATTTCCCTACATGTGGGTTAGCTCCTCCTAGGAACAGCTCATTACAAAATTCCGACTTGTCCTAGTGTAACACCCTGAGATTTTATGAGATATATATATATATATGTCTTATGTTATATGCAACACCAAAGGAATCTTTCACTACACACAACACTGGTTTGTCTTGCATTACACGCAAGAGCAACCTTCCTCGATAGCTTGCGTTGTACGCAATACCGAGTTTCACTAAACAATGATATATTATTATAATATTATGAACTAGCTGTTATGAATAGTATTAACCTAATTTTTAATTTTAAAACATTATGATTCATCTTACACATTTTCTATAATGATATATGAAAACAAAATCAATTTTTCGATAAAAGAAGTATTTTTCAAAAAATGCAGTTTTACCGCCTTTTGATGGCGCACCCATTTTAAATATAATTTTTGACATGTTTATAAGTTAAATTTTACAAAATAAACTTATTATTTTGAATTAGGATATAAAAATTTACATTGGATAAATTTTTGATACTTTTCTGATAACTTTCATATTTTGATGAATAGTAAAAATACGCTGAATTTTTCTTAAAAACAACTTTTTTCAACAAGATAATTTATATGGTTAAATGATAAAATTTAATGGTTTTAAAGTATAAATAGAATATATATTTTTACCATTTAATATAATTTATATCATTACCATTAATTTTACATTGAATTCATAGGTAAAAACATTTCAATCTTTGACAATGTTTTAACTTTTAAAAACTTTTTTTCTTAACAACAAGATTAATTTTAAATTAATTACTACAAATTATCTGTTTTTAATTTTGAAAAATTAATTTTATATTTGGATTCAGTGGGTCCAAATTATCTTAATTGGCTACATTAATTTTTTTGATATTATGAATAGTAACTATGGTAATTTTTATTTACTGCAGTTAAAGGTAAATCGGATAATTAAGGGTAAAAATAAGATTATAAAATTATCCTAAGACCTGAAAAAATTCTATTAGATGAATAGAAATAGACCCATATCACTTAAGGGTCTGAATAGATTCATTTTATAGACTTTTGACCATGAAAATGATATAATTATTATTAAAACCAAAGAAAGTGACAACATGTCACTCTCTTATATCATATAAGTGTAATAATTTCAATTTAGTGAAAAACCTCATAAAAATTAGAATATAAATAGTATCCAGAAATATAATAAAATTATTTAAATCATGATAATTTATTTATAATTTTCAGGGATTAAATAATTATCATTAATGATGACACAATAGTGATATAGAAATTATTTTATTGATTGTAATATCAAATAAATGGTTTTAAAAATATTAAAATAAATAATATATGAACTAATTAATGTTCTCCACGATTTTTATAGATAAATATGACATGTTATACATATATTAAATATTTTAGTTTGAATATATCCTCTTTGTGGATTTTATTTAATTTCAAATAAATGAATAGTGTCAAAATTGACACTATTGTTATTTTATAAAAATAACATATTATAAAATTGTTTAAAAATCACAAAAATATTTAAAAATTATAAATTAAAATTTATATGGTCTAAAATTTCATAAAGTATCCAATTATGGACAATTAACAACACATAAGTAATTATTTATAACAATTTAAAATTTAGAATATTATTACCACAAATAAAATTAAATAGATTAAATAAGGATAAATCAAGTTGATAAGGTTTAAAATAAATTCCCAACATGTATAAATCATATCGGTTGATGATATTACAACCCTATATCATCTAATATTTGTATTTGAGTCATTTTTTTATATTTTTAAGTGGGTTTTTAGTTTATTATAAATTAATATTTTAGAGGTTTCTAAGAGTGCCCTTCTCCTCTCTTATAAAAGGGCACCTCCTCCCTCTCCTCCTCACAACATTTTGATCCTTCAATCTCGGAAAAACCCTGTCTATTTCTCTTCTAAACTTCCCTAGAAACATACTATAGGTCCCAGTCTTCTTCAAAGACCAACTTTAGTGCCCTAAGAGGAGGTTTAGAAGAGGCGCGTCGAAGAAGAGGTAATATCCTTTACCGATTCTTTCAAGTTTATTTCTTCTTCTACTTCCTCTTATTTATTTGTTTCATTATAAAGTAATGACATCAGTATAAATAATATAATTATATGTTATTATAAATATGAAACAACCCTATTTCACCTTCTATCCATCCTACGGAAAATGAAATCACCGCGCGTGCGTACGTACGGAATATTGTCTCCACACCGTGGTGTAATCTGTTTTCCACCACCAACTTACTTGGATGGGTATAATGGTGTAAAGAATAACTATATATGATTATTATAACATGATACTAATTATTAGATATTCTATCATCCACTCCAATACCATTCAATAATTATGGGAACGATATTGTGGTTCGTGTGTACGTACGACTTACCGTCTCCACGGTGCGATGTGATTCGTTCTACATGATCTTCATTAAACCATGATTATATAAACGAATTGAATGAATTAATATGATATATATTATACTAATACAATTCTTTAAATTATGTAATACCATTTTTTAAATGATGTATCTATAACCTAAAAAGAGGAATAAGAATTTATTTGACAAAACGCGCATAAGAACATAAAGCAATGAACACCCGAATAACAAGTAGCAATGAAATATTACTAATAAGGAGATAATAATATGACCATATATGATATTATATGATTATTTAATAAGTCAATGACATTATTTAAATCATTATACAGGAGGTTCGGATATGTACAGAGCATATCGGACCTAGGGTAAGGGAAAATCTCGAAATCTCATTTTTATCCGATATTGTTTATACTTCAGAATTTATTGGGGAATATTTATCATCCACATCCATGTTTCCTCAATATGTAATATTATTTATATCCTCCTACAATTTTTTAAATCCAATTTTAACTATTGGTGAATGTTTAGTAAAAGATATGAAAGGAATCTTTTGTCATTTTCAGTACGAGATACTTTTTGACTTTCCAGCCAAAATACGAGAAGAATGTTTTTTTAACTTATACGGAATGAATGGATTTTTATTATTTCATATAAAATTATTTCCATGAAGATTACTTTACAAGTTTTCAATTTTATTTTCAATTAATTTCTTTTAGTTTAAAATTGTATGACATGTTGAGAAAGGAAAAATGTTTTTAAAGTAGAAAGGATATTTTCCTCAAGAATGGAGTTCAAGTGTTTTATCAAAATTATTTTCCATCTAAGATAATATAGGGTTATGTTTCTATACCTATTATTAAATTGATTTGATTATGTTATGATGTAATTATTTTTATGAAGTCCTTTTATCTTATATGGATTATGTTATGATGGCATGATGTTTAAAAATCCCATTTTTATTACATGGGTTATGCTATGATGTATGATTTATGATTTTGTGGCACAAATAAGAATGGTTTCATTATGAGATGGGTGGGACCTATATCTACCTCCAATGAATTGGGTAAAGATTTATATCTCATTAGATAGACATGGTTGGAACGACAAGTTAATCCGGTTCAGTGATACAGGACTGAAACAAAGAGTAAACTCGGTTCAGTAATGGAATTTGTCCGCTATGATGGTCTTGGAAATGATTCTTGAATAATATGAAATGATTTTCTATGATTATGTGTGTATGACACAAAGTTTCATGTCTTATTTTATGAAAATTGGGATTACATTTCACTACTATGATTTATCCCATGTCATGATATTATGATCTCTTTTGCAGGATAAGATTTTCAAAATGTTATGTTCTTATAAATATGATATGATTGTTATTTTCTTTGTTTGACCTTACTGAGAATTTTAGATCACCCTTTTTATGTTTTATTTTCCCCAGGTCAGGAATAAGGGTGTTAAGTAGGATATGCCAAAAGGGACTCTAGATATGATGAAATAAACAGGAGACAATGTAGATGATTTACGAACCAGTTTTTTATGTTTTCCAGTTTCTAAGGACACTGTACCTATACGGTCCTATCATGGTTTTGTTATATGTTGTAATAAGTATGCTTCAATTCTGAAGTAATAACAATGTATGTAAAGTATGGGTCGATATAGTTGGTATCAGAGGAAAGGAATATTCAACCTTTGGAAACTAAGATGTGAAAGCCTTAGTAAGAACCCTAAGTATATGTCTAATCATAGAACACAATCTTAGTGTTTTAGAAATGTCCATGAATAACCTATTATAAGACCTAAAGTGTGAAATTTTATTCCTGATTATGTGGTTTTCCTGTTGTAATTAGTGTTGCTCACACTATGCTTCTTGGTTTTAGTCAATGGCTGGAACCTGAAGGAACCGTGTTAATGCTGAATGTGACGAGCAATTCAATGATTGTCCCCCTAAGAAACCAAATGATATGGGAGCTGGAATGCAAAATATTGTATCCATGATCACACAACTTTCTTAAGATATGAATCATGCAAGACTTCCAAACAATCAAATAAGGGAGCAACATTCTACTGAATCCTTCATGAGGTAGCGTCCACCTTCATTCAGTGGTTCTTCAGATCCATTAGTGGCTGAACAATGGATCAGTTCCACTGAAAATATATTTTTCAGTCCTTCGATGTTCTGAAAATGATAAAGTCATCTTAGCAGTATATCGTTTGGAAGGTGAAGCTGGTCAATGGTGGAATATTGTCAAGAATACAAGGAAAAGGGATGAAATTGAGTCCATGGAATGGGATGAGTTCAAGAAGTTATTTTTCAATAAGTAATTCCCTCATATTCTTTGAACAAATATGGAGAAGGAGCTTCTTGAACTAAAGCAAAAGGATGATGAATCTGTTAGTACCTGCGAAGAAAATTTTATAAGGCTTGCAAGGTACACTTCTGGGATTATTATCCAACCTGAGAGTAAGATCGATTGATTCTTTAGTGGCTTAAAACCAAGTCTTTGAAGGGCATTAGCTATAAGGGACTTCACTAGCTACGAGGAAATTGTTTGATGTGATCTCAAGGTTGAGATGGAGATTGAAGTAACCCATCAGTCATATTGGTTTGATAAGAAGAGGAAAATGGAATTCAAAGAAAAATCTAAAGACCACACTGAAAAGAAAATGATTTTTCCCTTATGCTCAAAATGTGGAAAGAAACATGGAGGGAATTGTATTAAAGGGACAAGTAAATGTTATAAGTGTGGAAAATAAGGTCATCGGGCAATTGAATGCTGTAGTGATGGGAAAAAGATGTCTAGTGATGCGAACAAATAAAAGGCTACATAGAATGCACCTACTACACTTCAATGTTACAAGTTCAAGGAAATGGTGCATTATGCCAATAAATTCCCTAATCCAAGGGTTGTTGATGATTATCGACATCAACAAACTCTTAAGGCTAAAGACAAAGGAAAGTCACATGCAATTTCTATCGGCGATGTGGAGTACGATAACGAAGTGGTGAAAGGTACACTTACCATCCACTCTAAAGTAGAAAATGTTTTATTTGATTTTGGATCCACCCACTCTTTTATTTATAAAGAATTTTCTAAGGGTATCGTCGTACTACCCCAACAATTAGCTGTTGATTTAGTTGTGACAACTCCTAGTGGAACAACAGTCACATCAAAAGTTTACAATTCTTCTCCGATTGAAGTTTGTGGGAAAGCGCTTCCTGCAAATCTTGTGATCCTTCCTATAGTGGAATTTGATGTGATTCTTGGCATATATTGGCTTTATTTATATGGAGCTCATATCAATTTCCAAATAAGGGAAGTCACATTTCATATTCCTGATCAATATATGATCATCTATTGATGCAAGGATGAATATAACCTTCCAGTGGAAATTTCTCCCATCTTATGGGTCTTGATTCCAATAAACGATGGTTATTTATATCAAATGGTTGGAGAGAAACTCAAGATTAAGAATATTCTCATTGTATGGAAGTTTGATGATGTCTTTCTAGAGGAATTGTCAGGTCTTCCACCAAATCGTGAAGTTGAGTTTTCAATAGAACTCATACTGGGTGCTATGCCCATTTCAAAGACACCTTATAGAATGGACCCAATTGAGTTGTGGGAATTGAAGGAGAAACTCCAAGAGGATCTTGATAAGGGATTCATACGCCCTATTGCATCACCTTGGGGAGCACCTGTTCTGTTTGTTAAGAACAAAGATGGATCAATGAGACTCTGTATTGATTATAGAGAACTTAACAAGATCACTATCAAGAACAAATATCCTCTCCCATGCATTGATGACTTATTTGACCAACTACGTGGAGCTCAATGATTTTCCAAGATTGATCTTTGTTTAGGGTATCATCAATTAAGGGTCAAAAAGGAGGATATACCAAAGACAGCTTTCCATACAAGGTATGGACACTATGAGTTTATATTGATGTCATTTGGTCTTACTAATGCCCCTATTATCTTCATGTATCTAATGAATAGAGTCTTTAGAGACTATCTTGATCAGTTTGTGGTAGTATTTATAGATGATATTCTTTTCTATTCAAAGAGTAAGGAAGAACATGAAGATCACTTAAGAATTGTATTGAAGACCCTGAGAAAGGAGAATCTTTATGCCAAATTTACCAAGTGTGAATTTTGTCTTAAAAAAATTTCATTTTTGGGTCACATAATCTCAAAATAGGGGATATATGTGGATCCAGCAAAAACAGAGGTTATTGAAAGATGGTCGAGACCAACAACAGTAACTAAAATCTGAAGTTTTCTTGGTTTGGCTGGGTATTATTGATGTTTTGTGAAAGATTTTTTAAGATTATATAACCCACTCACCAAATTGACTCAGAAAGGAGTTAAGTTTGTTTGGATGGAGGAATGTGAAGAGAATTTCAAAGAGCTAAAAAGAAGTTTAGCCAGTGCACCTGTGCTCACACTACCTTGTAGTGGAGAAAGGTTTGTGATCTACAGTGATGCATCCAAGAAGGGGTTGGGGTGTGTTCTCATGAAAAATGATATGGTGATATCTTATGCCTCACGACAGTTAAAAATCCATGAGCAAAATTACCCAACTCATGATTTGTAGTTAGCTGTAGTAATCTTTGCATTAAAGATTTGGAGGCATTATCTTTATGGTGAAAGTTGTGATATTTATACTGATCATAAAAGTTTAAAGTATATTTTCACACAAAAGGATCTAAATATGTGCCAAAGAAGATGGTTGGAGATGATTAAGGATTACAACTGCTCAATTCATTACCACCCTGGGAAAGAAAACAAGGTGGCAGATGCATTAAGTCGATAAGACCATGCTAGCTCATCCATGATGAGGATCACAAAGGATCCAATATTTATGGATTTACAAAGTATGGATCTTGAAATTTTAATGAAAGGGGAGATATCTTATATTTCTCAAATGAATGTTCAATCATCTATACAAGTGAAGATTAAAGATGCGTAGAAGGAGGATGTTGGGTTTCAAAAGAAGGTGAGAAATGTTCCTGAATTCAACCTTGATTGTGATGGGATTATAAGGTTCAGGAACCATGTCTGTATTCCTACCATACAAGAATTAAAGGAGCTGCTGGATGAGGCTCATAGTTCTTCATTCTCTATTCATCCTGGAAGTAAAAAGATGTATAGGGACATAAAATAATACTTTTGGTGGGATGGCATGAAAATAGATATCGCTGAATATGTTTCTCGATGCTTGGTTTGTCGGCAAGTTAAAGCTAAGAGACAGAAGTCAAAAGGGATGTTACAACCATTACCCATACCAGAATGGAAATGGTAAAACATCACTATATACTTTGTCATCGGACTTCCCAAAACATCCAAAATCAATAATGCTATTTGGGTTATAGTTGATCATCTTACGAAGTCGGCACACTTCATTGCTATTAGAGAGGATTTCTCTCTTAATCATCTTGCCAGGATATATATAAAAGAAGTGGTAAGATTGCATGGAGTAACACTTTCCATTATATCTGATCAGGATCTAAGGTTTACCTCAAAGTTTTGGCAAAGTCTTCAGCATGCTCTAGATACAGAGTTGAGTTTCAGCAATGCCTATCATCCTCAGACAGACAGTCAGTCTGAGAGGACAATTCAAACTTTGGAAGACATGTTGAGAGATTACTCTATGGATTTCAAAGGTGTTTGGGATCAACACCTACCTTTGGTGAAATTTTCTTATAATAATATCTTTCACTCCAGTATTAAGGTCGCTCTTAATGAATCTCTCTATATAAATAAATGTATAACTACAACTTTTTGGGATGAAGTTGGGGAAAGAAAGCTATTAGGACCTAATCTTGTTGATGAGATGGAAGAAAAGCTCAGATCCATTCAAAAACACATAATAGCAGCTCAGAGTTGAAAAAAAGGTTATTCCAACAACTGAAGAAAAGACCCAGAGTTTGAAGTGGGTGATAAAGTGTTCTTACGAATATCTCCTTAAAAGAGAGTAATGAGATTTGGAAAGAAGGGAAAGCTGAGACCTAGGTATATCGATTCTTTCAAAATACTGGATTGTGTTGGGAAGGTAGCTTACCGATTGACACTTCCACCAAATCTCTCTAAAGTTCATGATGTGTTCCATGTATCTCTCCTGATAAAGTACATACCTGATCCTTCACATGTACTAAGCTCAGAAGTTGTACCGCTGGAGCAAGATCTTTCTTATGAAGAACAGCCGATAGAGATTCTGGATCATAGCGAAAAAGTTCTACGAAACAAGACCACTCGCTTGGTTAAAGTTTTATGGAGTAACCTTCAATTAGAAGAAGATACATGGGAACTTGGGGATAATATTAGGGAGAGGTATCCTCATCTGTTTGTTACGAAGTGACGAATTTCGAGGGAGAAATTCATTTTAAGGGGGGTAGAATGTAACACCCTGAGATTTTATGGGATATATATATATATATATATATATTATGTCTTATGTTATATGAAACACCAAAAGAATCTTTCACTACATACAACACTGGCTTGGCTTGCGTTACACGCAAGAGCAACCTTCCTCGATAGCTTGCGTTGTACGCAATACCGAGTTTCACTAAACAATGATATATTATTATAATATTATGAACTTGACGTTATGAATATTATCAACCTAATTTTGAATTTTATAACATTATTATTCATCTTACACATTTTCTAGAATGAGATATGAAAACAAAATCAATTTTTCGATAAAAGAAGTATTTTTCAAAAAATGCAGTTTTACCGCCTTTTTATGGAGCACCCACATTAAATATAATTTTTGACATATTTATAAGTTCAATTTTACAAAATAAACTTCTTATTTTGAATTAGGATATAAAAATTTACATTGGATAAATTTTTGATACTTTTCTGATAACTTTCATATTTTGATGAATAGTAAAAATACTCTAATTGTTTCTTAAAAACAACTTTCTTCATCAAGATAATTTATATGGTTAAATGATAAAATTTAATGGTTTTAAAGTATAAATAGAATATATTTTTACCATTTAATATAATTTATGTCATTACCATTAATTTTACATTAAATTCATAGGTAAAAACATTTCAATCTTTGACAATGTTTTAACTTTTAAAAACCCATTTTCTTAACAACGGGATTAATTTTAAATTAATTATTGTAACTTCTGTGTTTTGAATTTTGAAAAATTAATTCCATATTTGGATTCATTGGGTTTAAATTATGTCAATAGGTTACTTTTATTTTTTTATATTATGAATAGTAACTACGGTAATTTTTATTTACTACAGTTAAAGGAAAATCGGGTAATTAAGGGTAAAAATAAGATTATAAAATTACCCTAAGACCTGCAAAAATTCTATTGGATGAATAAAGATCTACCAATATCACTTAAGGGTCAAAATAGATTCATTTCATGGACTTTTGACCAAGAAAATGATATAATTATTATTAAAACCAAAGAAAGTGACAACATGTCACTCTCCCATATCTTATAAGTGTAATAGTTTTAATTTATTGATAAACCTCATAAAACTTCGAATATAAATAGTATCAAAAAATATAATAAAATTATATACATCATTAGAATTTATTTATAATTTTTAGGGATTAAATAATTATCATTAATGATGACACAATAGTGATGTAGAAATTATTTTATTGATTGAAATATCAAATAAAGGGTTTTAAAAATATTAAAATGAATATTATATGAACTAATTAATGTTCTCCACATATTTTCTAGATAAATATGACATTTTAGGAATCTATTATATATTTTGGTTCGAATATATCCTCTGTGTGGATTTTATTTAAATTCAAATAAATGAATAGTGTCAAAATTGACACTATTGTTATTTTATAAAAATAACATATTATAAAATTGTTTAAAAATCACAAAAATATTTAAAAATTATAAATTGAAATTTATATGGTCTAAAATGTCATAAAGTATATAATTATGGACAATTAACAACACATAAGTAATTATTTATAACAATTTAAAATTTAGAATATTATTACCACAAATAAAATTAAATAGATTAAAGAAGGATAAATCAAGTTGATAAGGTTTAAAATAAATTCCCAACATGTATAAATCTTATTGTTTGATGATATTACAACCCTATATCATCTAATATTCTGATTTGAGTCATTTTTTGAGGTTTTTAAGTGGGGTTTGAGTTTATTTTAAATTAATATTTTAGAGGTTTCCAAGAGTGATCTTCTCCTCTCTTATAAAAGGGCACCTCCTCCCTCTTCTCCTCACAAAATTTTGAGCCTTCAATCTCGGAAAAAACCTATCCATTTATCTTATACAATTACCTAGAAAAATACTAGAGGTCATGGTCATCTTCAAAGACCAATTTTAGTGCCCTGATAGGAGGTTTAGAAGAGTCGCGTCGAAGAGGAGGTAATATCCTTTACCGATTCTTTCAAAATTATTTCTTCTTCTACTTCATCTTATTTATTTATTTCATTATAAATTAATAACATAAGTATCACTAATATACTGATATGTTATTATAAATATGAAACATCCCTATTTCACCTTCTATCCATCCTACAGAAAATGAAATCACCGCTCGTGCGTACGTATGGAATATCATCTCCACACCGTGGTGTAATCTGTTTTCCACCACCACCTTACTTGGATGGGTATAATGGTGTAAAGAATAACTATATATAACTATTATAACATGATACTAATTCTGAGATATTCTATCATCCACTCCAATACCATTCAATAATTATGGGAACTATATCGTCGCTCGTGCGTACGTACGGCTTACCGTCTCCATGGTGCGATGTGATTCGTTCTACATGATCTTCATTAAACCATGATTATATAAACGAATTGAATGAATAAATCTGATATATATTATACTAATAACATTCTATGAATTATGTAATACCATTCTTTAAATTATGTAGCTATAACCTAAAAATAGGAATAAGAATTTATTCGACAAAACACGCATAAGAACATAAAGCAATGAACGCCCGAATAACAAGTAGCAATGAAATATTACTAATAAGAAGATAAGAATATGACCATATATAATATCATAAAAATTTATATGATTCTGGAATAAGTCAATGACATTATTTAAATCATTATACAGGAGGTTCGGATACGTACAGAGCATATCAGACCTAAGGTAAGGGAAAATCTCAAAATCTCATTTTTATCCGAGATTGTTTATACTTCAGAATTTACAGGAGAATATTTATCATCCACATCCATGTTTCCTCAATATGTAATATTATTTCTATCCTCTTATAATTTTTTAAATCCAATTTTACCTATTGGTGAATTTTTAGTAAAAGATATGAAAGGAATCTTTTGTCGTTTTCAGTACGAGATACTTTTTGACTTTACAACCAAAGTACGAGAAGAATGTTTTTTTAACTTATACGGAATGAATGGATTTTTATGATTTCATAGAAAATTATTTCCATGAAGCTTACTTTACAAGTTCTCAAGTTTATTTTCAATTAACTTCTTTTAGTTTAAAATTGTATGACATGTTGAGAAAGGAAAAATGTTTTTGAAATAAAAATGATATTTTCCTCAAGAATGGAGTTCAAGTGTTTTATCAAAATTATTTTCCATATAAGATAATATAGGGTTATGTTTCTATCCCTATTATTACATTGATTTGATTATTTTATGATGGAATTATTTTTATGAATTCCTTTTATCTTATATGGATTATGTTATGATGGCATGATGTTTAAGAATCCCATTTTTATTACATGGGTTATGCTATGATGTATGATTTATGATTTTGTGGAATACATAATATGGTTTCATTATGAGATGGGTGGGACCTATATCTCCCTCCAATGCATTGGGTAAAGATTTATATCTCATGAGATATACATGGTTGGAACGGCAAGTTAATCTGGTTCAGTGATACAGGACTGGAATGAGGAGTAAACTCGGTTCAGTAATGGAATTTTTCCACTATGATGGTATTGGAAATGAGTCTTGACTAATATGAAATGATTTTATATGATTATGTGTGTATGCCACAAAGTTCCATGTCTTATGTTATGAATTTTGGGATTACATTTCACTACTATTATTTATCCCATGTCATGATATTATGATCTCTTTTGCAGGATAAGATTTTCAAAATGTTATGTTCTTATGAATATGATATGATTGATATTTTCTTTGTTTTCCCTTATTGAGCATTTGAGCTCACCCTTGCTATGTTTTATTTTCCCCGGGTCATGAAGAAGGGTATTAAGTAGGATATGCCAATAGGGACTCTAGATATGATGAAATAAACGGGAGACAATATAGATGAATTATGAACCAGTTGTTTATGTTTCCCAGTTTCTAAAGACACTATACCTATATGGTCCTATCATGGTTTTGTTATGTGTTTTAATAAGTATGCTTCAATTATGAAGTAATAATAATGTATGAGTATGGGTCGTTATACCTAGACTCCTTTCTACCATCCCAAAAGAGTAAGGTAAGAAAATGAGGCTTTGATTCCACTTTGTGACATCCCAACCCAGATTCCACTCAATGGTGCCCTAAGTCGATAGCCACATGGCCTCAAGCACTCCTCCCCATACTCCATTGGTTTCTGACTAGCAATGAGGGCCCAAAGTGGTATAATGGGGAGACTATACCCCCATAATCATAGTAGCATAGTGGTGGAATAAATATATAAATAGCGAAATTATAATAAATAGCTGACGGCGAAAGGTAAAGCATCAAAATGTAATAAATAACCAACAACAACCATATCTAGTATCATATACAAAATGATGTAATGTCATGTATCTAACAAAAATAAACAAACAGGCATGGTGGTAGGAATGTAATACAATACATGTATCAAAATAATAAAAAGTCCAAAAAATCTATCTCTGATAGCATCATGAGTCACAGCTCGGTCATGTGATTCCTCGCTCCCATGCTATAAAAAATCAAGTATCAGCAACTAGGTGCTTACCCCTATCCCTACCCGCATCCACATAATCTACCTGAGTACCATCGGTAGCCCAGATAGGGTATGAGATAAACTCAGTAGGCCCCTACCAATGATGTCTATAAATATCTAGTCAGTGCATATACTATGGTAGTGTGTAGGTAATAATGGTAAGTAATAATAAAAGTTGTAAAGGGTTGGCTCTGGTTCCTGAAGTACATCAAGCTGACACTACCTTCTTTGGCCTAATCCAGATAATCTCTAAACAAGTAACCAAATGTATACACATATATGGTCTATATATGTAGTAACATCTACAACCATATATAAGGCTACTGCTACTATCCTGGACTCGAGGTGTAACTTAGGCATCCATGAGCTATAACACGAGTCTCACATGTATCAAGGGACGTCATGACTAATATCACATAATAAGGGACTCCATGCATAGTATCATAATTGTAGGGTTTTCATGCCTGAATCATAATAGTAAGGGTCTCCATGCTCGTATATCGTATTCATAAAGGTCGTTATACCAAATATCATATCTTTAGGGACTTCATGCCTGAATCATAAGTGTTGTGATGTTATGCTCAAATCATATTAATAGGGTCTCCATGCTTGTATCATATCATTAGGGTTGATATGCCTATGTATCATAACAGTAAGGGTCGTCATGCCCGTATATCATATTCGTAAGGGTCGCCATGCCCAGTATCCTATATGTAGGGACATAATGCTCAAATCATAAATGTTGGGATGTTATGCTTGAATCGTATCAATAGGGTCTCCATGTCCATGTATCATAAATAATGAGGGTCTCCATGCCCATATATCACATTAGTAGAAGGGATGTCATGCCTGTATATAACAACAGTGAGAGGGACTACATGCTCGTATAATATAAAGCATAGGGTCATCATGCCCGTATATAACATTTGAAAAAGGGATAAAATGCTCATAGATAGTAAAGCCTATGGGTATCCATGACCACCATCATAACAGTGATAAATAATCACTAGCTTTAATATGAGCAAATAGATAGTTCATAATTCAATAGCATTTCTCTTTAACAAGGGTGTAACCATTGTCCTATTTAATCATGTGATGTGGTCATACCACTCACTAACATTAAATTCATTATAGATTGATAAGTGTGTTTTTCATGCTACACCACACAAAAATTATCCATTTCATTTATGATATCATATTATAGAAGTCAGACCAAACACACCGATAGGTGTTTTGGTTATATATCCATGAAGATCAAATAATCATATAGAGGGAACACCCGAAGGGGTGTCTCGCATTGAGGTTGAAAACATTCAACATATAATGGGATTTAATAGAGTCATTAGGTTCTAAATAAAGACAACCAATTTAATGTAGATTCAATTTAGGGGCAACGAACAGTGAAATCGGTGTGTGGCGCATAACGCATAATATAAGCATCACGATTTTGAGGGATAATTACCGGACCACCTACCTTATTATTGTAGATGAGAACTCATCTAGTATCGACCTTTGGTTTACTCCAGATTGGAATAAAATGTAAAAATAGACAAATGCCCTAAAAATATGGCATATGAGCCTGCACCTAAATAACTCTGTTGAAAGGAAGACAAATGAAGAAAGGCGCAAGATGAATAGAGAACTCACCAGAGCACATCCAATGATACTGATGGTGTTATAATTAGAGTCTGGATAGAAAATTTATCCAAGAACCTTGATGGAGGCTTGAAGTTGCTAAATGGGAGGAAATAGGGGAGGTTTGTCCACTAGAATGAAGAAAAAAAGGGTGTTTAAATTAATAAGCTCTTAAGGTAAAATGATAAAATCACCCAAAATTAAGGGGTTACATGGTTTGGCCGCAAGATTTTCTAAATCATGTGTCAACCGTGCATGGACCACTATCCACAAAGGGAACTCGCACGGTTAATGTGCACATTTTGGGAAACTGTGTACAAAATGTGTTATATGCCTCTGTCAAAAACTGAAAATGTTTAGCACAGGTATGCGGCCCTGGGCGCACGGTTAGGGAAAATCAGGTGCCATATTCTACTCAATGCAAATCCCCATATAGTTAGTTTTGGTTTCGGGAACAGTGGAAGCGTGTGGTGGTGGGATATATATTAATACGATGTATACTCTAGGAAATTATTACATTAGAGTCATGCAGAATAATGAACAATATGTAATAATTAGTTTTATTAATATTCAATACATCGAATATACATGTAATCAAAGTAAAAATAGTTGGTCCTAGTAAACCAACTCCAACTGTTAGGATAAGCCATGTGGATCGGGGTGCACGATTTCTACTAATTGTACGACCCATTGCTTTCTTCCTCCAGCTAGGGTTTTGAGCTCCAAGCAAGCCCCAAACACCCACATATCCTTCATAGCCTTACCAAACATTCATATTAGGTCAAAACCAAGGTATTAAACCAAAAATTAAATGATCTGTAATTTATATAAAAAATGGGTTCTTACAAATCTCCTATAACATGGTTCTGTAGCAGTAGGCCACATCTCATCAATATCATAAATAACCATATATAATTCCATTAAACCATTATTTCACTATTGTCTAAACAATGATGATGCATCCACCCAATCCTCATCATCGAGAAAGGGATTCTCAATGTGTCATAGACAATAAGGATATTGAAGATGTCAATATGTAATTGAATAAATTGATTGATCAACCCTTAGTTTTATGAGACTATGGATTTTCATACGAACTTCATATAATGTCACACATTCATGAAGATTTTTCACTCTTGTGGGTGGAAAACTACAACTAAAACCCTGATTAGTATAAATTACCTCACCATTGCAATATATTGATGCTAACATGATTACCTATAATTTTTTTAATAAAATTTTATATACTACATCATGAAATGTTTAACATGTTTTAATTGGTTATGATTAAATCATTGTGACTTGATCTTGAGACTTTTTTTATGAATTGGTTTATCGTTATTTGATAAACCAACCAAAACCTAAGTGGAATCTTGGAGCCTCTATTATCTCAGATTTCAATAACCATTAGTCGCATTTCAATTATGGTGTAAAAATCTAGTTTCAAATAGTAATGCCTCTTGTCAAATTATCTTTTATTACAATGTTACTCACGTGTAATTGAGGGGGTATAGGGGTTTGAGATACGTAATATTTTTATGTGGACACGT
This sequence comes from Viscum album, assembly GCA_963277665.1. NCBI lineage: Eukaryota > Viridiplantae > Streptophyta > Magnoliopsida > Santalales > Viscaceae > Viscum > Viscum album. The sequence goes on from OY728134.1 coordinate 1,481,575,300, forward strand.
GGGTCCTTACATACTTAGAGAGAGGGATGACATGCAGGTCATTAATGAGGAAAAGAAAATGAAATTATTACAAATTATATAATCGCATACAAAAAAACGACATGAAATTTCAATCATACATTGGTCGACCATCTCAAGATCAATCAATTATTACAAATTAAATAATTGCATATAGAAAAATATGACATGCAATTTCAATCATACATTGGTTGGTCATATCAATATTAGTCATCATACAATACTGATAACATGTGTTTTGGGGATACTTATTATGTTCTATATATTGTAATTTTACTTACAACTATGTCTAATAAATAATTTATATATTATTTATATATATATATTCAGACTTTTATAAATATGTTTCACTCTTACAGGTGGAAAACTATAACTAAAACCCTAATTAATATAAATAACTTCACTATTGAAGTATATTTTCGCTCACATGATTACCTAAAAATAATATTTAATAAAACGTTATATATATTTATACTAAATCATAAAATGTTTAAAATGTTTTAATTGGTTGTAATATAATAACTATGACTTAATCTTGATAATTTTTCTATAGATTGGTTTATCATTATTTAATAAACCAACTAAAACCTAGGGGGACTCCTAGAGCCTCTATTATCTTAGATTTTAGCAACCATCAGTTTCCTTTCACTCATTATGTAAAAACCCCTCTTCAAATTACAACCCCTCTTATTAAACACCCTTTTATTATAATGTTACTCACATGAAAGTGAGGAGATCTAGGAGTTTGGGGTATATAACATTTTTACACGGACACACGGGTTATTGCATACTTAGAAATAGGGATGACACACAGACCATCAATGAGGAAAATAAAACGTAATTATTACAAATTATATAACCACATACAAAAAAATACAATATGCAATTTCAATCATACATTGGTTGGTTATCCCAAGATTAACCATTACGCAATACTCTTAACATCTTTTTTGGGATACTTATTATGTTCTACATATTATAACTTCACCTGTAACTATAACTAATAAATAATAAATATCTACATATATATACATATATTTATATTACCTGCTTTTAAATATCAATATATATATACACACATTTTTTGCATTTAATGATGTCGTTTAAAAATACCTAATATTATTTTTCAAATACTATATTCAAATAATATAACATCTATTATCTCAGTAATGATATGCATTTTTACAATTAATGTACGACATACATGTTTATATGTAATGATTATTACTAACATATATTTTAAAAATAATTAATTATAATACTTTTATTTATCTATGAATCCAATAATATATTGTATATTTATTTAATTTTCAATCTAATATATATACATTTAAATATATTCAACCATATTTATTAATATTTTAAAATATAATTATATATATTTTTGTAAACAACTATAGTTTCTTAAATAAAAATATTATTAATTTATACATAACTACTCAAAATATTATTAGTAGTAAATTTTGTTAAATCTAATCAACAAAAGTAATATAATTTACACTAAAATAAAAATTAAAATAACATAAATTGATGTTGCATTCAATATAATAAGACCAGGTAAGTATATATAAATTTTTTGAAGTAATTAAACTTTTCAAATTTTAAATAATTGTATTTTATACATAGTTACTTGGAATGATAATTATTTATAATTATTATATTTTATAAATTATTATTAATAGTAAACTTCTTTAGCACTATTAACAAAAATAATATTATATATATATTGAATAATATGTTGTATATTTTAAATACATTTAAATACATTTAAATATGATACATAATATAACTTGTATTTTTTATAAATAATTATTCATAATATAATTTTTATAAGATATCTAGGTAGATTTATTTTATTTACCTATGTGTCTCAAACATTATATTTCAAATTTATTTTACTTGAGATATAGTATATAATATAATATATACATATAAATATATTCAAATCCAATTATTCACAATTTCAATTACAAATATATACTTTTTTAAAACAATAATATTTCCATAGATATAAATTATATTTTATACATAAAATTTAAATTATGAAAATACCATATTTAAATTTTCTAAATCGTTTAATAGAAATTAAATCATGTAAAAAACAATAATTCATATATAAAATAAAACATGCAAAGAACAATAATTGATACATTTATACAACCATACATATTAAATAAATAAACCATACAAACAAAATAAATAAAACAATTTGACAATTGAAAATTTTAAATATAAATTTTACGTTATCAAAAGCTGGATGAAATGAAGGGGGTAGACTTGCCATTTATAAATTTTTAAGGGGGAGGCGTGACCCTGTTCACTACTCCTTTGTAAACACTAGTACTCGCTCGTGCGTTTGCACTGTGATATCAACTAATGCTATAAAAAATGATCCACTAATCAATTTAAAAAAACATGATCTAGTGCCCAAAAAAATACATGTTCCAATGATCTAAAAAACATCCACTACTCAAATTAAAAACCCCATCCACTGCTCAAATTAAAAACCTCATCCACTACTCAAACAGAGTACATGATCCAGTTTTAAAAAACATGTATCACAAGTCATATATAGTAGAAGTACACAGATATTATGTACACATTTTGGAATACAGTTCAATATTTGTACACAGACATTCAATAATATCTGTACACATATATTTTTATGTACACATTCTAGACATTCAATATATGTACACAGATATTGTGATGAAGTCCCCTCACATGCAATCATCATTTAAGTTTTTTCCCGTGAAAATAGTATTATTTTTTAAATGTGAGTCGCTTCTTGTGCCAAATATAACATGAACTATGACAACATATCAAGATTTATTACAAAATCAATTGGAAGTATCAGGAAAATCCCACATGATACTCATCATAGACTTTTCTTTTTTTCACTATGGGACTCTAATAATAGTTGTAGGAAGTTCAACACAATGGGTAGAGTATTCTTCCAGTAAAAGGCCTGAAATATGAATATTTCTGTATATACTCTTAACTGAATAAAATTGGTTAGTTTTACATAAACAACAACATGTTTTGATATTGTGGAACAAATAAGAAAGTAAATAAGAAAGTAAAAATATAATGTAGAGAATGAAATTATTACACGTGGGTCCTTACATACTTAGATAGAGGGATGACATGCAGGTCATCAATGAGGAAAAGAAAATGAAATTATTACAAATTATATTATCGCATACAAAAAAACAACATGAAATTTCAATCATACATTGATCGATCATCTCAAGATCAGTCAATTATTTCAAATTAAACAATTATATACAAAAAAAATACGACATGCAATTTCAATCATACATTGGTTGGTCATATCAGGATTATTCATCATACAATACTAATAACATGTGTTTTTGGGATACTTATTATGTTCTACGTATTGTAATTTTACCTATAACTATGTCTAATAAATAATTTATTTATTATTTATACATATACATATATTTATATTCAAACTTTCATGAAGATTTTTCACTCTTGTTGGTGGAAAACTATAACTAAAACCCCAATTGATATAAATAACTTCACTATTGAAGTATATTGTCACTCACATGATTACCTAAAAAGAATATTTAATAAAAGTTTATATATATTTATACTAAATCATCAAATGTTTAACATGTTTTAATTAGTTGTAAAAGAATAACTATGACTTAATCTTGAGAATTTTTCTATGGATTGGTTTATTATTATTTTATAAACCAACTAAAACCTAGGGGGGCTTCTAGAGCCTCTATTATCTCAGATTTTAGCAACCATCAGTCTCCTTTCAGTCATTATGTAAAAATCCCGCTTCAAACAACAACCCCTCTTATCGAACGCCCTTTTATTATAATGTTAGTCACATGCAAGTGAGGAGATCTAGGAGTTTGGGGTATATAATATTTTTACACAGACACACAGGTTCTTACAAACTTAGAAATAGATATAACACACATAACATCAATGAGGAAAAGAAAATGTAATTATTACAAATTATATAACCACATACAAAAAAAAGACAATATGAAATTTCAATCATACATTGGTTGGTTATCCCAAGATCAACCATCACATAATACTCTTAACATGTTTTTTGAAATACTTATTATGTTCTACATATTATAACTTCACCTATAACTATATCTAATAAATAATAAATATTTTCATATATATACATATATTTATATTATCTGATTTTAAATATCAATATATATATGTACGCATCTTTTGTATTTAATGATGTCTTTTAAAAATGCCAAATATTATTTTTCAAATACTACATTCAAATAATATAGCATCTATTATCTCAGTAATGATATGTGTTTTTACAATTAATGTACGACATACATGTTTGTATGTAATGATTATTACTGATATATATTTTAAAAATAATTAATTATAATACTTTTATTTATCTATGCATCCAATAATATATTGTGCATTTATTTAATTTTGAATCTAATATATATATACATTTAAATATATTTAATCGTATTTATTAATATTTTAAAATATAATTATATATATTTTTGTAAACAACTATAGTTTCCTAAATAAAAATACTATTAATTTATACATAACTAGTCAAAATATTATTAGTAGTAAATTTTGTTAGATCTAATCAACAAAAGTAATATAGTTTACACTAAAATAACTGTTAAAATAACGTAAACAAATGTTACTTTCAATATAATAAGACTAGGTAATTATATATACATTTTTTGAAGTAATTAAACTTTTCAAATTTTAAATAATTGTATTTTATACATAGTTACTTGGAATAATAATTATTTATAATTAATATATTTTATAAATTATTATTAATAGTAAACTTTTTTAGTACCATTAACAAAAATAATATTATATATATATTGAATAATATGTTGTATATTTTAAATACATTTAAATATGATACGTAATATAACTATTATTTTTTATAAATAATTATTCATAATATAATTTTTATAAGGTATTTAGGTAGATTTATTTTATTAACTATATGTGTCTCAAACATTATATTTCAAATTTATTTTACTTGAGATATAGTATGTAATATAATATATATATATAAATATATTCAAATCTAATTATTCACAATTTAAATTACAAATATATACATTTTTTAAAATAATAATATTTCCATAGATATAAATTATATTTTATACGTAAAATTTAAATTATGAAAACACCATATTTAAATTTTCTAAATCATTAAATAGAAATTAAATTGTATAAAAAAATAATTCATATAAAAATTAAATCATGCAAAGAACAATAATTGATACATTCATACAACCATACAAATTAAATAAATAAACCATACAAACAAAGTAAATAAAAAAATTTGACAATTGAAAATTTTAAATATAAATTTTACGTTATCAAAAGCTAGATGAAATGGAGGGGGTATACTTTCCATTTATAAGTTTTTAAGGGGGAGGCATGACCATGTTCACTGCTCCTTTGTAAACACTAGTACTCACTCGTGCATTTTCACGATGATATCAACTAATGCTATAAAAAATGATCCACTACTCAATTTAAAAAACATGATCCAGTTCCCAAATAAAATACATGTTCCAATGATCTAAAAAAATATCCACTTCTCAAATTAAAAACCTCATCCACTGCTCAAATTAAAAACATCATCCACTACTCAAATAGAGTACATGATCCAGTTTTAAAAAACATGTATCACAAGTGATATATAGTAGAAGTGCACAGATATTATGTACAAGTTCTAGAATATAGTTCAATATGTGTGCACATACATTCAAAAATATCTATACACATATATTGTTATGTACATGTTATGGGAATTCAATATTTGTACACAGATATTGTGACGAAGTCCCCTCACATGAAAGCATCATTTAAGTTTTTTCCCATTAAAATAGTATAATTTTTTAAATGTGAGTCGCTTCTTGTGCCAAATATAACATGAACTATGACAGCATATCAAGATTTATCACAAAATCAATTGTCAGTATTAAGAAAATACAACATGATACTCATTATATACTTTTCTATTATTTTCATTATGGAGCTCTAATAACAATTGTAGGAAGTTCAACACAATGGGTAGAGTATTCTTCCAGTAAAAGGCCTCAAATAAGACTCTTTCTATATGTAATATTAACTGAATATTAATAAAGTAATGTAGAGAATGAGTATTGTACATTGAAATGAAAAGTAATATGAAACAAAGGATAATGTGTTTGATGGTCAATATTAATAAAGTAATGTATTTCAGGCATACATATTCACAGTATTGTAAAATAGCTTCTACTCATATGGATAAAGTTTATTGCACTGTATTGCATTGTATTATACTCATATGGATTCTCCTCAATTGAATTATACTCACAATGGATTCTACTCATATGGAATGTATGTATTGTTTTCATAAATATGCATTGTGTTGAGACAAATCATGCATTTGTAAACATGGAAAATGAATTAGACTAAATTAGATTATAATGAAAAAAATAACCATATAAATTTATAGAATGAAACATAATTTTTTTGAAATGATTTATCAGTAGTAATTGCTGTAAAAAAATAATTAAAATGAAAAGTACGAGACTATCAATTATATTAGGATCCATTTGTTTTAGAGGCTGGTTATCAGGTTTTCTATGAAGTGCTACCAAATTCGTTGTTCATATTAAATTTCAAGATGCATGTGTTTGTTGGAATAGTCCTAGGATAAATTGTTTGAAATCAATGCATATAACAGTGTGGACCAAAAAAGGAAAGTCGACTCAACTCTGAATCTATGAAAATTCACCACTATCTATTATCAATTTCATGAATCAAATATGGAAGTCTTCCCCCCTTGATGTTCATGAACCTAGTTACCACTACATCATGGAGCTTTTAACATTATATTGTATCATGTATTTTTTTCAAATTCACCACTCAAATTTTAGATTATCACCCAATTGAAGTTGTACCAAAACTATATAAATTGGTAAGGAAAATAGTACAATCATGCATGTCATTCACCAGGTATTTCTTAAATACCTTGCACAATTTTTAACATAATAAAGAATAAAGAAGAAAATCAATAGGCTCGTCTACCATTCTGCCCAGGTATATAGACCTTCATAGCCGATTTTATCCAACAATAGAAACTAAACTTCCTTCAAATAGAAAGGAATTGCTTCTATTATAATATTAAAATGACAATTTGGAAAATGAATATATAGTTCAAAATTTGACGTTAAGCATGAAAATTTTGAAAATGGATACAGTTTAATATATAAGATTCAATATGAAAATTTTGAAAAATAAAGTTTTTGACAAGGAATATGCAACTCATTCAACTCATTGAATCATTCCATGCATATATAGTTGAAAATATACTATTATCAATGAACAGAAAAAAGGATTTCTCGTTGCTAAAATCAAAAAACCAATGTGAGAAGAGGGGGAAGTGATAGAAAGGGTTTTGATTAGGGGATTAAACCATTTCAAGTTCAGCTCTAAATGTTTTCAAGACAAACATAAATTAAAAAAATGAAAAAATAGTTGAATAGAGTAAATTTATACAAAATATGGAAAACATAATTCATTTCTCTACCCATATTCATCAATAGGTTGACCAAATTCCATGTTCATCAGAAAAATACAACATAACACATGTGGCAATCCCTCAAAGGTGTAAAAATTATTCCCTATACTTACCGTGGCAGATTTAAAAAGGATTAAACCGCTTAAGATTTGTTCTCAAAAGAAGGAACCATGCCTCGAACACTTCTATGTAATGATAACTCTTATAGTCCTACCTTCTAAATCCTGCACAAGAATGCCAATTATAAAAATATCACACAAAACTGGGCCTTGTAAAGTGTTCTCGATGCAACCTCGTATTAAAAAAGGGACAATCGTATCACCTGGTCATCAAGAGTATAAAAATCATTATTTATTTCTTCCATGCTTTTCATTGTTACAAAGCCAACCCCTCATGAGTGGTTCATTTCTAACCCATAAATGACCCCTGCATTAACCACCAACCCATATTTAGTGAATACCTATCCAAGATGAGAATCATTGACATCCCAAGGCATATAGATTTTGTGAGGAAAATCAAATACACATGGTGAGTGTTCTAGTTGTTGGGTGACTATTGAAGGAGAGCAGAGAAAACCCTAGGGTTTCAAAAAACTATCTATACAGGTATACTGAAAATCCATAGATAAGATAATAAAAAACCAAAAAAAATTGTTAAATGACCAACACATATTCAAAAGTGATGCATTTTTCTGTAGTGATCTTCCTCATACAATATTACCTTTTGTAATCCAGATGGATAATGGATGGTGCATTAAACAATATTAATCACAAAAGAAAAAACTTCACCTCACCCAATGATAGCTAACCTCATCAATCCACCATAGTAGTAGTTTTTGGTACAACTTCAAAATTTGCTCCTACAAATTAATCCCTTTATCCATAGCATCAGCTAAGCTTTTTTTATTCCCTAACATGCAACAAAAAGATAAGTTGTTTCATAAAAGCAGGAAGTAGAAATGTATCCACGATATCAGTGAGGAAAAATTAACTAAAACGTAACAACTTACCCCAACATAACCTATTAAAAGGATGACCAACTGCAACGGTATGGCATTGAACTTGTTCGAGATGACAAGCATCATTTTAAACAACCTGATTAAATTCTATAGTTTGGTTTTGTTTCACATTGAAATGTAACAATCAACACACAACATGTCAACAACACAAAGTATGAAATGAAAAATATGAACTGATACATGTAGATATGTGAAGTTGTTCGAGATAGATACAAACCTAAATCAATCACTACAACAGAAGCGCCGTTTAGCGGCGGTTTTTGTTTTGTGTTTAGCGGCGGTTTAAACAGCTGCTACTTTGTTTGGCAGCGGTTTACAGAAACCGCCACTAAATAGGGCGTCACCAATCTATTAGCGGCGGTTATTTGCGTTTAGCGGCGGTTTTAGGAAAGTGTTGTAGCTGCCTCATTTCGCGGCGGTTTTTCTGAATTTAGCGCTAGTTTTACGAGACCTAGATATCACTTTATTCGCGGTGGTTATAACCGCCGCGAATAAACTCAAATTCCAGTGGCTGTAAAACCGCCGCTAAAGTCACAGTAACCGCCACAGAATGAGGAAGCCACGATGCTCCTATTTAGCGGTGGTTTTCACTATTTAGTGACGGTGTAAACCGCCGTGAAACCGCTGCGAATATGCATATAGCGGCAGTTAAAACCGCCGCGAAAAGCTAGCCAAAATAAAAATAATAATTCTTTGCTTCTGCTGCACCACTGCCCTGAAAAACAAATAAAACCAAAAATCACAAAAAAAAATATGGTGGAAAATGGCGGTCGGGTGTGTATAGAAATCACAAAAAACAATATGTTCATATACATATAGATAATCAAACAGTATCCCAACCTATAGGTTTCAACCAAACAATGAACAACCCAATAGTAACACTTTTGTTGCTACCGCTATATGCAAACCCACACAACAGATACTTTCAAAGAATAATCTATCCACTTTTTATTTAACCACGTTCTATTCATTTATTCAAGGGATTCACATTATATATTCCATTACTACCAAAAAATAAAATCCCTAACCAACTCAAAAATGAATGAAAACCATTCTTGTAGTCCCACTGCACAACACCACCAATGCCACATTGCAGTCCCCATACAGAAGCCTGTCTGATAGACACAATACAACCAAAGGTAGTTCAACTTCATACAAGTTCTTCCATTCAAAAATCAATCCCACAAACATAGATAGAACTGTCACTTCAATTCACAAACATTCCACATAAACCATAAAACCCAACCATAACACACATTACATGACCACACCCATCAAACAGGGGTAAATTCAGATTTAGCCAACACTGTTCTTGAATTACATTTTTTTACTGGGGTATCACATAATGGTTCTTATTCCTCGAGCATCCATTTAATTAACCATGTGTACATGATTAATTAGTTTCCACATTACAACATTTTTCCCCAGTATTATAACCAATAAAAATATTAATAGTGTGTAAGAAAAGACCACCAATTGCCATGATTTTTATAAGGTACACATCCACAACAAGTCAGAACAATAAAAAAAATATAACAAGTAGAAATAGTAAATGTACTATAACCCCTTCTAAGGAGGAAGGACTCTTTCCACACCTTGGGAGAAGGAAAAGAATCCACTGGAAATTAGAGGATCTTGGCTTAAGAATGAGTGAGATCCTAATAACAAGGGATATAATTTCAATGTGTTGGATAAAACAGATCATGGATTGACCATGCTATTTGAATATCTCAAATCCCCGAGGACATTAGGAAATTAAATATATAAAAAACATCCTTCAAAAAACTCTTAAAAACACCCAAACATATCATCAAACTCGGTTTTTTGAAAACATATAACTATAAAATTAGAGAGGTGACTTCAAAATATTTGAAATACATGGTGTGGTCAACACCACGTATTGTTAATTTGGTTTTTCCAAATTTAAGGGTGATTACGGTTTGGAGAAACAATAATTCTCCTTGAATACAGTGGAAAAAGATTTAAGCAAAGTCAAACTCAATAGGTAACATATTTTTTGTTAAAATAAAATCATAAGGGAGAGACTAGGATGTCTAGGGAAAACATGAAATGACTCACTAATGGGTGGATCATTGATACCCTATCACCGATGCCATGACATTGTCACCCTGGCACCAACACCCTAGCATCGATGCCCTAGAACTGATTCCATGTGAGCAACACCCTTGTACCGATGCCCTGGAACCGACACCATGGCACTGACACTGACACCCATGACTCATCGACACTGACACCCTTGACTCACCGACACCAAATCCCTGAGTCACTGATAGGATGATTCACTGAAAACCTAACTCATTGACAGGATGACTCATGGATAGTTAAAAACTGTATTTTTGAAAAACTCCTGGAATGAGTGAAAAACATCCCCTAGAACACCCTAATCACTGAAGTTTCACAATGTAATTAACCTAAGAGGTTTACTCCATTACATCATATAGCTCTCAAAACAGACTCACCCTATAGAATGCAAAACTACCCAAGAAGAGAGTGGTCCGAACAGCCACCATGTAACATAACTATCAGGTATAAACCACCATTATTTTTTCTAAAGTCGGAATGAAAACCTCAACATCCCAGAACCCCTCCTCAATAGTTATCTTTCTCCAAAACAACTGTGTAATCCCCAAGGCCCCACACTACACCTAACAACCATGTAATCACATATGGTCACACCATCTAGACACATGGATTAGAGAGATCCTTCCTCCATTTCAAGATACAACATATCTTATTGCAAAATAAGGTAATATATCACTTCAATGAAAATTAAAAAATTAAAACATCAAAGTAATGCTCAGAACATCAACTCAATACATATTAGTGTACTGGGAACGCATATTCGCTTCTCACTCCCTAGTACTCTCCTCATGGAAAACATTCCTCCACAACACGTGATCCAAATGAATCATCCATCCACATAGCACTTTATCCTTACGATCCTCGATTATTAGCAGTCTTTCAATGAACATTGCATCATTCTCAACATCCAACTCTCCCAAGTATCAGACGTGAGAGGTATCATGTAGATAATGATAGATCTAGGTGTCTTGTAAAACATCATGGATCCTCCCCAAATGAGTTGTAAATTCCAGCTGATATGCCACCACACCAACTCGCCCAAACACTTAGAAAGGTATAATGAATGTGAAAGAGAGATTTCTCACCTTACTAAACCGTTTATACCCAGAGCTGCATTCATCATATCTTGCATGATATCAAAATTCTATGTTGTGCTCTGCACTAACTCTGGTCCAAGAACACCTACCTTCCCAATGCCTATTTAGAACAATGCTTAACAACATGACCTTCCATAAAAGTCATAAAATGGCCATTCTAATGGTATAGTGATAACTATTGTTGTATAAAACTCTACTACATGCAACTGTTGCACCCACATCAACAATGGGTTTAACTCCTAGTCATCCAAAATATCAACTACCAATTCAAACATAGACCTAAATGGAATGATATATACCACACTTGAGAAATTAAGACATAAAAATAAACATCAGAAATCAATAAAATGCATAAAAAGAAACATGAGAAATCAAGGAAATTTTAGGACATGAAAATGTTTGGTGTCAACTATGTGCCACAAATGTTACATATACAAACCAATTGTTTCCATTTTTGTTAAACACATCAACAATACAACTACTCAGGGTACGATGATGCATCGTCACCCTCTCCACCTTCATTTCCACTTTGTGTTGTCACCTGTAAGAAAATTATATTGAAAATTAAATATGGTTACATATTTATATTAAAACTTAAACCCAATGAAAGTTAGCAAACCAAATGATTTTGATTTTCTGTGATTTACCTGCATACCACCAATCGATGCACTCCCACCGGGGGCATATCTGCTCATCTACTGACGTATTTCAGTCAACTCTTTTTGCAATGCAGATATCTGATCCCCCTTCTGGTGAACTGTGTTTCGTAAAGAAACAATCTCTTTATTAGCATCTCCAGGTATGGGCTGACTAAAGTCAGAAGTAGATGCAGCAGCTATCCCCGATGGCCTGCTAAAAACCTTAGATGTCATGGGTCCTAAACTCATCCCGCGCACTCTCCCAGGATGCTCCTTCCCAAGGACTTTAGCAATCGGGTCATCCTAGGAGACATAGTAGGAATGCGCAGGATTGGAATATCATAGTTCTTTAATTTTGACCTATAAACCAAATATCAATATATATTAACACAGTAAAAACTGATAATAAGTTATTATGATAAAAAATTGACTTCATACCCCAACTTCTTTAGCAGGCTCATTAACAAAACATCCATCTGATTTCTTGTAAACATCCAACCACAGTTCAGTTCTGGATGCTTCATGGCCTAAACTCTGTGACTGCATTAATCAAATATAAATCAATAATTCAATATATTAAACAGATAATATTGTCTTATAAATATTTAAACTAATTAAAAGTTTACCAATTTCATTTGACTTCTAGAAAAACTTTTTGAGCCTGCAGTGTGCGGGATGACTTGCTTCGCTCGGTTTGATGCATTCTGTCTTGAGAGATCCTGAAATAAATAAAATGCAATTTAAGAATGATGTATTGAATGTCATGTCCTTTTCATATACATGTATAAATGTAAAATGAGGATAATATAATAATATATATATTTCAATACCATCCGCTTCTGATCCCGATGCCTGTCAACAAACACTTTCCACTGCTCTTTCGGTACCCCACTGGGTAGCTTCTCATACATTTGCAGCGCGGTCAACGAAGCATCGTTGACATCACACCACAATCTCCATTTAAAATCTTTCCACTTCTTACCTAGATTTTTCAACGTCCACTTCCGTGCTATCACATCAGCAACGGTAAAGTAGAAGAACATCTGTATACAAAAATTCATTTTGAACATATTAGTAACATGACATTCAATTAAACCATAATGTAATAAATTTACCTTGATTTGAGAATCAAACACTTCATTTTTTCATCTTAGAGGCATATGTCTCCAATCGTCATATGAAATGGGAAGGGAAAGGGGCTTCACTGCCAGCTGGCCTAGAATCTGGCCAACTAACCCCACGACATCATCCGTAGGGACCCCGTAAGAATCAAATGGCACAACAATATTCTCACCATTCAGATTCCAAACATCTGAACTTTTTATCTTTTTCTCCACGATTGCATTTTTTTCATCTTTAATGAGAAAACAATTAGTATGAACAAAATGCAATAAATTTATTTAATTAAAATTTGTACCTATGATAGTGACACTCCAGTATGTCCGGGATGAACTGGAAGAGGCGCGTCGCTGCCCCACTATTGAGGCTCCTGAAGGGGGAGTCGATGACTCAGCCTCTACTGGGACATCCACAGATGGTGTGAGAGATGGTGCAGGGGGAGATGGTGCAGGGGTGTCGGCAGCTGGTGCCTCAGATGTCGTGGGGAGGGAGCCAGATGGATAGTCATCTGTCTCAGAACTGGATGAAATAATGTACCACTTATTCCTTGGAATTCCTGTCATTTAATCAAATAAAATTAAGTTCAGAATATATATTTCAAAAAAATTATGCAGAAAAAAAAATTTAAAAATGATAACAGATGGAGTACTAATAGACAAAATATATATAACAATGATAATGAATGACTGCAGAAATGAAACAAGTGGTTGCTGAATAAATAAATAATTGTACATACAATAATTTTCCCCTTCAATCATGTCGGTTTCCTACTCCATTACTTCATCCACTTCATTCATCCTTGCTAGACTAATATTTTCAATATCATGATGGACAAATAATTATGCTTCCTATTGCTGATTAAATTCAATTTCAGAGGTCAAACTTTCCACTTCATCACCCATATCATACAAATCTCTTTGTATTACGTGAGAAACTACACTCCACCCTTCATTGAAAACATCATTCACATAATATACCATTTTTGTTTGCGATGCTAAGATATATGGATCATGCAGTTCACGATCACCAACATCTATCAAGCGAGAGAAGTTCACAGAAGTAAATTGCAAGGAATCTCTTTTAACACCTTTGATAATATCGAACCATTTTCATTTGAATAAAACAACCGAAAAATGTTCATGGTAGTTTAATTCAATAATATCATGCAGATTTCCATAGTATTCCACTTTAGCAAATGTAAATATACCACTATTTTGTATTCTCAAACCCACTTCTTAATCGACTGTACAAAATCTAAAGTCATTCACATTATAAGCGTCAAACTTTCTAACTTCTTTTAGAGGACCTCTAGAAAGAAACTTCAAATCTTCTGACACATCTACTCAAGTATCAGTATTCATGATCTGAAAAAAGAAATATAGTTTATTAGATTTACAAAACGTATGTGTCAAACTAATATTTGTATTTATTGCAATATTTATGAACTTACACGTCGTGCAAACCATTCTACAAGCTCTTTATTAACAGTTTTCATTATATCTTTCTCATTTTGTGTTCGGACTCTCATTCGTCTCTTTGTTTGTATCCTCAACTCTTCAATAAATGGATCTGCAATTTCACTATTCAGCAGCACATATCTATGTGCCTGTAAGAATTCTAATTCAGTAAGTGTCACATTTGAGGTCCTCTCAACTGATCGGCCAATAGTAGGAAATATTTTGGATTTTTGATGTATTTGAGATTGAGTCGATGTGTCGTCAACACGTCTAACTCGATTAAATCTTGTCTCAATATCATCCAAGTATTGAGAACAAAAGGTAAGACACTCCTCAGCCACATAGCCTTCAGTAATTGAGCCTTCTGGTTTAGCTTTATTTCTCACGTATGATTTCAAATGCCCAAGATATCTGTGAAATAAAATAAACATAATTATACATTTAATAAATTACCAAAATTTGTTTACTTAACTAGAAAACATATAAATTAAGTACCTTTCAATTGGATACATCCATCGATAATGAACGGGGCCTCATAATTTAGCTTCATCAACCAAATGCACAGTTAAATGCATCATTATAGTAAAAAAGGACGGAGGAAAGATCATCTCCATTGTGCAAAGGTTCAACACAAACCGCTCCTGGAGGTTGTCAAGCTGAAATGTATGTAGAGATTTCTCACATAGTTTTCTGAAAAATGTATAGAACTGGAGTACAACAGCAGTAATTTTTTCAGGTAATAATGTACGCAATGCCAATGGTAGTAACTGTTGTAACAAAATATGTGAATCGTGGCTTTTCAATCCATGTAACTTATGATTCTTCAAGTCAACACACCTCGAGATGTTACTTGAATACCCATAAAATACCTTAACATTCTTTAACATTCGAAGGAATGTATCTTTATCCCTATTTTTCATTGCAAAAATTGCTGGAAGATACTTTTCATTCTCATCTGGCCAGAGATCGCGTTTTATGTTCATTGCTTGTAAGTATTTGCGAGCATTGAGATGATCCTTCGACTTTCCATGTTCATTAAGCAATGTGAAAATCAAATTGTCACAGAAATTCTTCTCAATATTCATCACATCAAGATTATGCCGCAAAAAATTAAATTTCCAATACAGAAGTTTGAAGAATATACTTTTTTTCTTCCATTGTTGCGTTCCGGTTTCGCTTGACAATGCACTTCGGACCCATTTTCTGCTATCATTCAAATGATGAACCTTTCCAAATTCTATTTCAACATTTTCAAGTTGTGCCAATTTTTCATAACCATTTAACAATTTTAGAGGTGGTCTACGATCAATGGAACCATTAAATTTTGATATGTTCAGCCGAAATCTATGAGATGCATCGAGAAATCTTCGATGACACAAGAAGCACCATTTTTTACTGTGAGGTGGCCGTTTGGGATCAAAATCAAAGTTATAAACGGGACAATCCAAACCCGTGTAAGTGTTCCAACCAGATAAATTTCCAAGCCCAGGGAAGTCACTAATGGTTCACATTAAAGCAGCATGCATTTTGAACATTATTTTAGAAGAAGCATCAAATGTCTCAACACCGTTGCTCCATAAATCCTGCAATTCTTCAATCAAAGGCTGCAAGTATACATCAATATCATTTCCAGACATTTTTTTTTCCAGGAATAATCATCGAAAGGATAAAAGATGTTTGTTGCATACACATCCACGGAGGTAGATTATAAGGGATCAAAACAACTGGCCAAATGCTATAATTGATACTCAAATTCCCAAATGGGTTGAATCCATCGGCAGCCAATCCCAATCGAACATTCCTAGGATTAGCTGAGAAATCGATATGTAATGAATCAAATGTCTTCCACGATTGGGAATCTCGTGGATGTCTCATTAACCCATCATTGTTATTATCTACAGAATGTCACTTCATGTGTTCGGCGGTTTTCGATGACATGAATAATCTTTGCAATCGAGGCTTCAAAGGAAAGTAACGCAAAACCTTTGTAGGTGTGCTCCTTTTCTTCTTCTCTATGAAATTATGTTCATTCAGACTTCCAACATCACCCTTTTCCTGCCATCTAGAAGAAGAACATTTCTTGCAATTCTATCTACTTCAATCCTCTCTCTAATAAAGCATACAATCATTGGGACACACATGTATTTTTGTATAATTCAGACCAAGCTTGTTAACAGCTTTTTTCATATCATAAAAAGATTCTGAGATTTTTGCTTCAAGAAATGCATCATGAATCAATTCCAATATTATGGACATTGCCTTATTTGTAATTCCACATAGAGATTTGATATGGTACAACTTCAGTAGAAATTAAAGATTTGAATATTTCAAACACCCACTATACAACTCTTGATTTCCATCATCAACTAAATCATGAAACACATTTTCCTCAGTGAAGTTTTCTCTTACATTTGGCTCCATAGAATCAAGAGGATGGTCCAATGATATGTGACAATCTTGATCTACCTGTGTTACAGTCTCAAAAATATCACTTGTCACGTTGCAATTTGTATCACCCTCTTCTGGTTGTTCTAATATGTTTTGATGCTGATAGTGGTGTCTTGCAGTGCCGAATGCATCATTTATTAGGTTTTGCATTTCATTTTCCATTGTCGACGAACTTGGGACCTCATTCTGTGAATTAACATCAGTGCTCAATCTTTCTGTAATGTTCGATTCTCCATGCCAAATCCAACACAAATATTGACCAGGGAATTGCTTCAGTATTAAATGTTCATAAACCTCATCTCTCTTCAACCATGTTCTAAATTTACATTTAGGACATGGACATTTTATTATCCCTTCAACGGATCGATTAGAAATTGCAAAATCTAAAAACTCATTCAAAACCTTAACATACTGAGGTGTGTTCCTCAGTAATGTGATCCAGATTTTATCCATATATATCACAATGTGCCTACACAATAATAAAAAAAAACACATAGTTACTACTAAATAGAGAAAGAGATTCATATATACGATAGTGTAAGATTACAGAAATATAATATAATAAAGATGACCCATTGATCATAAAGTAAGCATAATATAATAAAGATGATACATTGATCACATTTACCACTTACTTAACATGCCCAGAAAAATCGAACAAGTCTGGTCCCTAGGAGACATTGTCAACACCTCATTGAGGAGCAATAAGAATATCAGGTTACACACTTATCATAACACTATCGATCACACATTTATGTTGCCTCAAACAACACCCCATTGAAAGTGATGTCATTGAACACACCAAAGATGCACGATTTTCATACCATTAGTACAATGACATTACTATAAATATTTAGCCCTTATATGACACCCTTTGAGACTTATCGCGGGCTAGCTTGGGTACCTGAATTATGGGTAGCCTAGGTCAGTTCATGAAAATTGGTCATGTTTCATTGCTCTTTATGTTTTTCAATCTTTTCACTATCTATTTTAATTTACCTCTCTCTTTGAATTTGATACTGTTTCTTATTTCCTTGAATTTGGAGAGACCTTTTTTATTCATTATATCATTAGTTTGTGCAATTTTAATTCATCCACTTGGATTTCTATAGTGGGGTTCTCATTAAAATCTATTTTAAAAACTAATGAATGATGTATGTTATTTTCACTTAAATATGTTTTGTGTTTAGTACTATAAAAATTTATCTTCAATATTTCAAACAACTCATATTAAAAAAAATCATGCAAATCATAAAATTTGGATTTGATATAATACAAAGGACATGTCCAATTTTTACTTCAAACATTTATGTATATTTCAAGTCCTTAAACAAAGTGAATACTCCCCTATTAGGGGTAATCTGAATTGGTATGGGGCAAAACAATTTAGGTAGGGACCGTTTTTCTTCTATGTTGAATATACGACCTCACCTCTATGGTCTAAGCTATAAAACTATAACCCCCTATAAATTTTTGTCTAATAAATATAAATTTAATCTATGTGATCCCATAATTGATTCTTTTTTGTATTAGTATTAGGCTCTTAATCTTACTTGGGATTACCTTAAACTTACCACTGTAGAGAAAACCTCATACTTTCATTAAATCTTTATAAATTTAAGCCTCAACCACACATTGGTCTACAATGTTTTAACTTAGACATAAAATACATTGGTACACCTTAAAAGTCCATAAGATACTAATGTAAAGATAATTGGCACTCTCGATGTCAAAAACCCATAATAGGTGACATTGGAAAAATCGAGTCTCCACTCACGAGATATTACCTTGTATAGATAGGGAATCATTTTGATCATCTGAAAATTTGAAAGGAAAAAAATTTCAGGTTGAAAACTTTCAAAGGGGGAACTATGAAAAATCAAAGTTTCTTCCCCCTAAGTCCTTTACAATTCACTGCTAAGGGAAATATTAGGGATAAATTCAAAAGACATAAACCTACTAGAAATCACCACTCAACCCTAGAAAAAGTCATGGTATACCCTATAGGCCCATCAACTAGGAATATGTAAGATAAAACTTATGTTCCTTGAATATGATAGTGAATATTATTTTAACAGAATGCAAAAATATGCAATAAGAGATGCACTATAAAGTGATGTCATTGAACACACCAAAACAAAACCAAACTGCTACCACAATCCCCACGTGACCTCAAGTTTACCACCATCCTCTACTAACCCATGGATGTTCCCACATCCAATGAAACCCTTTAACATCCACGAGACACCCAAAAATATTTTTAGAATCATCACTTTACTTTCAAACCAAACTCATCTATTTCATATAATTTCCAAAGGACCAACAATTATCTTTAAAAACTAAGAGAGCTTTCCAAACAACACTTTAACCATACTATAAAAATCACCATGTTCCGCATAACAAATGCCAAACACCATCCAATCAATTAAATAAAACATTAATAAGGTAAAGAACCATCCAAATCATCCAATTTCACTATTAAAGACCAATTAACATTTAACCACACACATTAGGCATAAGCAAACATAGGCATAATTTAAGATTCACTTTGAAAGCTATTTTTAACAAATCATATCACCAATAAAACACCATAATAATTTAACCAAGTACATTAACAAGGTGTAAATAATGTTTTAAAAATTATTTAGTAACACCCAAGGATCATATGGATTGAATTAGAAAGAAAAGGCAGGGAAATGCCCACAGCTTGAGTGTGAATGCAATGAAACTTCAACAGGAGGGAGAATAAGGCCCCACATACCAACCACATACCCTAGATCCAAAGAAAAACGAACTAAACATCAACCCTAACATCTAGGGTCTATAAAAGACCTAAAAGGAAACCAAGAAATAGATAAGGGGGAGAGAGATAGGGGGAAATGGGAAAAAAACCCTAAAAATCACCTTGGATGTGAAGAGGGGGTCGCTACGGGGTCACAGGTTGTTGTGGAAGGAGTCACCGGGGTCGTGGGGTCGCGCGGGGTCGTCGGGGGTTGCTGGGGGTCACCGAGGTCACGGGGTTGCGGGGGGTAGGGGGAACAAGGGGGGAAGGGGTAGGGGGGAAGGTTCGGCGGCATAAAAAAATATTGAGGGTTTCGCGGCGGTTTATAATAAACTGCCGCGAAACCATTTTAGCGAAAGGTTCAGTGACTTTACTAGGTCTATTAGGGTTCCTTCACTAGTCAAAATAAATCAAGATAAAGTGACTTTTTGTAAGAAAAACTCACGCTGCATGAATTTACAAAAAAAGTGATTTTTCTTTAGAGTTTTTAATATTAACCTTAGTTTATCTTCTTTACCTTTATTAAATTCATAATATATCAGAATATAATCAATAAAGACTACTTAAAAATTTATCAATATACTCCATAAAGTCCCTATTTATCAAATATATATTTATGGATGGAGAATTTTTCAATCCAAAATATGTAGAAAATAATCATAAGGTCCATATCATATTAAATGGGATCTTTTTGAGATATAGTTTTTCAATAACCTCATCAAATGATACCCTTATCATAGGTCAATCTTAGTGAAGAATTGATCCCCATTTAGCTAATCAAAAAAATTATCAATACTTGGAGTAGGTTACTTTTTCTTCACTATGATCCCATCATATTCTATAAAATCAATGAATAACTGTAATGATACATCCAAATTTTTCACAAAGAGAATAGGTCTCCCAAAGATGATTTGATTGGTTGAATAAAATCCTTCTCTAAAAGATCTTTCTTTTTGTTCTTTAATTCCTCTAACTCTGCATATGATATTTTATATTGGGTATTTATTATTATGTTGGATCTTTGTATGATATTATGTAAAATAAAACCACTAGAATTGCCGCCATTTTTTTGGAGAGATTATACTCACCAATGATAATAAGGGAATCATTATATATCTTTGATGCTTGGATAGTTACTCTATGAGTTTTAACTGATAAATCCACAACTAGCAGAATTGGGGTTTAATTATTTTTTGTTGTAAGATTTAATGAAATTAATGAATACATATAACTAGAATAAAATAATATACATTCTATATGTGAGTGTACAGTGATTGTGACTACCACAACATCATTTAGATCCTTATCATTAATCTGTTAAAATTTCCATACCATAAAATTGTTCTATTAGCCTATACTTTGGTTGATGGTTGTTTACCTCCATTGTCTTCTTATATAAACATTAATAATAAAAATTTACATGCACTCTACACTTGTATCATTATAAATGCACCGTCATCCCTATGTCAATGTCATTCAAATTTTAATTATTTAAAACTCTTTAAAATTTTCATGATATATGTCTATTTCTTCTAAAATTGTATCACTTTACACATTCAAGAACACAATTACCCATGTGAATTTTTCTATATTAGATTCACATGGAATATTTTACTTTATTCCTGCCTATTCAATGTCTAAATTCCTCTAAATAATTATTTATCCATTTATTCTTATCATTTTATCCATAAGTCCACTGGGAATCACTAAAATCCATTTCAACATTGACAACACATTATATTATCCCTTTATAACTTTTTAAAACTATGATTTCCCATTAATTCCATACATGGGGTATCCATAAACTAAAAAATGAAAAAGCATGTTGTGTACTGTTAAATATTTGTAAAGTACATCTCTAAATTCCACACTTATTAATTTTACTTTTGCATCAACGAAAATAATTCCATATATGTCCTAGTTATGAAATTTCATAGCATAATTAAAACAAATCATGATTTAAATTTAATGGATGGAAATATTTAAAACAAATCAATTCATTACAATTTATTATAAGAAACAATAATAATAAATAAATAAATAATATCAAAACAAGAAAAAACTTAGAAACCAAACCCTAGGGTTCGCATAGGTCGTCGCGGAAGCAGGGTCGTCGGGGTCGCGGGGTCGTCGGGGTCGCGGGGGGCCGGGGTCGTCGAGGTCGCGGGGTGGCCGGGGTCGCGGGGTCGCCGGGGTCGCGGGGGAAGTGGGGGACAGAGCGGTCGAGAAAAAGGAGGGGGAAGGGTCGGGACTGGAAAAAAAATTTGTTTCGCGGCGGTTTTTTATAAACCGCCAGGAAACCTTTTTTTAAAAAAGTTTAGCGGCGGTTCCTAGAATCGCCGCTAAACGGCGGTTTTGTTGTAGTGAATAGCTAGGACTTCTCGCTCCATGGCTTCAATTTTAAACAAAAGAGAAATAAAGAATTGAGAAAACCTGAGGAATTACACTAACCAATCAATACTCGGCTATTGGAATGTTAGCTTCAATGAATCATCTAAACTTTGCACTGCAAAGTTAATATATCACAAACTAAACCAAGGGATGCAACAACATCATGAAAGGGGGATATTTAGCAAATGAGAGTACTATTTAAAAACACAGGCCAAAATGAGAAGAGAAACTATTGAAAGGACTTACATAAAAGCATCATATGTACCCAAAAAGATCAATATCTCCATTAACTCACCCCTTAGTTATAAGGAGACAAAAATGCATTTACATTATTTGAGGACTAAAATAATATTACACATAAAAGGATAGAAGGAAAATGTAGCCATTTGCAGAGAAAAATAATGACATAAAAGAAAAAAGGATTCTAATTTGGTCTAGTTCCAAAGACATTATTGTGGTAAACTCTAGCATGTTAAGCTTTATTTTTTAACTACAAAAAATCAAAGTAGAATTATTATTATTTTTAATAACATAAATTATCAGTAAACCTGGAGACTTACCAGTTTTCAATCCAGTGATATATTACAGTAAAAAAGTGTAGAAATTTTAAAATTTTGATAGAGTAGTAAGTCATGTACTACTCCACCACCAAAAAATCATTCCAGAAGTTGATACAAAAGAAGAAATCAGTGAGACAATGGTATAATTTAAATGCAAATAAGAGGTGATTTCTTAATTACAAGATCTTGTGGCGCCTGGATTTTGACAAACAATATGGTTGATCTAATTACCTTCTTAAGGCACCCTTCAGATTGAAACTACATATTACAGTATGATTAACTAATACAGAATAATGATTAAGATAATTCATATTGTACATGAGTTGGAAGTTTGAAATTCCAATGGTACTTGAAAATATACATGAACATATAATAACATTTATGATTTTATATTATACGGAAGCATGAAGATTGAATGCATGTTGAAACTACATATAAATTCAAAGTGGCACAATATGCATTTGTGTTGATATTGCATAATTATATGCATTTTTTTATTACTACAATTAATCAGATCATCAAGAATGAGATTAAAAGACGTGATATTCAGTAGTCATTTAATGTTTAGCCTATTGAATAATCACATGCAATGAA
Source organism: Viscum album (assembly GCA_963277665.1). Classification (NCBI taxonomy): domain Eukaryota; kingdom Viridiplantae; phylum Streptophyta; class Magnoliopsida; order Santalales; family Viscaceae; genus Viscum; species Viscum album. The sequence continues at coordinate 1,481,599,104 of OY728134.1, forward strand.
AAATTAATGAAAAAAAGAAGTAGATGGATTAATGGATGACCAAAAGAAACAGAGAATGAATAATTACACTACTTGGCGAAGACTTCAGTTCTAGTAGAGGACATTGCTGATGAGATGCTCTTCATTTCATCTTAATGATATTTACTAAAAAACACATGAAAACTCAAAAATACAAATAAATTAACAATAAATCACAAACCAATTAAAGTAATTGAAGCATTGTAAGTTTTCATCTAAAATTAATAATTCTAAACTAGGAAGAGTTAAAATCCCAAATGAAGTAATCAATTACTCATAAATACAACTAATTTAACAATAAATCAGAAACAAAACCAAATTGAAAACAAAGGAAACAACACGAAATTTTTCATGTATTTAAATGTATAAAAAACGAGTGGAGTAAATAGGCATGTAACATTGGTCTTACTACTGCAGAAGCGACCTCATCAATATATGAAAACAGAAATAGAAATGAAATAATTGCATACATGAAAAATTACCTTGAATCTTTGTTACCATTGCATTCAAAAACTGGAGATGGTGATAAAGAAACCTAAATAAAAGAATACATGTATGCACATTGGGCACTATTACAATGATCATGCAACGTACAAACAATGTATAAATCGTGAACAAAGGGGGAATAATAGTAGAAGGAAGAATGAAAATGATATTAGGTATATAGGGATTTGAAATGAACTTATCGCCATGTTGGAGCAGTCATTTTCTATTGAAAAAGATAAAGTAATCAAAGTCAAATCAATAACCCTGCGGAACAAACAATATGTGGTTAAAAAAATTATTATAATAAAATGATTACAATAAGTTTTGACATTTCATAGAAATTATTAGTTTTAACTGAGTATAGTTGAGCAAATACATGTCATTGTTCAATAGAACGGATTTTTGACATAGAAAGAAACCAAAAAACTCCTATGAAAATATTATGAGTAGGAAAGAATACATAAATTAGAAAAGATGTCATCAATGAGGAATGGAATCCGTTTATAAGAACTGAAATCAGTTTAAAAGAGCTGATGCATGTCATTGGAAGAAAAAATACATGAATAGCAATGAACAACAATTATAGATATTTAAAAATACCAAAATACTTAAACTAGAATAGGAATAATTACCTAAATACTCCGCTTCCCGATGAATAATTGATGAGACAAATAATCAATTTGTGTTTGCATGCATGATATGAAAAAATATATTTATAACTAAATTTGTGAAAACAAAATATAAATGGAAAAATGAATAACTAAATTTAAAAAATCAAAACTTGAATAGAATCATTATTAGAAAAAAGAAAATGCATATAAAACAAAAATAATCTTCATGTGGTGGTACACTTCACCCATTTTCATCGCATCTCTATATAATGGAGCTCCCATAGAAACAGATGTAATGATGGTTAATATATATCTAATAAAAAATGAAATAGTAAGTGGACAACAGTAATAAAAAGTAGAATATGGGAAAATAATATTACTGAAAAATGATTATCAAATGGGTACTCTATATAATGGAGCTCCCATAGAAACATATGTAATGCTAGTTACTACAACTGAGCAGGCAAGAGTACTTTGTCCTCCCTAATAATGGAGAAACCTACGACCACCACTGGCATATACAACATCATAATAACATTAGGGCTAAATATTTAGGGCTTTGATCAGTGCAGGATTTACCTCATCATTCAGGGTTCTGATCGGTGCAGGATTTACCTCAACCAGGGCTCTGATCGGTGCAGGATTTACCTCAATCAGAGCTCTGATCAGTGCAGTTCGACGGAAACCATTCAATAGCTCTATCATTCTCCATCAGTCGCACAAATGATTTAAGATCAATAAAACTCAAACTCAACATTCATATAGCATTATAGATTTGAAATCAAACCTTAGAGACTCGTCATTCCATAAAAAAAAGCCAAAACAAAGCTAAACCACGTGAAAAAAATAACAAAATGAAAAGAAAAATATGGGGTGAAGGGAATATACCGAAGGGGGAATTTGGGAAGGCTTCATCGTCGTAGAAGGAGAAAAACACAAGGGAGCCAAATTGAGGAACCTCGGGCCTCGTCAACGTCCCGCGAAGGGAAACCATGAGTTGTGATAGTCATTCTCGAACGGGGTGCTGGAGGTATAGTAAGGAGGAGTCGAAAGTAATCGACAACCGAATGAGGAGAAGGTGGTCGAAGATGAAACTATACTTGGAGGCAATTGGGTTAGATGGAGGTTTCATTTTTCACTAGAACCCTAGGTGGAGCGGGAGGAGCCAAAGGTGGAGGAGCCGAAGACGGAGTTGCCGATTGCGGAGAAGGCGTAAGCGTACCTGTTGGAGGCAGACTTGGCGTAGGCGGAGGAGCCATTGGTGGAGGACTCGAAAGCGGAGCACGCAGAGGCGGAGGCGGAGGCGCAGCTGGAGAGGAGATTCCGAAAGGGGAGCAAGAGAGGTGAGTCAGGGAGGGAGCGAGAACCCTAGGAGTACCCGAGGTTAATCCCGGGGGCGAGATCAGGTTTTGGAGGGAGGAATTGTAAAATTAGGATGACGTGGAAGCATGTATGAGTGACACTTATGAAGAAGACACCCAACTTTAGTATATATAGTTGACATTTGATTACAATAGAAATGCAAATCCCCATCAAATGGAGAACCGTGAATGGGTTCACTATTTAGTCACATTTTTTTAAAATTTAGGAACCTATCCCATATTTTCTTTCTTTTTTCAATAACGTAAAACGTATTAAAAAAAAATAACGTTTTTATGAAATATCCGTTCATTTTTATCGTACAGGGAGCTTCCAGCGCTTCCACTTCCACTCCCACGGACAAGCAGCATTCAAATGTTTCATCGGTGCTACTGAAAACTCCTCCACGGTCACGTTTTGGAGGCTCTGGTAAACGTAGAACATCCTCTGACTTCAAATGGATCCTGTTCTTTCGGTCATGGCGCTCTCAATTCTGCTTGGAGGTCTGATCGCGGTGCTACTGGTCGGGAATTACTTCCGCAAGACCAGATCGGAGGTTCAATCGATTGTGAAACCGGTGAATCCTGCGAATCAGAAACCTTCTAAGCCTCCTCAGACCATCTCCAAGAAGCCACTCTCAAAGTTTCACGCACATTCCACCGACAAGGTATCCTTGAGAATCATTTCGGTTTGCTGATGCGAAATTGCAGAGTTTCGGATTATATGGATCGATGTAGATGACTCTTTATGTCTTCCGAACCCTATGTTAATTGTTTTGGTTGTGATTTTCCAGGGAGAGAACAAGCGGCATCATCCTTTGGATGTGAATACCCTGAAGGGTCATGGCGACTCTGTGACCGGAGTGTGTTTCTTCTCTGATGGTCGGAGCTTAGCAACTGGTAACGCTGCGAACTTGTCTAAATTTTGAATTTCTCCCTTAAATGTACGATTCAATGCACTGTATAAGTGCGGCCAAAGTTGTTCATGATTAATTTAAGACGCGGAAGTCTGTGTGATTGATCTACCTTTGTCTAGGAATTCAATCATAGTGAATTCATACGGTTGCTTTTCAAACGAAAGCACCACATCTTGTATGCAACGTGACTGTTTAAAGTATTATTGTATAGAAAATAGTTAGCTGTATTTTTTTATGCCTTCGTTTGCCTTGTTAGCTCTCCGTATGTTTTTCATGCCTTTGTTTGCCTCGTTAGCCACTTTTAACACATTTTTAATTCTGCTCCCAGAAGATACATACCAGTTGACGTGGTAACAGTAGGATAAAGCAGGTGGCTATAATGCAGTTTTATGCTTTTGAGATTATATTTCTGAACTTTGATTGCTATCTATCTGGTTCTGCCTAGCCATGCTGGTTCCAGCAGGGATTTGATGCCAGTTAGCGCTACTGGTGATCAGATATCAACCAAAAATCAAATCAACAATTCTGATTTCTGAATTATATTGATTCCATTTTTACTCTATTATAACCCGTCGTAATTATTATTTATTATGGCAGCTTGTGCTGATGGAGTAATCAGAGTCTTTAAGATAGATGATGCTTCAAGTAAAAGCTTCAAGTATGGACCTGTTAATCATGCTAATGGCCATATGACTATTGCTTCTATAGATGGAAATACTTATTAAATTAATATTTAACCATTCTTGCAGATTCCTTAGAATTAATGTGCCTTTGGGAGGTCATCCAACAGCAGTTGCATTTTCTGATGATGCATCTTTATTAGTTGTGGCTTCTCAGACTCTTTCTGGTTCCTCTCTGTACATGTTTGGGGATGAAAAGATAAAAAATGCCGATGATACTAAGCAGCCATCCAAGCCTCCTCTCCCTGAAATAAAATGGGAGCATCACCAAGTCCATGAAAAGCTGGCTATCATTACCTTAGCTGGAGCTATTGCCAGTTATGGAACTGCTGATGGCAGCACAGTCATTGCCTCTTGCTCTGAAGGTGATGGGTTTTTATCCTTAATTGCTTATCTTATTTAACATGTTCAATGTTCAAGGTTTTTGTTCCCCTTGTTGTATTAATTCTCGAACTTTGTAACAAGTTCTTGGAACTTATTGAGTAATGCTATTTACAAAGTTGCTATCCTCTTCATTATCCTCTTCATTATTTGCCCTCTTTAGCTTAAAGTATTCAAATTTTCATTTTTTTATTGTTCAAACACAAAATGAAATGGTGCATGGTTCCATCAACACTAGAGTACAAAGGCGCTTTGCATTGCCCCCCTGCATGTACTTGGTTATTTATTAACAATTCAATGACAATTGCTTAATGCTACTCATGTTGTATGTGTTGCACAAAACAATTAGATAGTACTAACTTGTTTTTGCTCTTGCTAAATGACCAACTGTCTTATCCCTTGTTTACTTGCTTCCAATCTTTGTATAGAAAGAGTGATGCAGAATCTGTACCTCTAAATGAGTTCAGGTGTTTTATTTATAGGGAAACTAATACAAGAGGATGAGGGGGGGATTTGAAATTTAAAATACACGGGATAAGGTTGACCCATTCAGACCTAACCTAAATATCTAAATATCTAAAATATTCAACACTCCCTCTCAAGCTAGGTTTACCTATCTTGGACACAAAATAAAAGAAAACAAATAAAAGACTCATAATACTCCCTTTCAAGCTGGACATTACCTAGCTTGATTACATAGAAAAACTAAAATAAAGAAGAGCATCCTCGTATGTGCCGCCCGCTTGTTTTGCTCCGATCTCCTCTCTATGAACTCCTCTTGATGGAAATGAGTGAGATAATTGTTGGTGCTGAAGAAGAGATGACCACTGTAGAACTCTCATGTTGATGATGACCATTGCTTGAAGATGCCGAATGAAACGACGACTGACAAGCGGACACGAGAAGGCTGGGTGAAACGGTGCCCGAATAGCGGATTCAAAAAACCAGGTGGAACGACGCTCGATTTGCGGACCAAGAAAGCTAGGTGAAACATCGCTCGAATAGCGGATCCAAAAGGCTGGGTGGAACGACGCCCAACATGCGGACCCAAACGGCCTGGTGAAACGACGCTCGGATAACAGACCCAAAAAGGCCGGGTGGAACGATGTCTGAATAACAGACCCAAAAAGGCCGGGTGGAATGGCATCCGACTTGCGGACCCGAAAGTCTTGGTGGTCAACAGTGGAGGTGAAGGGTTGTGGCCGCAAGGATGCAGCAGTGGAGAGGCCCGGCAGAGGGGAGATCTTGAATGCACAGCAGAAGGGTGTAGTGATGAAGGACACACCTTGGGAGGAGGCAGGTGACATGGTTTATCATCAAGGCAGGCGCAGCAGCAACAAGAGGCCACAGCTGCCGACGCAGCGCAGCAGGAGGGGTGCACAGATGGGAGGGGGTGTGCGGTTAGAGGTTGATAGGAATCAATTGATGTGAGAAAGAAAATCAGTAGGAACTTCTGTGAATAGTAGCAGAAATTACAGAAGAAAGAAGAAAAAAGAAGAGGAAGAAAGTTGAAGGAAGAACTTCCCAAAGTTGCTCTCTGAGGCCCATGGCTGCAGCCCCATTCTGCACAGCAGAACCATCTCCAAAATACCATCCTAAGTCCCTCATACTACAGCCTCCCTCTATTTAATACCCTAACCACTACTAACAATTCCCAGCAACTCTATACTGCAATTACACAGCTGCCCCTGGCAGTTACCAAACACACCCAACCTGCCCCCATACACTCCCTTCAGAGCTTGCAGCCCAGCCCTGCACAGCACCTGCTCAGCGCCTTTACACAGCAGCGCAGCCCAACACACAGGATCCTTACATAGCCAGCCCTAGCACCCATGTTCCTATCAGAGGTGTTCAGTAGGGAGGGCGTCGTGTCAGCGAAGGTTGCACCTAGGGACGCAACAGAAGGCGCGCGTGGCACTGGGGGGCCACACGATAGGGGATCGTTGCGTTTGGAGAAGGAGGGCGACATGATCGGCGGGGGACGGCGCCGCAATAGGATGGGAGGTAGAAGGCAGCGTGATTGGGGCTAACGACGCAGGGGGCGGCAGACTGAAATGATGGCCATTGGCTTGGGAGCCGCCACCCCCCTTGGGGGAAAAATCTCCTGAGGGTTTTTATTTCTAATAAAAAAGTGATAGAAAGGAGGTTAGGTTTGGAACCCTCTCTGATACCATGTAGAAGGAGAGACCCAGAATCCATATCTCTAAATGAGGCCGGGTGCTTTGTTTTTAGGGAAACCAATACAAGAGATGAGAGTGAGATTTGAAATTTATAATACATGGGATAAAGCTGACTCATTCAAACCTTACATAAATATCTAAATATCTAAAATAACACTTTGCTTTAGTTTCTTTTTGCATAATCATGTTCATCAGCACGGAAAATCCTTTTTTACCATGCCTCTGATTATCTACCACCATCCAGGTACCGATATTAAACTCTGGCATGGTAGAACTGGGAAGTTTCTCGGAAGTGCTGACACGAATCAACTTAAAAACACCATGGCCGCTATATCTTCAAATGGACGTTTTATTGCTGCTGCAGCGTTCACTGCAGATGTGAAGGTGAACTATCTTTCACTTGTTCAGTTCTAAATGACACCTTTTCTGTTTTGCAATTGATAATTTTTTTATTTTATGTTCTTTTTCCACTAGAATATACTATATATTATCGAATAGCTTTTGATACTTCCCAGCTGGATTTTATTCACATGCAAAGCTTTCAATATTATTGTTAGGGCTGATGCTTCTGTGATCTTCTGTTCAACTTGATCGATGTTAAGCTTGAAGATTGTGACTGGCTTATACTTTATTGTCTTATTGTTTCGTTAGACTGTCATAATTATCCATAATGATTGCTCATGGACACGTGGGCACATGTATGCACCTTGATGTCCGCAACTGGTAAAAAGTTGTCATGTGTTTAAGTGATTAATCATATCCTTGTCTTGAGCTCTCATTGTAAAAAATTAGGCAATGAGCAGTAAGAGTTGTGTATTTCTTCCTGCTGCTACTGACATGTCAATTCCCATTGAAAACCTCAGGACATTTGCATGCATGCCTTTGAAAATGACATCAATGCAATCTTCTCCCAATCATTGATAAAATTTTTAGTTGTTTGACATTAAATACAGTGAATCATTGTTTTGCTATTAATAATGTACGTCTGCAGGTGTGGGAAATTTTATATTCAAAGGATGGCTCAGTGAAGGAGGTTTCAAAAGTTATGCAACTTAAAGGGCATAAGGTGATGTTTTTTATGCAATTATATCATCTGATTTCTTCAATAAGTTATATATATATTTTTTCCCCATCATAAAGTTGCCATGAAACTTCTATTGAAATTCACATAAATTAAGTACACATTTTAAACTTGTATTCCTGTTTAAAAAATTGAATCACAAAGCAATGTTGTCATGAAAATAACATTTTAAAACAGTGTGAATTGATTTCTCACAGCTATGCATGGATTAGAATCTCGTAGATACCATAAATATTAAATTTTCATAGAAATTATTCTTCACCCTGCTTCACAAACACACACACACATATATTTGTGTGTGTCTTTTAAATAATGTCCCATTCACCCTATAAAATGATTTGTTATAGATTGTAAGTATCTTCTCCAAATTTTCAGAGTGCAGTTACCTGGCTGTGCTTTACTCCAGATTCAGAGCAAATAGTAACAGCATCAAAGGATGGTTCAATAAGGATATGGAATATTAATGGTATGAATGGCACTTGCTTTTTATTTTTATTTTTTATGTTATATTGGTTCTCCATCTTACTTTGGTTTGGTTTGTAGCGGCTATTCATTTTTTTTTTTGCTTCTGAAGACCTTATCTATCTCTTCGGGTTGTAATATTCAAAAAGCTTAGAAAATTTCATATAGATATAGCAAATTTCTTAATTGCTTCTGTACTGGAATTTTCATATGCCTATTGAATCAAAGAAAAACCTGAGAAATGCTGCAATGATGATTTTTTCAAACTCAGTAAACCTATAACAAACAAAAAGAAACTGAAACTAGAGGAGACGATGACCATGAAGAGGTCCAAGAAATCATTTTTCGTTAATTTGTTTGATCCATCATGCTACCCTTATGACCTCTCCGTCTCTCCTATTCTTGCATGTAGAGATTGATTCTTTGTAACCTCATTAATTACTGATCAGTAAATTCAAATAAATTGGAGGTAAAGCTGGTCTTGATTTGCTGAATATTTGCACCTTCTTAACACTCTTATTAAATCAATTTATTGAAGAAAACTTTAAGTGCAACATTTTACTTCTAGGTTGTTTTCCTGTATTATAATGTTCAAATTGCTTCTATTGACCGTACTATTTTTCTCTTCACGACCTCTTGTTGCTGACTATGTTTATTTCCTTTTGCGCAGTTCGTTATCATCTTGACGAGGACCCTAAGTGCATAAAAGTCTTTCCTATTCCAATTGAGGCAGCAAGTGGTGCCCATTTGCATTATGACCGTCTTGCAATTTCACCTGATGGGAAGATATTGGCAGTGACCCATGGCTCAACATTGCAATGGCTCTACGTGGAAAGTGGGAAAGTTTTAGATACATCTGATAGAGCACATGAAGGTATAATTAATTTTTTTTTGCGTGGGATCTGCTTTTTCTACTGCTAGTCTGTGTTGGTTTGGCATCATCAGCGTTTCTACGCATCATCACTGCTGTGAAATATTGCTAGTTATTTGTATTTTCTTTATTGTTGATTCGATGCTGCTGCTTTTTATAGCCAAGTTTGTTTTTTATTCAAAGGAAAACAATACAATTGGCTAATTCGGTATTTCTTATAGACTAGGGGTTTTGCAAAAACAAAAGAATAGAGTTTAGTTTAATTACCTTCATACTTTTTATAGTTGTAAATATTGGATTGCAATGTATTACATTTGTTTTGAGGGTAAACAATTTTTTTTAATGAGTTGAGCTCATCATGCAGGTGAGATCACTGCCATTTCCTGGACGCCGAGGCCCATTTCCATAGGTAAAGTCGCTTCTCTAAAGTTAAAGTTGCTCTATGCTCATTTGAAGTTCCTGTATTTTTTTAAGGTTAAGAATCAAAATCTCTTTGATTGGATGCAATATCTGTCGTGGAAATTTCCCTTATTTAATGCAACTGACTTTTTATGAACAGCCCCAACAAAATACACAAAAAACTAACATTACAACAAAAACTGATCCAATTTTTTCTCTAGCTCAAAAAATACTGCTGGTCAGATATTACAACTCAAATATCTAAGTTTCTGTTTATATAATTCCAGTAACAAAGGTTAAAAACCATGCATTGCAATTCCTGTTGTTTACAAAAGCTGATACGTTCACAATAAAATATTCCAGAATTAATTTGGTGATGTTTTCTCAGTTTTTTGTTTGTGAGACTCTTATTCTAAGCTATACCTGTTCTAGCATGATGGGGAGTGTTGGACCCGGTTGTGTGTATTTTAGAGTCCCACATTGGTTTCCTCTGTCTTGTATTACTTTTCCTTTATCTATAAATAAAGGGCTCTGTTAGAAACCATGTCCGACATGGTGAGTAATAAGGGGGTAAAAGAGTATTTTCTAGGGTGGGTCTTTTATTTTGTTAGAAGATTCTGGACCTGCATGCGTGGCTGAGAATTTGTTATGTAAGTTGGGGGTGAGTAAGGGAGGCAGGGAATATGTTGTTTGTTAGGCTGTTAGACGGTCGGTCGTAGGTTGGGAATCGGCCATTACGGCTTGGGCAGGAGAGTGACGTGCCTCCTGATTTCTCATCCTTCATTCTTCCTCGTTTATAATATACAAGTCGCTTGTTCTTGTTCTTCTGTTGGCGTGAGTACCTAACAATTAGTCCGACCAGCCGCTGCCTCCTTGTAGCTCAAAGGAGGCGCGCTGCCAGAACTCCTTCTTTTCTGTAAGTCGAATTCATCACGTCCCGTGGCAGCACGCACCGTCAGTAGAAATTATCTCGATAAGATAGACACTACTTGCTCGACCAGATTTCTTCAGTGTCGTTGGTGCGCCCTACCGGGACTTCATCAAAGGTAACACGTGATGTCGACTACCGTTCAGAGGAGATGCGCATGGATCGCATTTGACGACCCAGGGCGGGACGACATGCACGATCACGACAGGATTTCTTCACACCATACGTTGCACGCTTTGTCACCTTCCGTTCAGCAGCGCTGCATTTTGTCGGAAATCATCTGGAAGCATTGCGTTTTAGCTGGACTTGATCAGAGGGGACTCGTTCGCATAGTCGCACGCTAGGAGGTGCCGCGCGTGACTGGGCGCGCATAGTGACGTTCCTTCTCAGGCGCACATCACTGTTTCACAAAACTTGTTGGAGTTGGTGCCCTATAACCAACTTCTATATACTTTATGATAACATGTATTTATTGTTTTAAATATTAATAAACTCCTTATCACATCATGATTGTTCTTCTACGTAACATAGTATGTGATAATGTCATAAGAGTAGCTGTCGTACTGAAAGATCATAACAGTTCTCCGCTATGATGAGAACCCAAAAGTGTCCCGATATTATTCTTAAATATATATTCTACAACCGAATGAAATCATTTGAGGGATATTATGAGAATGAGACTCGCCAGTAGGAAATCCACATTTGTATGTGTCATTGGATATTCCTATCTGTGGATGTGTGTATTGATCCTGTTGGAGTCTGCATCCCACATCAAACTTGTGGAAGTTCGATGTGGTCTTTATCATTCATTATAAAAGAACCTCAAGGGCTCCTTTATAGAACACCTTGGGGATTCAGGTTTACCTCATTTTATCCTTCTACATGGTATCAGAGGAGGTTTGATAAATCCGACCCTTCCCTCCTATCTATTTTTTTCTGTTCTAGGGGTTACTAAAGTTTTCCCCATAAGGGGGGGGGGGGGCTCCATGGCCAGCTCTCCCGTCGCCCCTCCCCTCCCTCCCGAGCGCCGCTCGGCCTGTCGCTGTCTCAACGGCCTCCCTGCTTCGGCCACCCTCTCGGCGGATCTTCCCCCTGCCGGCATCTCCCTTCGCATCTCTTCCAGCGGCCCTCAGTGGACTCCCGTCGTCCGACGTCTTCCTGTGCGCCTGAACGTCCGACGCCCTCCCTCGATCCCGACGGCCGGTCGCGGCCCTTTCTCCCCCCGGTGTGCTTCCCTGACGACGTGTCCCCTCCTTCCCCGATCCAATCACGCATCCCGTCGCGCCTCCAGATCCCGACGGGATCCAGCCGCTACTTCCAGCTCGCTTCTTCCTGCGGCCCTCGGCGCGCCTCCCGCTGTCCGCTCCCGTCGGCCTTGTATCACCCGACTCTGCCCTACGCGGCCCTCACCCAGTGGCGCTCTCACCCGACGACACCCAGCCCTGACCGCGTCTACTGCTTTCAGCACCCCTGTTCCTCCCGGCGGAACCCCCATCTCCAGGCGGACACCCCCTGCCTCCCGACCCAGGCCTCCACCCTTCCCGGTGTAGCCTTCCCTGCGGTCTTCCGGCTTCGTCGGCCTCGCCCTTCTCAGCAGAACCCTTCTGGCGGTCTCCCGGCCTCTCCCGCACCTCTGCAAGGCAGCTCTCCCTCCGGCCGGTTTCATTCGCTCCAGTCCGGCGAATCTCATCGTCTGGAACTTCCTCCGACGAATCGCTGCTCCCTCCACGCTGACTAGCCCTCGCACTTCCTCCATCGTGGCACAACACTTCGATTGCCTAGGATCCGGGCCCTTTGGCGCCGTCAGATCCCGCAACAATTCTGTGGAATCCCTGCCTCCTGTCGCCGGCCCCGCAAGTGCGGCTTTCCCGGTGCTAGTATGACTTTCTCGGCGTCTCATCGACCGACCCCACTAGTGCGGCATTCCTGGCACTCCCGTCAACCGGTCCGGTTTGTGTGGTTCCTCTGTTGCGCCCGCGACAACTTTATCCATCCATCATCCTGAGGGGGAGTTGCGATCGTGAGGGGGAGCAGCAGGCTTGAAGCATTATTTTTATATTGTTTTGTCTTGTTTTGTCGTCAAGCTGGGTATGTCCAGCTTGAGGGGGAGTGTTTGCAGTCTGTTGATTGCTTTGTTTTTATTGGTTTGGTTTGGTCTCTTTTCTTTATGTGTCCAAGCTAGGTACACCTAGCTTGAGGGGGGAGTGTTGGAGTCTGTATCCCACATCGGACTTGTGGTTCGATGTGGTTTTTATCATTCATTATAAAAGAATCTCAAGGGCTCCTTTATAGAACATCTTGGGGATTCGGGTTTACCTCATTTTATCCTTCTACAAATCCTTTAACTTTAAGATTATTATTAATGAGTATTTATAAGTCGCATACTTTTATGTATTGACGAAAACTGTGATGACATATGTCTGCGGCGAGGTATGATAAGTTGGGTGTGTCATGTGTAATATTTCATTAATGAATAATGCGAGAAAAAATTTGTCCCTTTTGTTTTTTAACAGAAGTTGACATCTCTGACCTATAGGCTAAATAAATCCATGAACATTGTGTTCTATGGGCAATTTCGATTTTTGGAAAGTCAAATAAAGAGACATCAAACACATAGGTTGATGACATCATCATGCAACCTGCTTGTTTAGAGGTATTGTAGCGACGCAGACTTACAACCACCATTCACTGTAGTTCCTTGAACTTCCAGCCGACAACCACTGTAACACTTTTGACTTGGGTGACCGCCTTTCACTGTAGCGATGCGGACTTCCTGTGCGGTTAGTGAAATAGTGGATTGTCTCTCCTTTTGTAGCCAATTTCGGGCTAGGGTTCCTTAGTGAGAAACTCTGAGAAATCTCCCTATAATTTGTGCTCCCGACATAGAGTGAAATTCTGCCTTTCCGTCGACGTAGAGATTATTCCTAAACCACGTAAATCTTTGTGTTCTCGTTCTGTTTTATTCCCCTTTTACTCTTCTCCGAATCGTTATTTTGTCGTTGCGACTCCCGACGTTTCCGCATCAGATCCTCCACCACCACTCTCGAGTCAAGAGAGATTGAAGAGAACCATTCCTTGAAGCGGTTTTCGGGGTGTTTAAAGGCGGGTAACGTAAGTGTTAGGATCTGTTGTACTGGCACCTGGAGATTTCGACGTCGACGTCGGAGGTTCGTGGAACACGTGTCGATCACCATTGGAGGGAATCTATGTCACGACCCGTCCCCCGGGGCCCTTGTCGTGACTTCCCCAAGCCCGTCTTTCTTAGGCCAGAGGTTGACGACTAGCACCGAAAGTCATATCCCTGAAAAACGGGAAGACATTGCCTTTAAACCTGCAAACACACAGTCTAAGAACACAACAAGAAGCAACCACGAAGTAAATTGATGTAGTAAAAAGTGTACTGAAAGTAAGGGGTAGGAATACAAGCCCAACTGGAAAGTACAAATACAACTGAAAGTGAAAACAACTCCTGGATCGTCCACCGAGGATCCTACATGAAGGGTAGGTACAACTCACGGTCGGTCGTCACTGCGGCACATCATGTCTAAAGGCCCACCTCCGAGCACCGTCCAGTCCTGACTCCCTCAGCCTCGATCAACGTTGTCCGTCGTTTGCACAAGACACAACAAGGTGCGGGCGTAGCCTGTGCAGGGGTGAGTATAACAATACTCAGTAGGGACCCCGAGATCCCCGAAGGTCTCCCAGAGTTTCACAAAGGAAAAACCACAAAGTCCTCAATCACAAAACACGAAGCAGTCATCAACTCTAATTAGGTATATGCCCATACATATACCTAGGTTATCAAAATATATTCGTCTCATTCATGAGGAAACATAAGGCTCCAACTTTTAAGTCATTTGCACAACTGATCCACGATGGGAGAATACCACAAAAGGTAACACCACGAAGGTAAAAGTACCACAAAGGTAAAGATTCAGCTCACACCAGGTATAACTTAAGTACAGAAATATAGATGATTAGACGTATCGTTGGATCATCTTATTCTGTTGAGAGGCTCTGCTGCTGACCCACACAGGATCTGTAGATGCTGACCCACATAGGATCGGTGAGCGCTGACCCACTTAGGATCGCTGAGCACTGACCCACATATGATCAATAAATGCTGACCCACATAGGATCGATAGATGCTAACCCACATAAGATCAATGTTCTTTCTTCACGTTACACCCAACCACTAGATTCCCGCACTAAGCACGCTTGATTCCAGGAGAATCCGCTCCTTAAGCCATCGGTCATACCTCAACCTCCACGAAGTTCCACGAAGAAGTATCCCAAAGGACCGCTATGTCGTACGGGTTCCAACGCAATAGACGACGCGTTAATCAGACGCCCGGTCTGTGACTTATAAGCATTTTAGTACCGAGGGCCCGGTTGGATTCGAGTTCGAAATCCAACTCGGCCGTATTCCAACTTTCTCCAAAATTCAAGTGGAGTATACCAAAAGGACCGTCTCGTTCAAAGGATTCCAGCACCGCAGACGGTTCGTCAAACGGACGTCTGGTTCACAAGTTATGGCTCTTTAAGCGAAACTGGGCTTGGTTGGGTCCGACTCTGGTCCGACCCGGTTTGGTCCGGACCGAACCCGGCTGGGCCGGGCCGTGGCGGGCTCGACCTACTGGGCCGCGATCCGGCCCGACCTGCAGGGGGGCACGGCCCGGCCCGCAAGGGGCCGCTGTCCGACCCGCGAAGGGCGCGACCTGCTGGGCTCACGCGGCCCGGCCCGCGGAGGGTGCGGCCCGACCTAGTTGGCATGGGGGGAGCGCCCCCCCGGTCTTCCTGAACGACTAAGGCCGTTCGGTTCGTGCGGCGGCGCCACGTGGCACTGCTTGGTTTCTCCGTGGGACTCGCAGGGAGCGGGTCCCTGCTGCCGCGACGTCAAATGTAACGACCCGAAATTTTGAATAAATCTTGTTTCCTAATTTTATGTGTTATTTTATTTTATTTTTATACTCAACAAAAATGTTTCATTTAATAACATGAGTATAATTAAAATGAGACTTGGGTTTTGACTGTCATATGACCATTGGTCAATATGACCGCTATAAACTAAACGTTTCGATTATTGTCTCTAAATACAAGTAATCTTGGTTAATTATTATAGAAAGAAGATTCGATGGCCTCACCCAGTAGTCTTGGACCGATCGAAGCCCATCTAATAGAACTTGGGAAGGAGGTAGCACTACTGGGCTTTGCTCTGGACCAAACCCAAGCCGAACTTCATCGTGTGAAGCTAGAACGGAATCGCCTTTGCGAGAAGTTCAAACTGATAGAAATTACTACTCGTGCGATGTTGGCCGAGCCTCCCTCAGATTCTCTCACCTTAGCACACCTTACACTTAGGTCCTATGCTGGTGTGATAATGAGCTATGTAAGGAGACCGTAACTGCCTTGTGTAATCTTTTGTTTTAAATAAAAATTGGGATTTCTTCTTATGATGAAGTTTATGAATTTTCAAATGACTGGATAAATATAGTATACATATTTTTGATGAATTTTAGAAAAAGGATATTTTAAAAATGTTTATGTAAACCTTAAATAAATAAAAATGTGTAATGATTTTCAAAAAATGGTCTTCTACAATTATGTTCAGTACGAAATTTAGAGTCTAATAAGATCAACTTATTTTTTGATGAATAGTAAATTATAAATAGTGATTTTATGCTTAGGATTAGTAATGTGACCAAATGGATTAGTAATCTCACTTAAATAAAGTATTAATATAATCTAGGCACCTTGATTTAGTAATGTGATTCAATAAAATGGTTAAATAACTGTTTCATAAATTATTATTCAAGTATTAGTTTTTTCGGGTGAATAGTGTTTTTTAATTAAAAATTAAATTAAAAATATTTAGAAAATTATTTTTATAAAATGAATTTCATTTTTGAACTCAGTGCATCGATATTATGTTACGGTAATTTTTGGGGATTTTTCTGAAAAAAATGAATTTTCGGTGAATAGTGTATTTATTTAAAAAATAAATTAAAAATATTTAGAAAATTATTTTCATAAAATGGAGTTCATTTTTGAAATCAGAGCATTGATATTTGGTTAAGGTGAAATTTTGGGATTTTTCTGAGAAAGTTGTATTTTCAGTGAATAGTAAAAATACCGTTTTGGGGTTTCGGTATGTTTAATGACATCATAACTGTGTCATGATGATGTCATGAGATATTTTAAGGGTTGGCCGACCAAAGGTGATGAATTATTGTATTGGGGGCCCCATGTGACCTAACTTCATGGGAAATATCATGGGAGAGCACATGGTTTTGAAAAAACCACTTTTGAGATGTTCCTTGGCCATTAATGCCTTGTCCCCTCACTTTCCCTATAAATACCAAGCCATTCTCTCATCCTTTGGACTCCAAAATCATTCTCAACGAAGTTCTGGCCTCCTTACTTCCCAAGGAGTCCTCCCATGGTTCCCCCAAGCCCTCAAGGTCCCAACCTTTGAGTTTTAAGAGTTACGTTTTAAGGCAAGGGATCCTACCTCTCTCTTTCTTTTCAAGTAATCTCTTTTATGTCATTTCTTTTATGCTTCATGATCTTATGTTGGAGGATGTTCTTTTATATTCCTCTTACTGCCCTTTTCATGTTCATATGATGAGAGACCCCCTCTTGCTCTCATCATTTCATTTTAAGAATGTTAAAGTGGCGCCGTTAGGCTGCCGAATTTTTAAGGGATTCTTTCACCCTTCTCGTTTTCAAGTTCTATTTTCATGTCAAGTGTTTCAAGTTCTTTTTTATTATGTTGGGGTATGATCTCTAAATCTATCATACTGATCTTTTATGTTCATATGATGAGAAACCCTATTTGATCTCTTCAATTCAGTATTTTGAAGTTTTAAGTGGCGTCGTTAGGCTGCCGAATTTTTAAGGGATTCGTTCACCTTTCTCATTTTTCAAAGTTCTACTTTCATGTCAAGTCTTTCAAGTTCCTTTTTATTATGTTGGGGTATGATCTCTATATCTATCATACTGATATTTTCTGTTCATATGATGAGAGACCCTATTTGATCTCGTCAATTCATTTTTGTTGAAGTTTAAGTGACGCCGTTAGACTGCTGAATTTTTAAGGGATTCTTTCACCTTTCTCCTTTTTCATGTCAAGTATTTCAAGTTCCTTTTTATTATGTTGGGGTATGATCTCTATATCTATCATACTGATCTTGTATGTTCATATGATGAGAGACCCTATTTGATCTCTTCAATTCAATATTTTGAAGTTTTAAGTGACGCCGTTAGGTTGCCGAATTTTTAAGGGATTCGTTCACCTTTCTCATTTTTCAAAGTTCTACTTTCATGTCAAGTCTTTCAAGTTCCTTTTTATTATGTTGGGGTATGATCTCTATATCTATCATACTGATCTTTTATGTTCATATGATGAGAGAACATATTTGATCTCATCAATTCATTTTTGTTGAAGTTTAAGTGGCGCTGTTAGGCTGCCGAATTTTTAAGTGATTCTTTCACCTTTCTCATTTTTCAAAGTTCTACTTTCATGTAAGTCTTTCAAGTTCTTTTTTATTATGTTGGGGTATGATCTCTAAATCTATCATACTTAACTTTTATGTTCATATGATGAGAGACCCTATTTGATCTCGTCTAATCATTTTTGTTGAAGTTTAAGTGACGCCGTTAGGTTATCGAATTTTCATAAGAGAAATCTTATTTTTGTCTTCCTTTCATGTTCTTCATTTCATATGGTATATCTTTCAAATTTCATTACCATGCTCTTAAATCCTTTATATTCTGTCCCCCTACTATTTTATGGATCATTTATGAGTGGGTGACCCATGTCCCCTCTCTTTTTAATGTTTTCTAAAACCTTGTAACATAGCTGTTATGCTTCAGAATTTTCGTCTCAAAATGCCTCTCTCTTTTTCTCAAAATTATTTTATGTTATTAAGTGATTACTCAAAGCTCTTATTTCTATAGGGGTATTCACATATATATCAAAATGTTCTATTTTAAATTCTGGGATTTACATACATGAAACCCGCTTTCCCTTTCCGTGGGTTTAAAGTGACATAAAGATCATGTCTTTAAAGTAGTTTTTAAAACGTTATGATTATGAAATGAAACCCATTTCTTCTATGCTATATGGGTTGTTTATGAAATGATTGATGATGATATATGTGGCTCACATGATAATAAAGACATGTCAAGGGTGCGCCCAGATAGCGCTCCAATGCATTGGGTAAAGACTTAATCTCTAAAGATGACCTTTTAGACTAATACTTTGATGAATAACCTTGGTAATTTTTAATGACACCTTGGGGATGAACCTTGGTGAAACGAAATGATTGTCAATATTAAATGTTATAGCCACATCTTCAAGTTATGAAAAATGTTATTTTTATTATGATATATCTCATGATTTATTTCTCATGCCTTAAAGTTATTTTCATGATCTTATTGAAGTATCTCAAGTTCACATGTAAAATGTTTCTCTTGTTTCCCTTACTGGGCCTTCTGCTCACCCTTTCTTTTGATGTATGTCCCCAGGTTATAAGATGCAGTAATGAACCTAGGATGAACATGAGGAGAAGCCTTTCAAGTGTTTAAGAAGAATGTTTTATGTTTTCATGTTTTAAGTTCCCGGTTTCCAAGACACTAAACCTTAAAGATCATCGGTTTTGTAAAATGTAATGAAAGGTTATGTGATAAAAAGGCGGGATGTTATATCAAAGCCGCGACCACCATACGCTCCGCCTTCCGCGACCGGCCCGATCCGTCCACTGTCTTCACCCGCCGCGGTCTTCTCCGCCGGCGGCACGCGACAGCGCGCCGCCCTCTCCTCCGCGGCCAACCGTTGCCGGCCGCTGCCGTCACCCGCCGCGCCGGTCTTCTGTGGGTCACTGGGTGAGCTTCGGTGGCCCATTTTTTCATCCGAAGGTATCAACGGCCTCCCCGGGATGCCCTCTTCGCCGCTTGACCATCCGTTCTGGGTTCTGTCCAACCCGAATTAAAAGTCCGCGAAGAACGCATAGATCAACAAATTAGCGGAGGGTCCGGGCCTTGTTCGTTTGGCCCACGCCCTCCACGTTAGCTTGATAACATGAGGGAAGAATAAGATTCAACAATTCTTTTAAAACTAAACCAAATAAAAACCCTATCTCAAGATTGTTGGAGAACGTTTGCGTTTGAGGAAGAGTCGGTGTTCGTCGTTCCCGCAACAAGCCTCCAATGACGCCGCTCAATCGTCGTTCTTCGGTTCTTCCCTGGTGAGGGGTTTCGTTCTTCGTCAAGAATCCTCCCAAGATCAAGCCTTTGCCCACGAGTTTCCAAAACCCCACGTTAGAGTTTAACTCTCTATCATGTGATTAAGAGGTTCATTAATTGGTGTAATTAATGAGCTCCATTAATCACACGAAGGGTGGTTACACATCCATTGTGTAATCGGGCATTTAATGTCCTTCATTAAATGCCCGACCACCCCTGTGGTCCCCAACATCAAAACTTAAAAGTGAGGTGGAAGGATGTTTTAAAAAATAAAATAAAATAAAATTATTTTATTTATTCATCCACGAAAAACGCAAAAAGTTAGGATTTCTCGCTCGCACGTTCACTGAACGTATCTTAAAGAAAGTTCAGAAATTCATTCTGGGCACACCGGGTCACGGAATCACGCGGCGTCAATTTTCGCAGACTCGTAATAATTTCATATAATTAAAAAAAATTACATGGAAAATTCGGGTCTTTACAATCTATTCTTGATTCCTATAACGCAACGATGGTACGACGTAGAGACGTTGTGAGATCCATTAACGAAGAAAGAATTTCTCGCAAGGTAATTCTTTAATTGCTTAAATTAGTTATAAATAATATGTGTTGATCTCGTGCTTTGGTTTTAGCATTTATCCATTGTCTATATTCTTTGATTCAATTTCGTTGATCATGACGTTTATCGTCGTGTAAATCTCAGATTAATCATCGATCATGACAAAAAGCAATGTTGGACGTGTCCCATCCGATGCTTCCGCTGCATCCGGAACCCTCAAGTGATATCAGAGGGGTCAAATAATTATTTATAATTATTTATAATTATTTATAATTATTTAAAGATCGTTGATTGATTTATGTATTTGTTATTAGTTTTCAATTTCAGTTTAATCGTTCTTTAATCCGAATTGCGGGATCTTCTTTCTGTTTTTCGTTTCTCGTAAATATTATCAAATCAATTAATTTTATGAACGAAATAAATTCGAAGATCTCATCCGGAGGCATCGAAGAGTCTGACCGGATAACACAAGAGCACATGCTGTGTAACCCGGAGGTGCAGGCCGTTTACCGCTGTTTAATGCATCTTGAATTAATTCAGAATTAATTCATGCTGTGTGCATTTATTAGACGCGGTGAATTTAATTATGCACCGCGTGTTGACCGGGCCAGCTTGGCGCATGGTCTGTCTGAGTACATGCCGTGCCACTTCTGTACACGGCGTGTAGTCCTTTAGTCACAGACTGGTTATGCATCCTCTTACACGGGGAGTACACGCCGTGTAACTTTCCTACACGACGTGCCTTCCTTTTGTCACAGACGGGCCATGTATCCTCTTACACGACCTACATGACTGGTGAACGCGTAACTCAAAGAACACACGTTGTGTAGCCCATGTGCACGCAGTGTACTCCAATATTTTCCGTGGCACGGTTACACGCTAAGTCCCTAGGCTTGTGTCGCGGATAGAAGGTGAGAATAATACACGCCGTGTAAAGTGCAATGCACACGCCTTGTGCTTTTACCAAATTACGCAGAATAAAAATTAATTTATTATACTGTTCAGACCTTATCAACATGTGTTCTGTGTGGTCATTAAGTTGATATTACACGCCATGTGATAAGTTATATATATATAAATGTCTAATTAATTTCTTCGTAATGTTCAGATTTTCATATCGTGTATAAGCCGTATTACGGTTATTACTCTATGCGCGTTGAAGCATAACACGCTACGTAAATACCATGTGTTCCGTGTGGTCATTAAGTTTACAGTACACACCATGAAATTACGTGATGAGCCGTGTATGCCACATGTCGCAAGAGTAAACAATATACGAGTATAATACACGTTGGGTAGGTTGAACCGATACTCACCGTGTTGCCTCCATGATACATTTTTTTTTGTACACAATTAATTTAAATAAATTTATTTAATTTGTTTAAAATTACAATGAATGAGAATCTTAAGAATTTTTTGATGAGAATTAAGATAAAATAATTGATTAATTAAAGAAAATAATTAATTGATTAGAGCGCGATTTATCTTAAATAAGAATGATTAGAATTGAATGATAATTTTATTTGATGCGTAATTCGTTGCATGCATGTGGATTATCACGAGCTTAGACCAGACCTTTGTATGCAATTAGTTTATTTTAATTTATTATTAAATTAAATAGTTTACCTGAGTGTCATCCCTCTTATTATGTAAGGGCCTGTGTGCTCATAGTTTCTTTTATGTAAACCCTTAACCATTCTTTTGGTTCCCTCACCTACATGCGAGTAAAAACATATGACATATGCAATGGATGAAACTCCCAAGCTGGTGGAGGCGGTTCAAGTTTGGAGCTGAGAGATGAAACCAATCCAAAAGAGATACATAGGCGGACAGGTGAAAAACTGCAACACGAACCATAAATGGCTCAAGGTGTTTTACCCCTAGGTCGATGATTAGTTTATCATTCGTTAGATAAATTAACCATCAATAAAATCTCATGATCATATCACTTTATTATTTTATTTCTGTCAAGTTGCATGGTTCCTTCATTATGAATATTTTATCGCGATCACATGAATTAATGAATTAACAATCATGCAAGATATAACCAAAATAAGGCGGCTTATGTGTAAATAGATCTAAGACGTGATTAATCTCTGTTTACAACTAAACTTGGAGAACCGGCGCTTGCTGAGCCTTATGTAGTCAAGCTTATTGGCTAC
Organism: Viscum album; assembly: GCA_963277665.1. Classification (NCBI taxonomy): domain Eukaryota; kingdom Viridiplantae; phylum Streptophyta; class Magnoliopsida; order Santalales; family Viscaceae; genus Viscum; species Viscum album. The sequence goes on from OY728134.1 coordinate 1,481,621,443, forward strand.
ATCGAACGCTTAGATATCTTAGGGATTAAATTTCCAGATGAGTTGCGCACATATCTCATACTTTTCTCACTACCCAAGTCCCACTTCAGTCTTATTGTTAATTATAATTTGAGCAATAATGAGAAAAGTATATTAGAACTTCTTAGTCTGATTCGCCAAGTGGATAAGGACATGGGGCGTGACAAACCTGCGGTCCTTATGGTGAATAAGAAAAGAAAGAACAAGGCGAAGATGCCCAAACTCCTAACAAGTCTAAAGCTCCTGAGCATCGTCCTTCTAAGAAGAGAAAGATCCAAAGACAGGGCAAGAAAAAAGAAACTGTGTGTTTTGCATTTGCCAAGCTAGGCCATTGGAATAGGATCTGCACCCAGAAGCAAGGAGAAACTAAATGTGCATTCGTTATCGAGTGTAATATTTCAATATCTACACATTGGGTATTAGATAGAGCTTATGATGCTCACATCTGTATCCAAATGCAAAGAGATGGATTTGCGAGCTGCCAATGGTGCGAGGCTGGCTGCTCTAGCCATTGATGACTACCGCCTTTCATTGCCAACCAGAATGATATTGATTTTAAAAGATTGTTATTATGTACCAACCAAGAACATAATTTTTGTATCATGCCTAGATGCAGATGATTTTATTTTCAAGTTTGGAAATAAGAGTTGTTTCTTTTATAAAGACAACATATGCTATGATATGACACATTTAAATAACTGTCTTTATGTATTAAATTATGAAAATCAAGTATTGACAATAGATAACGAATCATGTTCACACGACTCATATAACACCAATCTATGACATCATCGTCTTCGTCATATAAACAAGAAGCGTTCGACAAAGCTCTGTCAAGATGGTTATTTAGACTCTTTTGAACTAAAACAACTTGAAAGATGTCATGCTTGTTTACAAGTCAAAACGACCAAACCGCTATTCGGTGGATTGGGTGAAAGGGACGCAAAACTTTTAGGATTGGTACACACTGATCTGTGTGGACCATTTCCAGGAGAAGCTAAAGGTGGATGTTCTCACTTCATAACTTTTACTGATGACTTGAGTAGATTTGATCATGTCTACTTAATGAGGTATAAGTCCACGTCCTTTGAGAAATTCAAAGAATTCAATAATGAAGTTGAGAATCAACTTGGAAAGAAGATAAAGAAGTTTTGATTAGATTGAGGTGATGAATACCTTAACTAAAAGTTTATCGACTTTTTTCGAGAGTTTGAAATTCCATCTCAATTCACTCCACCTTACACACCACAGTGGAATGGTGTTAGTGGAAGGAGGAACCGTACCTTGTTAGACATGGTAAGGTCGATGACGAGTCATGCAGATTTTCCATTATCTTTTTGGGGATATGCATTACGAACCACGACATATACATTAAACCAAGTACTAACTAAAACTGTTGCGGAAAAAAAGTGGTAGCAATGAAGCGACAGACGATTCATAGAAGAGTAAAAGGGAAAAACAAAAGTACAAGAATAAGATCTTGGGACAAAAAGATTTACGTGGTTCGGGAATAATCCCTACATCCACGGAGAGGCGGAATCACTTCACTATGAAATCCGGGAGCACAATTACAAGGAGATCTCAGCAGAAACCCTAACTCGAAAAGAGCTAAAAAAGGACGGAACACTGTTCCACCAACCGCACAGAAAGTCCGCTGTGCTACAGTGAAAGGTGGTTGGAAGTTCGCACTGTGACAGTGCTCCGAACACCCAAGTCCAAGCTGGTATAGTGGTCGGTGGCAAGAAGTTCATGGAGCTACAACACCGCTGTCTCCAAAGTTCGAGCTGCTACAGTAATCGTGTCAAAGTTCGCACTGCTACAGTGCCTTGTTGGTGTCACCCGGTCAGCTCTGCTACAGTCGGTTAAAGTTGCTATAGTGCCCCAAAAATTTGGGTCGGGGGCCTTTTGGCCCTCGGACTCCCATAGTAGAGGCGCATTGCCCCTATAACCCTCAACGAACTCACCGCTCGACCCGCGAAGTTGCGGCCTGGTGGGCGCAGTATTGGCCGCAAACATTCTGCTTAACATCATCCAAAACGAATTAGGGTATACCAATCCAACAAAAGCGACAAATAGAATTCCCTTAGAGTTATGGAGTGAAAAGAAACCCGTTTTATCGCATACACGTGTGTGGGGTGAAGGTTCCGGGCGCAGCGGAAGCGCGTTTGTGGATTTGCCCAACTTTAGTTTTAACGTTTAAACAACGTTCAATCCGAGATCCGTCACGATGTAAAACGCCGAATCTTCGGAATGGAACGAAGAACGAAAAACTTAAGAGGGAATCCCGGAACCACAGAGATAGGATCATCATATGTTGGTTATAATTAATTTAATTAATTTACAAGAATTACCTTGGTGAAATTCTTTCTTCGTTGATGTCTCCGGTTACGATCCTGTGATCCGTCGTTGCGTCGTAGAATCCAAGTGTAGGATTCCTCTAGCGGTGATCCACACGTGTGCCACGTATCTCCGGACGTCGCTGAAGGGATCTCCGGGTGTGAGCGCGGAAGAACTTTCGCTTGCGATGTCCGCCTTCGATCGCCTTGGTCTCTTGGTCTTGAGAGCGTTCTTGGAGGAAGGAGTTCTTTCGGCCTTGAAAGAATTCTCCAGAATTGTAGTGCACAATGATTGATGAGAAAAGTGTTGGGGTTGTGAGGATATTTATAATTGGGTTTGAAGTTATAGAGTTATGACAATAAATAAACGTGTTACGCGTTTTATTTATTTCATCAACTCTTATTGAAACCCCCATGTCGAATTATTAATTCCTTGATATGCGCCCACGCTGATTATAATTAATATCATTTAATAAAACAATATTATATCCTCAAAATCCCGATTGGAAAACTACACGGCGTGTACTCGTTTTCCATAAAACTACACGGCGTGTATATTTAATATACACGGCGTGTACTTTTATTTTCCATTTTCCTGTATCTCCTCTTCCACATTTATTAGACCTTGAGTAATGATTATTTATTTCTTAAATAAATGTAACTGCATTACTCGCTAATAAATATATTATTTCACCCACAATATATTCTCTCGAATAACTAGTGTCGAAATAAATGCGATCAGACATCCTTAAATAATTATTAAACCACAATCGGGAATAATCTTTATTTAACTTGTTAAATTAATATTTAACTGAGATACATGGACACACTTAGTGTGTGACCCTCTAGGCCCCTTTCTCAGTGGCATTAGGCGGAGTCTGCCTAAAGTCCAAGTTTAGCGTCTAGCAACACGCCAAGACACCCATAGAGAAAGAAGTTAACGCCGTAATGACGTGTCACCTCATACGAACGTTTACCGTGTAATATAATTCCTTTGCCTCGATATCTCTAATCAAGCGGGGTTGCATGCTAGTGCCATCAACCCATGTGCTCAGTTATTCTTTCTTTGACTTTTCGGAATTGAACTCACCCATACCTTACCATGACCATAGATTTATTTAGGCTATATCAATTCCATCAAAGGGCCTGAGATATCTAATTCCGTTATGGAACAGAAGGGACAAATCCTTTCTCGCATTATCTATTAATGCAGTATTACTTGTGACACACCCAACGTATCCTACCTCGCTGCGAACAGTCTGTCATCACAGTTTTCGTCAATACATCTAAGTGCGCGAGTTGTAATACCCATTAATAATAATCTTAAAGTCTACCAATACACACGTCCGCAGATAGGAACATCCAATGACACTATGAAATGTGGATTTCCTACTGGCGGGTCTCGTTCTCATAATATCCTCCCGGATATTACCAAGGGCGCACACCATGAGAAGGTGCCTCAAAGTTTTATGAGTCCTCACCCCTAATGACCTGTATTATTTGTGTCCCTCAAATAATATCATCCGGCCATAGAACATATATTCAAGAATAGTGTTATGGCACTTCCGGGTTCTCATCATAGCAGAGATCCGCTACGACACTTTAATGCAACAGTTGTCCTTAGGACATTATCACATGCATTGTTACGCAAAAGAACAATCAAGATGTGATAAATATTTTATTAATGAATAAAGTACAAAGTAGTTGGTTCTAGGCCACCAACTCCAACATGGGATTACGAGACGTTTGTTAAGGCCTTCTCAGACAACAAACTAGCACCTCAGGGCACAGAGTGTATCTTTATAGGGTATTATAATGAAACAAAATGATACTACCTATACAACCCCTCAGACAAGAAAATGACCGTTGCCAGACAAGCCGTCTTTCTTGAGAGGGAGCACATCCTCAAAAAGGACAGTGAGAGCAAGACTGACTTCGATGAAATTGATGCTTAAGATACACAAGAGTTGGTAGAGAAACAGATTCCACAGGTTCCGTGAAAGAAGTAGTTCCTGAAACAGAAGTACTGCATAAGAGCACTAGAGAGGTAAGAGAACCGGAAAGATACGGTTTTCTAGCCATCGAAGATAGTGACTCATTATCAGTTGACAATGATGAACCTCTCTCTTACAAAAGAGGCAATAAAGAGCTCAAAAGCTGCAAGATGGCAAGAAACCATGAATTCTGAAATAAATTCCATGTATCAGAACCAAGTTTGAGGTCTGGTCGATACGCTAGTTGATGTAAAGCTAATAGGGTGCAAATGGGTATTCAAGAGAAAATTGAACATGGAAGGTAAGGTAAATACCTATAAAGCAAGGGTAGTGGCTAAAGGGTTTAAATAATGTCAAGAAATTGACTGATAAAACCTTTTCACTAGTTGCCATGTTTAAATCCATCAGAAATCTATTTGCTATATCAACTTACCATGACTATAAAATTTGGTAGATGGATGTCAAAACATATTTCTTTAATGGGAACCTTCATGAAGATGTCTACATGACACAACCGGAAGGGTTTGTGACTCTAGGTAATGCCAAAAGGATTTGCAAGCTACAGAGATCTATCTATGGATTGAAGCAAACATTTAGGTTATGAAACATTCGATTCGATGAAGCTATAAAAGAATTTGGTTTCATTAAGAACGAATGTGAGCCATGTGTTTACAAGTGGTTTAGTGGGAATGAGTCGTTATCCTAGTAGTATATGTTGATGACATATTATTTACAACCTCTTAAGGACTGGTTAAGCACGTGTTTCTCTATGAAGGAATTAGTGAAACGGCCTATATTCTAGGGATCAAGATCATTCATGATAGATCCAAGAGGCTGTTTGGACCAAGTCAAAGTACATACATTGACCAGATACTCAAGAGATTTGTATGGAACAATTCAAGAGGGGATTGGTTCCAGTGTCATATAGTATACATCTTTCTAAGAAAATGTGTCCTCAGACACAACAGGAGAAAGAGAGAATGAACAAGATCTCATAAGCTTCAACGATAGGATCAATTATGTATGTCATGTTATGTACTAGACTTGATGTTGCTTTTGCATTGAGCATGGTAGGCAGATATCAAACAGATCTAGGAGAACAACATTGGTTTGATGTTAAGGCTATCCTTGAGTATATGAGAAGAACTAAGGATATGTTCCTGGTGTATGGAGGAGACGAGAAGCTGGTCATTAGGGGTTATATTGATGTTAGTTTTCAAACAGATTAGAATGATCTGAAGTCACAATCAGAATATGTTTATGTCTTAACAGAGGAGTTGTGGGCTGAAAGAGTTCAAAGCAACCAGTTGTCGCTGATTCTACATTGGAATCCGAATATATAGCGATTTCTAATGCAACAAAGGAAACCGTTTGAATGCGAAATTTTGTCCAGGATCTTGATTTGACCTAGCAGTAAAGACCCCATCATTGTGTATTGTGATAATACTGCAGCGGTGACTCTTGCAAAATAGCCAAGGTCGCACCAACGGACGAAGCCATACTCCGGAAGTATCACCTCATGAAAAATTTTTCTCAGAGGGGTGAAGTTGTAAACAGAGTTCCTATAGAAGAAAATGTGACAGACCCCTTGACTAAATGTCTATCTTAACAGAAACATGACTAAAGGTCTATTCTTAAGTATATGAGAAGAACTAAGGATATGTTCCTGGTGTATGGAGAAGACTATGTTCCTGGTGTATGGAGAAGACGAGAAGCTGGTTATCAGGGGTTATATTGATGTTAGTTTTCAAACAGATTAGAATGATCTGAAGTCGCAATCAGAATATGTTTTTGTCTTAACGGAGGAGTTGTGGGCTGGAAGAGTTCAAAGCAACCAGTTGTCGCTGATTCTACATCGGAATCCAAATATATAGCGACTTTTAATGCAACAAAGGAAACCGTTTGAATGTGAAATTTTGTCCAGGAGCTTGATTTGACCTAGCAGTAAAGACCCTATCATTGTGTATTGTGATAATACTGCAGCGGTGACTCTTGCAAAATAGCCAAGGTCGCATCAACGGACGAAGCCATACTCTGGAAGTATCACCTCATGAAAAAATTTTCTCAGAGGGGTGAAGTTGTAAACAGAGTTCCTATAGAAGAAAATGTGACAGACCCCTTGACTAAAGGTCTATCTCAGCAGAAACATGAGTATCATAGCAGACTGAAGTTTGTTAGCAGTTGGCTCTAGTTTAAGCAGGAGCTTGTTGGAGTTGGTGACCTAAAACCAACTTCTGTGTATTTTATGAGAACATGTATTTATTGTTTTGAATATTAATAAACTTCTTATCATATCATGATTGTTCTTCTACGTAACATAGTATATGATAATGTCCTAAGTGTAACTGTCACACTGCAAGGTCCTAGCAGTTCTCCGCTATGATGAGAACCCATAAATGCCATGACAGTATTCTTAAATATATGTTCTATAGCCGGATGAAATCATTTGAGGGACACAAATGATAGCGACTATCAGGGCTGGAGACTCATAGGATTTTGAGACACCTTCTCATGATGTACGCCCTTGATAATATCTAGTGTAGGATATTATGAGAACGAGACCTACCAGTAGGAAATCTACATTTATGTCATTGGATGTTTCTATCTGTGGACGTGTGTATTAATCCTTACTTTAAGATTATTATTAATGAGTATTATAAGTCGCTTTGATGTATTGACGAAAACTATGACGAAATATGTTCGTGACGAGATATGATACTTTGGATACGTCATGAGTAAAATTTCATTAATGAATAATGCGAGCAATGATTTCTCTTCTGTTCTTTAACGGAAGTTGACATCTCAGGTTCTTTGATGGAAATGATATAACCTAAATAAATCTATGACCATGGTGTTTTATGGGTAAGTTCGATTTTCAGAAAGTCAAAGAAAGAGACATCTTACACATAAGTTGATGACACCGGCATGCAACCTGCTAAATTAGAGATATCATGTTAAAGAGATTATATTGCACAGTAAGCATCCGTATGAGGTATTATGTCGTTGCGGCATTAACTTTTTTCTCTATGGATGCCTTGACGTGTTGCTAGACGCTAACCTTGGACTTTAGGCTATTTCGTTTAATGCCACTGAGAAAGAGGCATAGAGGGCCACACACTAAGTGTATCTAGAATCTCAATTAAATATTTTATTTTTTATTATTTAATATGTTGAATAAATATTATTCCCGCATGTGGTTTAATAATTATTCATGTTTACTTGATCGCATATATTCTGTCACCAGTTATTTAAAAGAATATTATGTGAGCAAAATATTTAATAAATATTTATTTGCTATTTAGTGAATATAATATTTATTTATTCATTAGTGAATAATGTAGTAATATTTATTTATTAAATAAATAGTCATTATTCAAGGCCTGATAAATATCATGGAGGAATGACGAACCGAGTTTAATTGTCGGTGAGAAATAATATATATTGAATATTATTTGAATAAATAATATTTAATTTAATTAGCGAGTTTAGCGCATAGAAATAATAATAATAATATTATTATTATAGACATGAGGTTCCGTAGGGATTACGAAAATAATAAAGCGTGCATGTGCAATTATTATTTTCTAACCCTAGCGGTAAACTCAATTATATTATTTTCTTAAGAGAGCCGATTCATTTTGGGTTGTGCACAACGAGATCCGGAGAGAATCTTCTCAAAGCCCTAAAGAACTCTCTCTCCAAGAACGCTCTCAAGAACAGAGAGCGATCCTCCACCCCCATTCTCAAGTCAAGAGAGATTGAAAAGAACCATTCCTTGAAGCGGTTCTCAGGGCGATCAAAGACGAACGACGCAAGAGTTAAGATCTACAGTGCTAGCATCCGAAGATTCCTATAATGACGTTCGGAGGTTCGTGGAACACGTGTGGATCACCTCTGAAGGGAATCTATTCTTGATTTTTACAATGCAACGACGATACGACGTAGAGATGTTAAATCCATCAACGGAAAAAAAATTTCTCGAAAGGTTCTTTAATCGATTAAATTAATTATAAATAATATGTGACAATCCCGCGCTTTGGTTCCGGCGTTTAGCCATTGTCTATTTTCTTCGGTTCAATTCCGTTGATCATGATGTTTATCGTCGTGTAAATCTCAGATTTATCATCGATCATGACAAAAAGCAATGTTGGGCATGTCCCATCCGAAGCTTTTGCTGCGCCTAGAACCTTCAAAACTCACTTTTTTTCACGTTTCGCTGCCCCCACATTGCTAGGACACCTCCACACTACTGACACATTCATTGAAGGAATGTCGGCGTGATGGAGACTCGGAAGCAAACTCGCCAAGAGGAAGTGGACCAACGTCTAGAATGACTTGAAGCCTTACTGGAAACTTGGGGACATGAGCAGGCTACCTTCCGATAGGCCCAGGCGCTCGACATTGTTGGACCCACCGAGATTGTCTTTGGCTTAGTCCGTTGCTTGGACAAGGCACTGCAGCTGGTTGAGGCACGCCCATCTCTAGTGCCAGTTGTCTCTTCCTCGTGCTCGTAGCAGTCAGAACCCCCCGCGCCTGACCTGAATGCTATTGTCGCAACACTCACTTTGCACACTGGCTTAGAGCAGCAATCTCCTACTCGGCGGGTGAAGCTCCCGGTTTTCGCTAACATGGATCCAAGGTGTTGGATCGTGCGCGCTGGGATGTATTTTTGTATTCACCAGACCACCGATGCAGAGAAAATCGCCCTGGCTCAATTTGTTGGATTGATGTAGCCCAATCCGGTTGGGCCGAATGCTTGTGGCCCGCCACTGTAGCACTTTTGACAAAGCTGACCGCCTTTCACTGTAGCGACGCGGACTTCCTGTGCAAACAGTGGACCGTCTTCTCTATTTTATAGTCCATTTTTGGCTAGGGTTACTACTGAAAAAAACTCTGTAATTTGTGCTTTTGAATTAGTGAAGTTTTGCCTCTCCGTGGATGTAGGGATTATCCCCGAACCACGTAAATCATTGTGTTCTTGTTGCTTTCCTTTCTTCTGCCTTTTCTTTCGTTTCTCGTTTCTGTCATTGCGACTCCTGACGATTCCGCAACACAGTTGAGTATGGAGGTCGTCACTATTCGTGCACTCAATTTTAACGCGGACAATGTTCAAAGTGGAGCTGATCGAACGTTTTAGCGGCTTGAGGATTCAGAACCCTTACGAAGAGCTTGAAGCCCTCCAGCAACAAGGATCAGTCCAGGAATATATTGAGCAGTTTGAGTATCTCGCGTCCTTGTTACCCCGCCAACTTGAGGCCCAATATGTTGGTTATTTCCTGCATGGTCTAGGCGACGACATTCGAAGTTGGGTTTGCATTCACGGTCCACCGCACGGTTGCAAGCCATGTGCTTAGCTTGAAATGTGGAGCTCGCTATCATGGGAGGCGAGGGTTCTCAATTCCATGACGGGGGGTCACGCAAATTCATCAAGGTCCGCTAGTCTAAACCATAACATCCTCTAATCCGCTCGGGGCCACACCAACCAGATAGGACGTTTCTCCAACCAACCAAACACGAAGAGGTCCTCGAGACTGGATCTCGCCGTGAGGCACCTACTCACACCACCCCTAATGGGCGAGGTTTTCGACACTTGACCACCAAGGAGTGGGAGGATCGATGCCACAAGGGTCTTTGTTTTCGATGCAGCCAACTCTATAGGCTCATGCACAGGTGTCTTAATCCACATTTTCGGGAACTGTTACTGGGTGAAGACGATGCAGGATATGAAGGGGCAACATAGTGGGGCCCAGAGGCAGCCTGCGCCAATGAGAAACCAATTCCCCATATTTTTCCTTGAGGACAAGGCCAATTTCAAGGGGTGGCCAGTGTTAGAAACCACGTCTGGCATGGTGAGTAATACGGGGTAAAAGAGTCTTTCTAGGGTGGGTTTGTTATTTTGTTAGAAGATTCCGGACCCACATGTGGGGCTGGGAATTTGTTATATAAGCCGGGGGGTGAGTAAGGGAGGCTATTAGGCTATTAGGCAGTCAACCGTAGGCTTGGGAATTGGCCATTACGGCTTGGGCAAGAGAGCGACATGCCTCTCGATTTCTCCTTCCTCGTTTATAATATACAAGTCGCCTATTCTTGTTCTTCTGTTGGCGTGAGTACCTAACATGCTCCACCTCTTATTGAGGTAAGGAGTACAGTTCTACATGGTGTCAGAGCAGGTCTAACCCGAACCCTCCCTTCCCGCCTCTCTCCTCTCCGTCTGCCGCTTGCCTTCGTCCAGGCCGTCTGACACCTCTTTCGTCCAAGTCGGGCCCTGCCGCACTACACTGCCATCCTCTACGCTCAAGCCCTTGCCGCATCCCACTTTGAGCGCGACCCCATCGTGCTTCCCAGGCGCGCCTTGCCGCCCCTGGTGGCGTTGTCCTCTGGCGTTTGATCCTGGCAGCACCCTCCCCGACGTCCCTTCTGACTCGTTGTTGTCCTATGTTGCATGTGCGCGCGTCCCCTATTTCAGTCTGCATTTTTATTTTCATTGTGGATCCTCTAAGTTTGCTAAACATCATTGGATGTCTTATCTTCCTTGTTTGGTGATGCGGACGTCTAACCCTTTCGACTTGGTTCATTCCGATATATGGGGTCTCTGCATGGTCCCAAGTTAGTTAGAACACTCTTATTATGTATCCTTCTCGCATGACATGACTTTATCTTCTTCATGATCGTTTCGATGTGATATTTTCAAGACATTTTACCATGAAATTTAAACTTAGTTCTCCGCGCCTATTAAATGTCTCCGCTCGGACAATGGATGAGAATATTTATCTTCTTCCCTTCAACAGTTTCTCAAGGATCATGATTTCCTTCATCAAACATCCTATGTTGATACCCCTCATCTGAATGGTGTGGCTGAGCAAAAGCATCGTCATATTTTGGAAATTGACCGTGCCCTATCATTTCACATGCAAGTGTCTCTTCATATTTGGGGATGGTATTCTTTTTGCTAGCTATTTTATCAATCACTTTCTTCTCATTCAAGGGGAGAGTCCGTTATGTTCGTGACACTCGTCCTCATCTCTCTAAATTTTCTCTAAAAGCCCCTCGTTGCATCTTTCTGAGCTACTCTTGCACCTAGCCCGACTACCGTTGTTTCTCTCCTGACCCGCGATGTTATATCATTTCCCCCGATGTCTCCTTTATTGAGAACTCTCCATTCTCATCCTCTCCACTCTCTCCCCACCCCGATACCACCATCGATGACTGTCTTCCTCTCACCATCCACTCACTTCTGCTTCTGTTGTCCCGATCCGATGAGCGTCGCTTTGACTCTGTTTACTCTCGTCGTTCGTCAAACATGCCTCCTGCTCAGACCAATGATGCCATTTCCACGTCTTCGTCTGTCGCTCCTGCTACGGGCACAGATGACTTGCCACTTGCATTGCGGAAATGTACTCGCTCTTGCTAGAATGATCCTTTACACACAACATCCTACAAAACCTTATCTGTTAAGGAGATGATATCTTTGCTTCGTATGGTTGCTGAGGCTAAATCTCACCCTGGTTAGCTTCAAACAATGCAGGATGAATTACAAGCATTGGATGACGATCACACCTGGGATCTGGTCCCCTTTCCTTCCTGTAGGTAAATTGATTGTTGACATCGAATGAATTTATACAATCCGTCTCAATGCTGATGACTCTTTTCATCGCCTTAAAGCACACTTGGTGGCCGAAGGCTTTGCTCTGACATATGGTGTTTATTTCGACACCTTTTCTCCGGTTGCTAAAATGACCTATGTTTGATTATGCAAATCATTGTTCTCTTTATCAACTTGATGTCAAGAATGTGTTTCTGCATAGTTTTCTTAACGAGGAAGTTTATCTGCAACAACCTCCTGGCTTCATTGCCTCAGGGGCAGGTTCTCATGTTTGCTGGCTTCGTCGGTCTCTTTATGGACTCAAGCAGTCTCCTCGTGGTTGGTTTGACCGATTACTATCATCACTATGTTTGGTCTATCCCAGAGTATGAATGATCACACTGTTTTTTATTGACAAACTTCCTTCGGCTACATCATGTTAGTTGTGTACGTTGATATCATTATTACTGGTAGCGACTCCCATGACATTGCCACCTCAAGCCTTATCTTCAACAACAGTTTCATACCAAAGACTTGGATCCTTAGAAATATTTTCTTAGCATTAAAGTCTCTTGCTCTCTAACCAACATCTTTCTTTCATAGTGAAAATATGTGTTGAATATCTTACAAGATACTGGTTTGTCTCAAACAATTGCTGTCGACAATCCTCTCTAACCAGGGGAAAGGTCCCCCCGTGTTACCACTGATCGATGTTTTCATCCAAATATACATTTCTTCTTGTGGACAAACTTAATTATCTTATTATGACTCGTCCAGGTATTGCATGCACTGTCAGCAAGGTCAGTCAATTCATGGATCACCTGACAAAATCTCAATGGGTTGCTATTATTCGCATTGTCAAATACATTAAGAAAGACCCTGCTCGTGGTTTTCGGTATTCACATCATGATCATTTAAACATTGAGGTCTTCTGTGATGCATACTACGTTGGCTGCTTATCTACTCGGAAGTCTACTTCTGGGTTTGCGGTTTTTTTAGTTGGTAACTTAATTTCCTAGTAAAGCAAGAAACAAACTGTCATATCTAGATCCAGTGCTAAATCTGAATACCGTGCGGTGACCACAGTCACTACCGAAATTCTTTGGCTTCATTACCATCTTCATAAAAGTGGTTTCCCGTCCTGGACTCTTGCTCATATTTGGTGTGATAATTAGGCGTTCACAAAGATTGTTACTAATCTAGTATTCTATGAACGCGCGACTCATATTGAAATTGACTATCAATTCTTTCGCCATCACCTTGAGTAAAAGCATATCACCTTTAGCTGCATTCCAACCGCTCATCAGTTTGCCGACATCTTCATCAAAGGCTTGCTGGGAGGTCAATTGGATTCTCTATGCACCAAGTTTGGCACACAAAACACCAAATTGGGCCTACACATCATCAACGATTCAATTTGAGGGGGAGTGTGTTCGGTCTTTGTGATGCCTTCTCTCTTTGTTTTTTATTTTTTGTTTGTGACTCTTATTCCAAGCTATACATGTTATAGCTTGAGGGGGAGAATGTTGAACCCGGTTATATGTATTTTAGAGTCCAACATTGGTTTACTCTGTTTTTTATTACTTTTTTTCTATCTATAAATAAAAGGCTTCACCTTTCATTGAGGTAAGGAGTACGGTTTTACAAATTTCAACTACAAGAACTGAGTACCGGTGATTAAAATAACACCATAACATGATGTTTAATCGTTGGGCCTACATCCATGGCAGAAAAAGCTTCAGGGCTTGTATTAGTCATTGAACAGATTACAAGGAACTTATAGGATGAACACAGCATATTAATCAAAAAAAAAAAAAAAAAAAAAAAAAAAAACAGAAGAAAAAGAGAGAAACCAGATCACCGAATGATCCAGTGTGCTGAATTAGGACTCATTTTCTCCGTGGATATACCTCTGCCTGATCTTTTTCATGTATCGTTTTTAATGTATTTGAAATGGTTAAAACACTGTTACATTGTTGTTGAAATGGGTTAATGAAATGATATCAAAATATACAGCTTAGTCACATCACTGGCCATGGTTGTTGTATAAACATAGGTATGATTATTGGGTTTACAGGAGGGAGACAATCCTTGGTCCTTGCAACTGCTGGTGCGGATAAGAAAGTGAAGTTGTGGGAGGCTCCATCAGTCCACCCATCCTGAACTAATTATCTCCAGTACTTCTGCCATCTAGTCTCCGGCGAGAAAAACGTCCCCCTACCTGTTGGCCATCCTTGATTTATATTCAAATTCTTGTGAGTGCTCTCCGCCTTCGAATCCCTAGCTGGTTTCTGGCCATTTTTGTAGGTGCTGTGCCCTTCTCTTTGGTTGAATTGCCTGCAGGTTCACGGACAGATTTTCAATGTGCTAACAAATCTTTACTTCACATAGGTTGTCTTAACCCTAATTTTTTGCCTGGAAGGTTTTAGACTGGGGTTTGAGAATATAAACAGTCGAAGTTATCATACCATTTCATAGATAGAAGTATTGCATAATGGTTAACGGACTTTCTTTTCCATTCTCCCTATATTTGCATTTGCTGGTATGGTTTTAAACTTTGCTTGTATATCTTGAAGCCTGTTTATATGCAGCTCACCTCAAAACTGGCTGCTATTTTCGCCCCAGTTTTCCCGAACTTGGAAACATGATGAGCGACTTCGTTTTCATTTTTGTGATTAACCAATGCTCCTCCATTTGTTAGTGGATAATGATAATAATTTACAGCAGTCAGGAACAGGGGTTGAACAACAAAAATATACCCACATTGTTGAACCCGAGATTATCCAAAGATGTAATCAATTGTCCGGGACATATAATAGTGATAATAATAATAATAATATAAAATAAAGAATAACGAAGGCAAATAAAGATGATTTGCAATAACGTTGGCTTCTGATTTCGTTGTATATTATTCCATTAATATAATTATAGCATTATTATTTTTTAAATATTATCCTGAACGTTACAGCATTTATTAAACGCATTATTTTATAAAAGCATATGATGTATGTTTATTGTAGTATTTTTGTTTCAGTTTTCTTCCTATATTGGTATGTTGAATATTAGAATGAAGAGTTTTTTTTCCGCGATCGAAATTTAATTAGGAAAAAAATTACAAATGCTCTGTGGTCGAAATTGAATTTGGAAAAAGATATCAACTAGCCCATAAGCCAAGTAAAAGCATTACGTGAGATTCCTTTGTTGGCTAAACAATTGGTAAGAATATTGTCTTTGTAGGTCGGAGTAGGGTGAAATGACTTTATTTGGCAACACTTACTCATTACAATCCAAAATTTGAATAGACCGTCCTTCGTAAGAAAAATTCTCTTTCAACTGAGCTGTTTCAAGTCTCAAAACATGAAATGAATTTAACACATATTTTCTTGACATCGTGACATGAAAAATGTTGTGTATTTGAGATAAATTCGAGGGCAAAGTCACTTAGTAGGTAACTGATTCAACTTTCTTCAGGATTTCATATGGTCAAATGAATTGCAGACTTAGTTTCTATTTTTTATCAAAACACAACAAATTTTCATGGGGATACTTTAAGAAAAACATGATCACCTGTCTTGAAAGAAAGATCTTTTCTATTATTTGCATAACTTTTCTACATGTTTTGATCCGTATTCGTATGTTGCTGAATCAACTGCACCTTCTCAACCATTTTCTATACCATCTCTGATCCCATCAACTTCTTTTCTCCTACATCATTCCAAAAAGGTGTCATTCGACACCACTTTTCATATAATGCTTCAAATTGCGCTATCTGTATATTAGAATGAAAACTATTGTTATAAGAAAATTCAATCAAAGAAAGATGTTGATCCTAACTTTTCTTGTAATCCATTGAACATGAACGAAGCCTATCTTCCATGGTTTGAATTGTTCGCTTAGACTGACCCTTGGTTTGAGGATGAAAAGTTGTATTAAATTTAATTTAGTATCCAATGCTTTTTGAAGTTCTTTCCAAACGGTTTGATACAATGGAGAGAGACACTCCTTGTAACATGACTATCTCATTTAGATACAGTCGAGAAAGCTGATATAAAGATATAGTATTTCAAATGAGAAGGAAATGTTTAAGGACCAGACCTTAAACATTATATAATCTTGAGTTTTATGTCAAGAATTTATTTTTTTACATTAAAGGATTTTTTTTCAAATTAGTTTTAGAGAATTAGGCCATAACTCATACATAATAAAACCATAAATATAAAGTGAACACTTCCAATTAGTATTCATTTTTCTCATAATATAAAACTTTTAAAATAAAGCATGATTTCTTTTTATGGAAAATCTCCACGACTTTCAACTTGACTTCTTCCTTTCCCTTACCCATTCTTAAACCTTGTGAAAAATATTTTAAAACATAGGATGTGTACAAAAAGATCAGTAAAAGATATAAAAAGAAAGAAATCCGTTAGTCTAGTGGAAACATGAAAACTCATATCACTTTTATCTTTATCTTCAAAGTTTTTTGAGCATATGAAACAAACCATTTTCACATGAAAAACACACACACTTTTTGCTTAAGGAAGCCTAAAAAAACCCACAACATGCAATTAAAAACCCTTTTTAGCAATTTAGAGAATCATATTCATAACCCATTTTAAACCCGTGTCAGAAGTAACTGGAGCTCAGTTAAATTCATAGGAGAAACCCTTTGGTATCTCCCTCATTCTTTCTTGTTAAGACAAAGAACATTATCCAATGCATTAGAGCACTATTTGGACGCACCCATCGTTTAAGTTATAACGGGCTCACCCGATGCTATCTGGGCGCACCAATCGTATAAGCTGCAACGGTCTCACCCGACCCTATCTTGACACACCCATCGTATAAGCTGTAACAAGCTCACCCGACGCTATCTGGGCACACTCATTTCTCATGTATAATGCTCAAATACCATATCATGAGTAAAATATTTTTATGCCTATACTTTTCCATTATAAAACTTTTCAAAAACTCTTTTAAACTCGTAATCAAATCACTTTTGGATATCAAAATACATTAAAAAAAACCCATTTTCAATACCAAAATACCATTTTTTTTGAAAAACCATTTTCAATACCAAAATACCCCAAAAAATGAAAAGATTTTTTCTTTGAAGAAAACATAAAAGTTTGCAAAGGAAGCTAGAAATTAAATAATGGTCATGGTGACAGAAAAGTTGTCGCCGCGTACGTTATGAACAGAACATTCCTTTTGTCGTTTATTAAAAGGTTTCGTATAAAACATGTAAAAAGATTCCTTTTGAAACCATATGAAAATAAAGTAAAAAGATACATAAAATATACTTTATAAATATTTTATGTCCATAAAAACTTTCATAAAACCATTTTAAAAATATGGACATGGAAAATGAAGAGTTGGAAGGAAAACATTAAAAGAAGATTTTTTTAAAGAAAAGTCCCTTATCACTTTGGAAATATTTGAATCATAAGTCCCATGAAAGAATAAAATTAAACAAAACTTTAAATACCATGATAATAGAGAAATTTATTATATAACATGTCAAAGAGGTTGTATATATGTTGACACCCCTTAAAGAAATTCAAAAAGTTCAAAGGAAACATCAACCAATATCCAGAAGCTTCGCGAAAGAGCTGCTCGGCCCAGCTTCGCGAAAGAGCTCCGCGGCCGAGCTGCGCGACAGGGCTACGCGGTCGGGCTGCGCGATACGGCTACACGTCCAAACTACACGCGAGAGGATTTTGGATGCCTCTACGCGAAGCACCTGCGCGGTGGAGCTACGCGGCATATCTGTGCGACCCAAGTTTTTTCGACCAGGCCCATCCGTGCCTATAAATAGGACCCTTGGGCTCCCCATTTCCGGACTGAATTTTTTTGAAAGACTCTCTGAATCTCCCATTGCGTAGCTCTTTTACCTAGATCTCTTAAATTGTCTCAGGTAGTTCTCTACACTCCGAAAGAAGGGATAATTAAAGGGAATATGCATGTTTTTGAAGTTCTTCAAATTCTTCTGTCACCATTCATACCTACGTGGTGTACCTGCGCACCATACCTGCGCAGTACAACTGCGCGGTACATTTGAGCGCAATACCTGCGCGATTGAGCAGCGCGGGGTACCTACGCGGCATACCTGCACGAGGTACCTACACGACAAACTCAAATACCCTTTGAAGCCTTTCATGGTGGGGTATCTCTTTCTTTGGTTCCCTTATTCAAAAGGGGCTAAGTTGAAACTTCCCCCAAAACCTTCTGAATTCTCAGACCTTTGGGTAAGGCACATCAATGTGTCTCCAATTTGGGTTTGTATTTCCGCAGTCAGAGGTTTCCCACATTTGTTTCACAATGGGGTTAAGATTCATGAGATGCTTGTGGGTTTGTATATCCACAATCACATGAACTTTTCTCCCAAAAACAATGTTGGGAAGTTCCCGGTTTGGAAAATGACGGGCTTCCGGCCTCTCCCGTTTCAAAGAGGTGACCCGGGACCTCAGTTCTCCGGTAGGGAAGGTACACTTCACACTTTCCATTCCGCGCAAGTATAGGAGAAGTCTCCCTCCCCTACCAAAACCAATTTCAGGAAAGCCATCCTGGTATAAGCCCCTCACCTTCACCCCTTCTTCCTTACATTGGACCCTTGTCCAATATAAATAGAACAGAGGGAAGGCTCGTCGCCCCGCCCTCTCCCACGGTCTACGCGCCCTCTTCCATCAACATGGAGGAAAAATTTGGAAGTGTGAATGTCATTGTTGAATCTTTCACATCCTCTTGTTTCTCACACCGAGCATGACTCACGTGGGCTTAGAGATATGTGATGGTTGCAACATGTGCACAAACACTCATTGGAAGAAACTACGAGAACTCTGATTCCTGTTCAAACCAGGATACGTAGGAAGCTCTTTCAGAGCCCGAGCTCACTGGATATCCTCTTTAGGAATCCAACCCTAATTCCCCCAATTTAGGCATCCTTTTTTTTAGGAAGTAAGCCCAAACTCATCTTTCTCAGAGGACTATACTCTCCTATGAGATTCATCGAACTACGTAGGCTTTGATTCCAATCCATATGGGATACGTAGGAAGCCTCCTTGAGGTTCAAACCCAACACTTCAAATCAACCCTGTTCTCTTTGGGCCATACTCCCAATAGGGTTTGATCCTATTTGGAAACCTATATACTTTCCAAAGTTCCTTAGGCTGTTTTAACATAAGTCCCACACTAAGTTGTAACTAAGCACCTTCCGCTTAGGGGTCCTTATCACATGACCTTAAAAGGTATGATGTGTCCCATTGAGTGGCACCGAACTATGAGGGTTCTGATTCCTTTCACAAGGTTACGAAGGTAGCTCATTTTATGAGCATGATCCCAAGATCAAAACAAACCTTCGTCTTCCTGGATGACAATAAACTCCAGAGTGCCCCACTGAGTGGCTTAAAAACCAGTATAATCATAAATGGTGATTAAAAGAATCTCTAATCAGTATATTAGAGGATACCATTGATAGAAAACCTTGAATACATACTGACAATTCTAAAAATCTTAATACATGTTAAATACGTGATTTTAAATTCCAAGGGATACTTATGATATACTTGGTGAATTAATAAGGATTCATGAAAATATTTTAATTTCAAAGAGAGTCCCGGAGTAGAAAATAATTCCCCCCAAAAGGGTGTGATGAGTCCGACCTCCTATCCTCTCGACCAATGCATATTCTTAAGTATCGTAAAGTTTAAAACTTAGAACGAACGCCTGCCTTTGGAAAGCAGGTCCTCTTTGGATAAAGGACTGTTGGAAGTTTCCGGTTCCATGAATAAATCCAATGGAAACCGCCTGGAAACAAGTATTCTTAAAATATAGAATATCACGTTTTAAGGACCTACGAAACAAAAATGGTGAACCCGACGTGAATCCTTAACCAAGTTAATAATGTTACGCACATGTTAGGCCCCTATCAATTGAAAAAAGAAGGCCAGACAAAGGAATTAATCATGCATGTATCTATCTGACAAGTCGTCACTTTAATATAATTTGTTGTTGTTCTTAGTTTTCTACAAAATTCACTTTAATCCAAAGAATGGATTTCTCAAAGACAACATCTGTGAATTTCCTGACTGCTGCCCAAGTTGGATCTCCATCCACAGGAAGGATGTTATCACCAACCAACGTCTTCAACGTTGGGTCTCCAATGTGCTGCTAAAGGAATATCGCTAACACGATACAATTCTGACTTTGGATGCTGCTCGACAGGTCCTCCAGGTCAACAATAATCATCGATCATCTGGCCAATAACGACCAATGATCAAGAAGCAAACGGTGCCAACCACCGTTTCCAACCGTTTCGGGTCTTTATCCCCGGAACACAACAATCAATCTTTCCCATACTGTAGGGAGGTAGATCAAGTGGTCACTGAAGGCCTCACTTCAAGAATACAAGAGTCCGTTTTGAGGACTCCCACCAGTAATAACCGCCAGAATCATGCGGTAGTATATCCACAACATGATGGGGATGTTGCCTCTGGACGTTTGGCCCAGGTCTCTCAGACTCGGGTACGCAAGACAAACCGCCAGGGACGACGTCCGGTTAACAGGAAGCAGGTTCTTACCTCTGCCCCCTCTGGAGAAGTCCATCAATTTAACTTGAGGGCAAACAACGAGCGGGCATATACACCCGTCCG
Source organism: Viscum album (assembly GCA_963277665.1). NCBI lineage: Eukaryota > Viridiplantae > Streptophyta > Magnoliopsida > Santalales > Viscaceae > Viscum > Viscum album. Next base: position 1,481,642,021 of record OY728134.1, read on the forward strand.
TCCTGATTTCACTGCCCAGCAGACTCGTCTGGAAGTAACACATCAATCCCACCAGACAATTCCAGCGGAGTACTATTGGCAGACACATACACCTGTTTATAATTCATCAGCCAGTCAGCAGGCTCGTCTGACTGCATCCAAAGAAACTCGCCAATCAAATGTGGTGACCACCTGTAAACAGACACATACACCTTCTTACACTCATCAATTCTTCCAGCAGTCTCGTCTGCCAGTATTGAAGGAAACCCGTCAACCATATTTGACGGAGAATATCTAGCTGACACATACACCTGCCAATGTTCATCAAGTTCGCCAACAGTCTCATTTGGTAGCACCTGAAGAAGTCAGTCGGAAAGCTTCGACGACAAATTTGGAGCAGACTCAACTCTCTACCCCTATGCATAAGTACTGTCAATATCCGTTGACAGGAAAAGGAGGACAGGAGCATGCACATACACCTACTCCAGATACGGAATAGACATATATTCCCGTTCCGGCCACTGAAGTCACTAAACACATCTTCTCAATGGTGAAAGGGAAGACTCATATCCCTACCCATATTCTGGAAACATGTCAGGATATTTTAACAACTACTTCAGCAGTATCAGGGGAACAGACACATAAATCTATCCCCACACACGGGATGACACAACGACATGCCATCCCAGAGCAGATACACACCTCTGTTCCAGTCCAGGAGGGTCATGGGGCATACTCCCCCATATCATACAGACAACAAGATCAGGAACATACACCCTTTCCAATTGGAGGTAATCGGTCTGTTTCGGTAACTAATCCAAGACAGACACATATACCTGCCCATGATAACCACTTTTCCTAGCAAGTGGCCCCAACTAAGTATAAGAGAACATCCAGGAAGAAATATCACCAAATACCGTTGGAAAATCAAGAGTCAAGTTGTAATTTAGCTCATCTTAATGCTGGAGTTCTTGAAGCCCTCAGACATTTATCTGTTGCTGCTTAAGATCCTACCCTCCCATTACCAAATTTTGGGAGTGGTAGTTGTAATTATGAAGCTTCTCATCAGACACTTCATCATGAAAACTTGCTTCATGAAAATTCGGTCAATCCAGAGTGCCTATCTCTGGATGAGATCCACGACAACCCTCTATGTGGCCAGAAGACCAAGGAGCAAGAAGATTTATCCCTTGCTGTAATCCACCATGGTGATCCTCCCCATGATGGATTTCGCTGCGAAAGTCCTCTCCGTAGTAGTATTTCACATTGTCAAAACAATTCTATAATTGACAATGTAGTAACAAGAAATCCCTCTTATCTCGAGGAACTTGCAAACACAAGGCCAGTCATGTCTAATGCCTTATCATTTACGAGTGAAACACTTTCTCAGTCAAAAGACATCTTAAGAGAACGGTCATTCTCCGAACCTCCCTTGGGTCATTTATCCTCAAATGCAGAGCATCCACTTTGGTCAGACCAAATAGAGAAATCTCTAGTAGAAGATGATGAAGATGTGTTGAACATAAGGAAACAATTAGCTAAAGGAGAAATACCATTCATGTTCTGGCCTTCAGCAAATTCTCAAGTTTGATATTTCAGAATTGATGACAGAAGATTGTATTCATGACATTTGTTTCAGCTTATGGAAAAATCTTCGTCATTTGAAAACCAAAGTCTTACCATATGATGAATATCAAACCCATATAAAGGTAATAGAAGGGTTGTAGTGCCAAATTGACTTGACATCTCTTTCAGTTTCCCAACATCCAAGGGTTGAAAAACAACAGAGAACCCTTTAGCGTGCATGTCTCAATGCTCTGAAAATGCTACGCCAATTAATATCTGATTCCCCATCTAATGTTCGCATCAGAGGATGGGGTGCATATTGGGCATTGCATTTCACTGCACTCCAAAATCAGCAAAGTCCGCCAAAAGTGGTTTCATGCAATGTTATTGCCCACAACTGGGCTCAATCAATAGGTTTTGTATGTAATCAAATGTATGCTCAAGAACAAGCCTCAACCAGTTCTCATCAGAATCAGGCTCAAGGAAAAGAAGTTATTGAGTTACTTTTACATCAAGCTTCTGAGATTTTTGAGCAGACATCTCGTTTAGAGGATGTCAGGAATAAGAGGATGCAAATGTCTGAAATAGCACAACGATCTTCTGAAACAGGTGGTGAAAATGATGGTTGGATAATGCACCCAGCTAATGTTCGAACCAAAATCCGCAAAATCAGAAGAGCAGTTGCACGGATTTCAGCTATAGCAGTTCAAGAATCACCCCAGCTTGCGAGGTTGGGGGCTCATCTAAATCAATCTTTGAATTCATTAAACAATGTTCAAAGATTTGAAGAAGAAGAACAAAAACAACCCCAGCCTACAAGATTGGGGGCCTTTTCACATTTACAATCCCCTCCTCAGCGGAAGTCAGTTTTCTCCCGATTAGGGAAGAAGCCACAATGAAAGCGTATAACTGAATTATCCAATGATTCCCTTCAGATTACTGTCCGCCAAAAAGTTCCAAATAATTTCTTATATAGGAGAATAGAGTCTTATAGAAGACACAAAGGGCGACAATCTAGCAGAAGAACTGACAGAATGCCATCGATGCATTATGCATCGATAAATGTCATCAATGCCGCTGTCACTAATCCCCTAGAACATGAGGCTCACTCAGAGGGATCAGATGAAGAAATTCCTGTTCAAGAGGCTGTACACACGGAAAAAAATGAAGGAGGTGTGCGTACCAGAAGCCAGAGGGTTGCCCAGAGGCAAGACATTCCTTTGGGTAATGACCTTCCATACTCCAGAAAGGCACATGCCAAGGAAAAAGGTAAAATTCAGGTTACATCCCACCCTACCTCTGGAGCAGACCAATAACTCTCATTAGAGGAAATGTTTGCACAAGAAGAAGAAGAAATGAAGGAGTTAAGGAGGTTAAATGCAGAACTACTTTAAGGTAGTCTTCCTTCTAATCATGCTGGAGTTAATCAATCAAGGGAATTTGTTACAGCTAATGGGATGGATCAAGAATATCCCCCTTTACAAGTACACCCTCACAGGTCCAATCCTATGAGTCATATGCGACAACAATCACCAATACTACCATCAGTGGCAGTACCAGTCGTCACACCCATCCAAACTTCAGTTATTGAACCTGCTCGGGTCCAAGCTCAACCAGGTGTTTCTCAAAAATTAATGACTACCATTGAGACATTAACATCTCGGTTGGATGCTATGGAAGGAAAAAATGCACAAGTTCAACCAGAAAAGAGATATTACCTTGAATGGGTGGATGCAATTCCTCCCCCATCAAATTTTGTGAATACCACATTCCCAATTTTTAATGGTTCGGGAGATCCAGAACAACACTTAACATAGTTTGTTTTTCATTGTGATTCTACGATGGGAAATCCTCAACAACAAGAAGCAGTTAAGCTCAGGTGTTTTGTGCAGTCATTACAAGGACCTGCTTTTGTCTGGTATATAAGTTTTAAATCTCGGTCAATTACTGAGTGGGAAGATCTCTATCAAAGGTTCCTTCTTCAATTTAGCTCAACATTACCAAAGATGACAGTTTTTGATCTTACCAATTGTAAACAAAGAGAGAATGAAAGAGTTTCGGATTTCATTGCTCGTTGGAAGGGATTAACATATTCCTTAAGTTTAGCACCCCCTCAAGAAGAATTGTTTCCAATTTGTGTGGAAAATCTATGTGATAAATTATACACATCGTTGATCCCTGTGAAATACACAGGAGGGTTTCAAGACCTTACTTCAATTGCTCAGCAGATAGAAGACTCTCTTACAAAGACTAAGGATAAAACTCGTGTAATTCCATCAGTTCCAGGAAGGAGAATAGGGAAAGAAGAGACTGCTACAATTACGCTTAAATAAGCACCTGTACCTGCTTCCACTTCAAAACCTTCATCGTATCGAAGAGCTCCACCTCCTGAGCGTCAACAACAACGAACGCCTCATCAAGATGATAAAAAAGATCAAAGGCAGAAACAGTTTGAGGATTTAAAGAACAAAGTTTATTCTTTCCAAAATGAAAAAGTTCCTGTTTACTTCATCTCGGCTTTGGAAAACAATCTGGTTCAGTTGCCAAGGCCCAAAAGGCTAAACAAGGAAGGAGATGAAGACCTCCCCAACTATTTCCCGTTTCATCAGATGTTGGGGAATCCCATTCAGGAGTGTTTTTTCTTCAAAGACCTCTTGCAAAAGATGGTGGACTTTGGACAGGTAAAACTAAAAGGTTCTTCATCCCAGGTAGCATGTGTTACTGCTACTGACCCAGAGGAAGAAGACGAGTGGCACAAAGTCAAAAGTAAAAATGCGCAGAAATATGATGATTGGATGATCAGGAAAACGATCAACCGAACTCATGCCATTTTACGAACACAATTGAATCAACCAATTGTGTCTTCTGCTATTTCTGCCACAACAAAACCCCCTTCATCAAAAGGAAAATCCTGAAAGAAGCAGCGTAATTTGAAGAAAGAACAGCAGTCAGAAGAAGGTGAGCTCGTGTCAAAGCCTAAGTTATCTTTGACTTTGGCAAATTTTATGCCATTTTCTTTAAAAGAACAGGCACCGTCCCATTAAATGGTATAGTCTGAACTGGTTCATCAGGCAGAGTCTTCATCAAATGAAGAATTGATCTTTGGTTCTGTTAACATGATTCATTTAATAGATCCCTATGCCAATGACAGTTTCAATCGCGATGAGTCTAAATTCCCTATATTTAATAGAGGAGTTGGAGGAAGAGACAGAGGTCTAGGATACAAGGGAAGACGTGGATATTCCAGAAGCCATTATTTCAATCCTACCCCTGCCAGAATTGTATATGCGGCAGAAAATTGTGGCAAATCCCTTCAGCGGGCTCAACATGAACAAGAAAGTTATTCCACACATGACAGATTCAGTCCTGACACAGTTATTTTGGAAGACCGGTTAGAGGTTACACCTTATTCCTCTCAACAAATAAATTGACCTAGTCAGTCTAATCTGCCAAAGCCAAGAGTGTTTCCAATTCCTGCCCCGATACGGGATACATCTACTGCCAAAGCATCAACTTCCAAGGCACCTGCAAAACCACATTTTCAGGATGGGAAACACAGACCTTTGGACCAAAAGTATGATGTCCTGAAACATTTGGCCCAAGTACCGACCAAGTTATCAATTCTAGATTCCTTGAATCTATCAAAAGATCTTCGGGAGGTGCTTATTGAGGCTTTGTCAAGTCCTCAAGAATTTGAAACTGAAATTGTTGTGGCTGATGTCTACCATATAGAGAGTGATCCTGCAGAATGCCATGCAGTGATATCTTTTACAGATGAAGATGAAGATGATGTTGTACATGGACATATCAGACCATTGTATCTATCTGGAAAAGCCAATAATATAGACATCCAATGAGCTTTCATTGATAATGGTTCAGGAGTCAACCTTATCCCTATTCACACACTTCGTCGATTGGGCCTCACCGAATTTGATTTATCACCTTCTACTTTGATGTTTCAAGGATATGATAAAAATGGACAAGAATCTCTGGGCGGGATTACACTCAGAACTCAGTTTGGAGACCTTATGTCTAATTCAGATTTCATGGTTGTTCGTCATGACACAACTTTCAAAATTTTTGTTGGAAGACCTTGGCTACATCAAAATGCAGACATACCTTCATCATATCATCAATGCCTCAAATATTGTTTTAATGGTCAAATTGGGACATTGTATGGTGATAAATCCCCATTCAAAACATGTGAATCTCAATACATTGAGGTAGAATTCTATCACATGGAAGGAAAGGAAAAATCCACGGCAAAGGAGGTTACCAAAATTAATGCTCCAAATGGTTTGGAAAAGATTCCAGTAAACTCATTCATACATGTGAGTACAGACTATGTGTTTCCTATCAGTCAAATTGACAGGATAGACCTAAATCCAAACACTCTTATGGAAACTTCTATAATGTCAATTACAGAAACCAAGCCAGACAACATGAGATAAATTGATGATTTACCAAGCAGTGATGAAAGCTTAAGTGGAGATGTCTTCATTTCATCCACTAAAATCCAGCAATTCTATACTTCATCAACCAAACCAGAAGAAGTTATAGCAATACCAGAGGAAAACAATGATGTCAATTCTCAATCCATCATCTCCTCTCTATCACCCTAGGAAGACCCTTCATCATCAATAGGGTCAGAAATGACAGCCTCTTCTTCAAGATGTTCAAATTTTAACTTCTCCCCTAACCATGGAAATTCAGCTTCGTCATATACTATGCAAGTAGAAATAGAAGAAGTAACACATATTGAAGAAGAAGAGGAAGATCTCAGGGATGCTCCTCTAGCATTTGAAGAGGTTATCTCTACCACTATGGATGAACTCAGAGAAATAAATCTGGGTACAAAAGAAGATTCACGCCCCACTTTAATTAGTACAACCATGACTCTTAAAGAGAAAGAAATGTATGCTTCATTTCTAAAGAAAAATCGAGATGTATTTGCTTGGAATTATACAGAAATGCCGGGTCTTGATCTCGATGTTGCCACTCACCATTTGAGTTTTCCAGAAGAACATCGAGGATTCAAGCAAGCAGCAGGAAGAACACACCCAACTTATGCCTCCAAAATTGAAGCTGAAGTTGATAAGATTATCAAGGCTAACTTCATCAGAGAAGTTTAATATCCCAAATGGCTAGCTAATATTGTCCTTGTGAAAAAAAAGAATGGACAAATTAGAGTTTGCATTGACTTCAGAGATCTTAATCGGCATTGTCCCAAGGATGATTTTCCAGTTCCGATCACAAAACTCTTAATTGATGCAACAGATGGCTATGAAGCACTTGCCTTCATGGATGAATATTCTGGGTATAATCAAATCCGAATGGCTCCAGAAGATGAAGAATCTACAGCCTTCAAAGCCCCTTAAGGTGTGTTTTGCTATCGGGTAATTCCCTTTGGCCTAAAGAATGCAGGTGCAACGTATCAACGTGCCATGCACCATATATTCAAACCCTTTTTAGGGAAATTTGTTGAATGTTATGTGGATGATTTAGTGGTTAAATCTAGACAATGTTTTGATTTCTTGGCCGATCTGGAAATCATATTCAACAAACTTTGACAACACAATTTGAAGATGAACCCCTTGAAATGTGCTTTCGGGGTAACCTCAGGAAAATTTCTTGGATTTTTTGTATGCCATCGTGGTATTGAAGTTGATCCTGAGAAAACAAAATCAATCCTTGGTATGTCACCTCCTAGAAATTTGAAAGAATTAAGAGGACATCAAGGACACTTGACCTATATTCGGCGCTTTATCGCCAATTTGGAAGGAAAATGTTTACCTTTTACCATATTAATGAAGAAGGAAGTTATCTACCAATGGACCGAAGATTTCCAAGAGACATTTGATACCCTTAAGAAATATCTCTTGAGTCCACCGGTATTAATGTCTCCTGTTGAAGGAAGACCACTTATTCTCTATGTGACAGCTTTAGAGTGATCACTAGGTGCTTTCCTCACTCAAAAGAATGATGCTGGGAGTGAAAACAACCTTTACTATCTTAGTCACACTATGCTTGATGTAGAAACTCAGTATTAAAATATTGAAAAGTGATGTCTGACATTAATCTTTGCTGTTCAGAAATTGAGGCATTATCTATAACATCATGAGGTCCAATTGGTATCTCGTAATAACCCACTCAAATTTATCCTCAGTCGTCCTATGCTTACAGGACGTCTAGAATGGTGAGCGGTTATTTTGCAGTAGTTTGATATCCATTTTGTGTCTCAAAAGGAAATAAAGGGTCAAAACCTGGCTGATTTCCTTGCTGAGCATCCATCCATGGAAGATACATCATTTAATACCGAACTTCCTAATGAAGAGGTCTTCTCTATTCAAGATAATTCCCAGACATGGGAAATGTATTTTGATGGTGCTTCTAGAAGTCCAACAGAGAAGATACTGGAAAATCCTAAACTCAACAAGGTTGGATTAGGAATAGTCTTTATTTCCCCAGAAAAGGCAGTATTGCCTTATTCTTTTCTATTATCGGAAGGTGGTACCAACAATGAGGCAGAATATCAAGCTCTCATCGCAGGTTTGGAATTGACCCTTCAGGTGCGAATGGATCATTTAAAGATAAAAGGTGATTCAGAATTGGCAATCAAACAAATCAATGGTGAATACTCTATCAGAAAAGAAGAGTTAATACCTTTGTGTGATTACGTCAGAGAATTAATGGCTGAATTTCCTTCAGAGCCAACATTGTCCTATTTCCCACGATCGCAAAGTTCCCAAGAAGATGCACTAGCTAATGCAGCTACAGCCTTGGAAGATCCAAATTAGGGTGAGACAATTATCAGCATAGCTCATCGCCGCATGGTTTCACCTTTTGTTCAAACCATGAGGGAGGAAATCAATGAAATTTTCCCTATTTCTGAACCGTATGGTCATACCATGGGATGGAGAACATCCATCATGGAATATCTTTAAAATGTGATACTTCCACCAAATAGGGTTGAGAAGGAGCAAATCCAGCGACGAGCAGCTAATTTTACTCTTTATGATGGTCCAAATCACCGAAAGATCCTTTATAAGTGGGGATTTGATGGGATTCTCTTCAGATGTATTGATGGAGAAGAAACCATGACTGTCATGAAAGAAGTTCATTCAGGAGCTTGTGGTGCCCACCAATCTGGGTATAGACTCTCCGATCAGATTCGAAGGCTTTGATATTTTTGGCCTTCAATGATACAGGATTGTACAGACTTCACAAAAAAATGTCATCCCTGTCAAGTGCATGCCAACTTCATTCATCAACCCCCAGAGTTACTACATACAGCTAAATACTCTTGGCCATTTGCCACATGGGGAATGGATGTAGTAGGGCCTTATCCTCCAGCCACGGCTAAACAGTTCAAGTATATTCTCACTGCTACTGATTTCTTCTCTAAGTGGGCTGAGGCAATACCTCTCAAGGAAGTTGGAGCTAAAAACATCATTAGTTTTGTCAAAACTAATATCATCACTAGATTTGGCGTCCCTCATACTATTTTGATGGAAAATGGTACCAATTTTTGTTCTACTGAAGTAAAAAAGTTATATCAGGAATATAATATCAAATCCAACCATTCATCTCGCTATCATGCGGCGGCCAATGGACAAATAGAGGCTTTCAATAAAACCCTATCAAATATACTCCAAAAGATGGTGGATAAAGATAATAAATCATGGACTGATAAACTTTTGAATGCTTTATAGGCTTATCAGACAACTATCCGTACTGCCATGCAAGTAACTCCTTATTCATTAGTATATGGAACTGAAGCAGTTTTACCAATTGAAATGAAATTGACTTCACTAAGAGTTGCAATCCGTGATCAATTATCTACAGATGAAAGGTCTGAGAAATGATTCAATGAGTTGGAACGATTAGATGAGAAAATATTGCATACTTTGCATCATCTAGAAGTCTATTAGAACAGAATTGTGTGAGCTTTCAATAAGAAATTTCATCTTCGTTCATTCCTTCAAGGAGAATTGATGTTGGTCCTTAGAACTCCAATGATACCAGGAAAGAAACCTCCAAAACTTGAGCCAAAGTGGGAAGGACCTTATTCCATACATAAGGTTTATTCAAATGGAGTATATGATTTAATCTCAATGGATGGAGAGCTCATCACAACCCCAAATAATGCAAGATTTTTGAAGAAATACTTTGTATAGTTTTGCATAATTAGTCCTCACTGCAAGACTTTAAACTGCACGGTACCACGTCCTTGCTACAATACTTAAAACTGCACAGCCTCTGTCCTAGTTGCAAGACATTAAACAACATAACAACCATAAGCGTCCATGCTGCATGATGTTAAAGTGCATAGCGTTTTCTTCCTTGTTGCATGACGTTAAACTACATGACATCATTTGTACAACTAACGTTTTCTCTATAATACGTTAGAAGTTTCCATAAGTAAATGTTATTGACATCATCACTACTCCTTAGTAGTACATGCATCCCTCTCTTTCCTATGTCGGAGTCAGATCTACATAGAGACCAAGTTTCAAGAACTATGTACAGCTTGATTCTCATTTTTTTTTCTTTCCAATGAGATACGTAGAGATGCCTAAATCTCCAATTTTGGGCCCAACCGCGATAAAAAAAACAACAAACCCCCCTTTATTTCTGATATAAGAATCAAATCTACATAGGAAATGTTTTAAGAACTATGCATGAATTTATTCTTTATCTAGCAAGACACATAATAACATTTAGCTTTTATCCCTTAATCCAGTTACAATGTGTCTTTTCTTTCATATTGGTTCATTCTCGTCCTTACCGCATGACGTTAAACTGCATGGAAATTTAACACCCCTATTTCTCACTTGGATCGCCTTTATATTATAAAAGGAACCCTTACTGCTCCTTGTTTCTCACACCGAGCATAGCTCACGTGGGCTTAGGAATCGGGTAAATGGATTCTTTATATAAATAGGGTGTTTTCAATTTCTTATGGGTTTATCAATGTCCTCACTGTATGACTCAAAACTGCATAGTATAATGTCCTCACTGCATGACTTAAAACTGCACATTACCATATTCATTCAAAAGAAACAAAGAAAGCCTCTATTTTACATATGAGTCAGATCTATGTAAAGGACATCAAATTTATGGCGAATATTGATTCAAATATTTCTTATATACATTGGGTGTAACCCCCTTCCATATTTCACACTCTTAATCTTGAATTTTTCTTTCATATTTTCATAATCTTTCTTATGATTTCTGGTAGCAAGGTTTTCAATATCTGAGAGCTCTTTTGCCTGACTATGCAACATGTGCCCTTAGGCGGCCTTGCATAAGTTTCCTACATAACAGGCCTGTCAGTCAAAAGATGCCACTATTTGACTATGCGTCATATGCCCTAGTTGGCCATGCATAATGTAGCCCCCATAACAGGTTTTCAAATAATGGTAAATTTGTTCTTGGTTATAGTATCTTTGTCCCTTTTAATATTTTATGACAATATACAAGAATCTATATTTTAAAACAGTCATTCAAGTATACTTGTCTTGTTATCTTTCTCACAATCTGAAAGTCTTCAAGACCATGGTTTACACATTTACCTCATCATGTGCTCGGTACACTATGAAATAATCTTGAAATCACTTGACTACATGTTATATATTGTTTCCATTTCTGGTCCTAGTTGTATAACCTAAAACTACAGACACCATATCTTTTACATTTGGGTCAGACCACTGTAAAAGTCTTATTCCTCTGATTCTTTGAATATCTTGATTAGAGATACCCTTTCCATATTCAGGTACCTTTCTCTATAAACCAAACTCTATGATTTGGAAAATCTGAATCTCCATAAACTTTATTTGACTTTTAACAGTAGAACGTCAAACTTCTGAGAGCTCTTTTGCCTGACTATGCAGCACGTGCCCTTAGGCGGGCTTGCATAAGTTGCCTACATAATAGGCCTGTCAGTCAAAAGATGCCACTATTTGACTATGCAGCATATTCTCTAGTTGTCCATGCATAATGTAGCCCCCATAATGGGTTTTCAAGTAATGGTAACTTCGTTCTTGGAAAAGTCACACATTATGGTGATGCAGGCTTTAAGATTTGGTATCCATAAAAAAAAAATCATGGCCCCAAAAAAAAAATTTCCCCTTGGAAATATTTAAAGAATATTAAAGCAATTCTTAGCCATGAAGTTTTGTTTGGGATCTAATTCAAAATTTATGGTCAAAGCTATTCGATCCTAAATATTAGCACTTTATAGTCCAATATGCATGACTTTAAACTGTCAGTAACAAAAGACTTGATACTCATCAGACTAAGAACCCGTAAAGAGTGCTCTGAACAAAAGTCGAGTCCCAGCTCACTAAATATACATTTTTTTGTATGATTTAGGTAATATTGAGCAATGAAAAGTCAAAAGATACAAAATTTGTGGGGTTATCCATGTAACCCTAGCAATAATCAAATTATGCTCCTTCAATCACTCAGTTTAATAAGAAAATTTTAAGCATCTCATTCTTGTTATTATAATGATGATTATTTAACATAAAGGAATCCTTATCATCATTTACCTTTCATATTGTAATCATGAAAGAAGAATAGTAATGAAGGCATGTATATGATTGGAAACAAAATTTCTTTCATTTATGTGAAAATGGAGGGCCATCCACAAATCGAAGCCTCTCTATCATGTTTTAAAATAAAATTTCAACATGAATTTTCATTTGTTGAACCGCTTCATAAGCTCCATCAGCTGCCTGTTGAAGTTGAGATAATTGAGCAACTCTAGCCTCCTCTGTTTGATGAAGTGCTTCCTTAGCTGTTGAAATGACAGTTATCCCCTCCAATTGGGTTTCTCCTAATGTCTGATTCAGTTGCTCAAGCCTGTTATGAATAACATCTAGTTGATGTTGAAGAGATAATAACTCCTTCGTGGCTTATTTGATTTGTTGGCTAATCTCGAGTGATTTCTTGTTATGATTTGCTTTCGCCTCAACCGCTGCAGCTTGAAAGCCCTTAATATTGACAAGTCGTTTAGCCTCTTCAAAATCTTGTTGCAGTTTATGCTCCTGCTCCCGTTGGCGGATAGTCTCTTTCATGACATCGTAGACCGGCCGGTAATTGAATCCACCAAATCCTAACACACAGAATAATGCTGGGAGTTTTGGAAAATGGGACGATAATTCATCTAAAGGCTTTTCAGCAATTATGTTCCAGATCTGCTGCCATGTCTTCTTACGTGCCATGCCAAAAGCATATTGCATCTCTAAATTTGAATATGAGTCACTACCATGAGGTAAAATGTACTCTGTAAACAGGTTGCTTAAAGAATTATTTAGTTATGCTTCTCTTGGGATGGTAGAAGCTTCACCCTCTGATCTAGGAGATGATAACCCTAAATAATAAATCAAGTTCATTATTAGTTTCAAATGGAAGAAACAAATATGACTCAGAAGAATGACTATATTTACCCAACAATAAGTCAACTACTTGATTGGATTCATCCCCTGTATTTTCTACTCCGGTGTTTTGAGCAGGTGTTTCTTGAGGAGGGGGTTGAATTTGTTCAGATATGACATTTGAAGGCTCCAGAACGTTTCCTGATGAAGGATCCTCTGTAAGTGTTTCTTCAGCCCCAACAAAAGGATAAAGTGGAACACCCTGTTCCTGAAGAGCCTTTGCGACATTCACTGCAGATAAAGCTGCATAAGGTGAATTTTGATGTAAAGAATCAAGTTGAAGAACAAATTATGTATGGAAAATGCAGGAATAGGAACTTACTTCCTTGCAATTCCTCATGGAAATCTCCAAACTCCTTGATGGAACCTGGAATATCAATATTCGGATTAAGGGTGTCCATCATTTTAGTATATACGGCCTGAAATGTTACAGCATCCTCACCATTTAAGGTATCCAACAAATGTTGTTTGATGCTCAAATTGGCTCCGCTGACATTTTGTTCTGCTGAATCTTCAATTGGTATTCCAGCATCAGATGGGTTAATTTCAGCATTGGTTTCAGATTGCCCTGGATCTTCAGTCCTTTCTTCTGAAGCAATAGGAATATCAGTATTGATTATTTTCAGGATCCTTTGACAAAAAAAATAAATGGGGAATGTATTTAATCTTACCAAGACTATCCTCTCTCTCAACAGAGCCAGGAGCAGGTATAGCTGAATCTTTTGACGGTACAGATACGTCAGCATGAACCTGGGTTTCCCCTGGGATTTCTTTTTTCTGGTTGTGGAGCATTAGCTCTTAATCCCTTGAGAGAGGAAAGAGAAATAGATCCTACAAGAGGATAAAACATGGTTACTAGAACATCTTGAGTAAATTGTATGCTCTGAAGATTGTATAAATACTTACTCTTTCGATGAACGCTTTGAAGAAATCTCATTGCTCTTTTGTGTTTCTGTTCAAAAGTTTGTGGAGAGATTGAAACACTTCTCTTAGCAGGGGAAACTTGAGGTAATGGTTGAGGATTATCTGTCACCATTACCCCATTCATAATTCTTGCTCCTGGAGAAAGTTCTGGTGACTTAGGGGGATTATTCGTTGCGCCAATGGGAGAACCTACAGGACTATACTGAGGCGATTCAAGAATCATTCCAGATCTTCCTTCTATACATTCAAGCTGAAGAGATAAATTTTCATCATGATTAGTGATTTCAAATGATAAAGTAGAGTTGAGACGAAAGAAAAAAGGGAAATACATTCTCAGTATTAACATAAATATCCCACTCCACCTCAGAGTCAATAATTACCCCTTCGCGGACTCCTAAGTCCAGCTTACGAGATACTCATTTAGAAGCTGGGATTTATTCATCAGTTTCATATATAAAAGTCTCCAAATCCGCAATATACTTTTGTACTTCATCCAAGTTATTTTCTGGATTGAAACTAGAAGGTGCTTTGATATCACCAATATCTAGTATTCGAATGCCATTTTGAAGAAATGCCCAGGCATCCCTGAGATCACGGGTTATATTCTCCCAGTAATGAATGGTTGAAGGTCGCACATAATTCGATTTTGGCCTAGTTGACTGTGGAAGAGGTTCGATACCTTTCGATTGAAGATCTTCTTCAGACCTTTCTTCCTCAGAAAATTCAACAGGTGGAATTGGAATCTTTGTTTGATGGTGACGACTAGATCACCTTGGTGTTGGAGGTATTGCTTCTTTAGCCTTGATTTTCCTGGTTTACTTCCTGCGAAGACGCTTTGAGGGCTCTGAAACCTCTGAAATTCCTGTATCATCTTTGGACTTGGACTTCTTGCCACGATTTTCACATGCAATAGTCGTTGTAGCCGCCACTCGATATACTCCTTTTGTCAGAGCCCCTTGAGGATATGAAGAAACCCAAGTTTTGGCATACCCAGCTTTCAATCCAATTGACACATCTGGTGGAGGTAATGTAATTGACAGTTTGGATACCTCTAAAGCTGTGAGAATCTATAATTGTCATGCTACCAATGGGTGCTTCTCATGTCTGACATGTGTGGGTGGAAAGGTGCTTGACTGTTGAAGACACCTGAACTGATGAGAAAACCTGTAGGGCACATAAGCCTCGCAGATAATTTCACCATCAATCGTGGTTGATAGTACACCATCCCTAAATGCCATCATATAAGATCTCAGCTCATACTCTCCTTTACCATCATCAATAAATGTTCTAGTCGGTGGATTACCAAAAGTAAAGAAGTTGAATTTTCCTAAGACATTCAATACCTTTAGTACCTCGTCAGGTCTCAAGCTTAGAGGCTTAATACTAGAAAATTTCTATAAAAACGGGGTGAATCGACCATTAGGAACTCTGACTGAGTTCAATACTGAGTATAAAGAAAAATGTGCCACAATCCATCCCCACAACACTTGAAATGGCCCTGTAATTCTAAATAGAGCCTTCCTATTGTATAAATGCAGTAGGAGATGGTAAATTCTTACCAAAATAGGGGTTGCTAGCCCAATATACTTCCCCTCTACCAATTTAGTGGCAATTATAAAAGTACCTGATCTTACACCACCACCAGATTCATGAACTGGAAGTAAATAAACACTTAGCCACATAGCAAGGAAGGAAGCTAAGCGTACTTTTGCATCTATATCAGGTTTGACTTTATAACCCCAGCGCTTGTAATCACCTTTTTCCAGTGTAGGCCAATATGTGCCTGAACTGCCTCGATTATCAGCGGAAGGATAAATAGTAGGACATCCACAGGTTGGACCTTTCTCTGTAGTTGGTTCTAAGAAAGATTGCATCCACACTCTGGCATGAATATCTTTCTTATCTTTGGGTAAATTCTTTGCTATCTTAAATAATTCATGGGCCAGCGGTGGTGTTCTGGTAACATCACCCCATGTTGAAGTAGGTGGAATGAATTCATCATACATTTCCCCAAGAATAGGAATTCCAGCTATTTGGTAAATTCCCCAGAGACTAATACCAACTTTGCCGTGCGTCAGATGAAAGAAGTTTGTTTGTGGGCTCCATCGACTTAGTAATTCAGGAATGAGTTCATTTTTGTAAACATAAGTTTGCCCCATCCAGACAGCTTCATAAATTTGAACGTCTGATAATTCTTTTCTAAATTCAGCACAAGTCCGACGTACCCAGAATGCCCACATCCACTCGGGTTTCACACCCCCTCCAGAACGAAGGTCCCAATATCTTTTCCAACCATTCGATTGATCTGTTTGAGAAGCTCGGAAAGTGGAATCATAACAATGTGGTCTTGGTTCTACAACATGATCCTTCATATCTGGAGCACAACCACTATGATGAAGGATGAAACTAATAGGGACTGTTCTTTTTTGTATTGTAACCCACCTTGCACCAATATTCATGCAGTTACAGTTGGAATACTGAAGAAACCAATTCTTTGGAAACTATTTCTTAATAGATGGAAAATGGGCGTCTTGCAAAAGTCCATGCCCGTACAGAGGTAAGTAAGGACTTTGTGGATAGTCACGCTGGTACAGAATTAGACCCTTCCATAGCCCAGGAAGAGTACTCTCAACAGTGCCATAATAATCTGGCCCGACAATCCTCATCATTTCACTTTGGCGAGCCTTAGCTTCCTCAGTATGGGTCATCAAATGAGTCATTCTTTCCTGAAAAAGAATGACCAAAATTAAAGATCATATTTCTAAAGAAGAAAGCAAGAAAATTAGCAAAGGACACTTGTCGCGTAGGTCCTTCGACGAGGTCCTTGGACAAAGTCAGTCGCGTAAGTCCTTCAAAAAAGTCAGTCGCGTAAGTCCTTCGACAAAGATCTCATCGCAACTCCATCGGTGAAGTCCTTTTGGCATAGCTCTATCGCATAAATAATCTTACCTTGAAGAAATTTCAAGAGAATTACGCGAGGGCACAACGCGATGCAACTGAACGAACGATCTACGCAACGAGAGCTCCAAACCTAGGAAAGCGCAGGTGAAGAAAAAAACACGAAAGGTTGAAACCTATTTATAGGCAACAGAATACCTATCGGGTAAAGCTGCACTCCATAGCTGCGCGAAATATCTACGCGATATAACTGCGCGAAATTTCCTCAGGACTTGACACTTTTTTTATATATTCAGATCCAATCCTACGGGGGGGGGGGGGGGGGGCTTTTGTTGACACCCCTTAAATAAATTCAAAAAGTTCAAAGGAAACATCAACCAATATCCAGAAGCTTCGTGAAAGAGCTACTCGGCCCAGCTTCGCGAAAGAGCTCCGTGGACGAGCTGCGCGACAGGGCTACGCGGACGAGCTGCGCGATACGGCTACGTGTCCGAACTATGCTCGAGAGGATTTTGGATGCCTCTACGTGGAGCCCCTGCGCGGTGGAGCTATGTGGCATATCTGCGCGACCCAAGTTTTTTCAGCCAGACCCATTCGTGCCTATAAATAGGACCCTTGGGCTCCCCATTTCCGGACTGAATTTTTTTGAAAGACTCTCTAAAGCTCTCATTACGTAGCTCTTTCACCTAGATCTCTCAAATTGTCTCAGGTAGTTATCTAAACTCTGAGAAGGGATAATTAAAGGGAATATGCATGTTTTTGAAGTTCTTCAAATTCTTCAGTCACCATTCATACCTACGCAGTGTACCTGCACACCATACCTGCGCAGTACAACTGCGCGGTAAATTTGCGCGCCATACCTGCGTGATTGAGCAGCGCGGGGTACCTACACGGCATACCTGCGCGAGGTACCTACGTGAAAAACTCAAATACGCTTTGAAGCCTTTCATGGCAGGGTATCTCTTTCTTTGGTTCCCTTATTTAAAAGGGGATAATTTGAAACCTCCCCCAAAAACTCATAACTTCTCAGACCTTTGGGTAAGACACATTAGTGTGTCTCCAATTTGGTTTTGTATTTCCGCAGTCATAGGTTTCCCACATTTTTTTCACAATGGGGTTAAGATTCATGGGATGCTTGTGGGTTTGTATATCCATAGTCACATAAAATTTTCTCCCAGAAACAATGTTGGGAAGTTCTCGGTTTGGAAAATGATGGGCTTCCGGCCTTTCCCTTTTCAAAGAGGTGACCCGGGATATCAGTTCTCCGGTAGGGAAGGTACACTTCACACTTTCCATTCCACGCAAGTGTAGGAGAAGTCTCCCTCCCCTACCAAAACCAATTTCAGGGCAACCATCCTGGTATAAGCCCCTCACCTTCACCCATTCTTCCTTACATTGGACCCTTGTCCAATGTAAATAGAACAGAGGGAAGGCTCATTGCCCCGCCCTCTTCCACGGTCAACGCACCCTCTTCCATCAACATGGAGGAAAAATTTGGAAGTGTGAATGTCATTGTTGAATCTTTCACATTCTCTTGTTTCTCACACCGAGCATGACTCACGTGGGTTTAGAGATATGTGATGGTTGCAACATGTGTACAAACACTCATTGGAAGGAAATACGAGAAATCTAATTTCTATTCAAACCAGGATAGGTAGGAAGCTCTTTCAGAGCCCGATCTCACTGGATATCCTCCTTGGGAATCCAACACTAATTCCCCCAATTTAGGCATCCTTTTTTTCAGGAAGTAAGCCCAAACTCATCTTTCTCAGAGGACTATACTCTCCTATGAGATTCATCGAACTACATAGGCTTTGATTCCCACCCATATGGGATACGTAGGAACCTCCTTGAGGTTCAAACCCAACACTTCAAATCAACCCTGTTCTCTTTGGGCCATACTCCCAATAGGGTTTGATCCTATTTGGAAATCTATATCCTCTACAAAGTTCCTTGGGTTGTTTTAACATAAGTCCCACACTAAGTTGTAACTAAGCACCTTCCGCTTAGGGTTCCTTATCACATGACCTTAAAAGGTATGATGTGTCCCATTGAGTGGCACCGAACTATGAGGGTTCTGATTCCTTTCCCAAGGATACGTAGGTAGCTCATTTTATGAGCATGATCCCAAGATCAAAGCAAACCTTCATCTCCCTGGATGACAATAAACTCTAGAGTGCCCCACTAAGTGTCTTAAAAACCAGTATGATCATAAATGGTGATTAAAAGAATATCTAATCAATATATTAGAGGATACCATTGATAAAAAACCTTGAATAGATACTGATAATTCTAAAAATATTAATACATGTTAAATAATTGATTTTAAATTCCAAGGGATACTTATGATATACTAGGTGAATTAATAAGGATTCATGAAAATATTTTAATTTCAAAAAGAGTCTCGGAGTAGACAATAATTCCCTCCAAAAGGGTGTAATGAGTCCGACCTCCCATCCTCTCGACCAATTCATGTTCTTAAGTATCGTAAAGTTTAAAACTTAGAATGAACGCCTGCCTTTGGAAAGCATGTCCTCTTTGGATAAAGAACTGTTGGAAGTTTCCGGTTCCATGAATAAATCCAATGGAAACCGCCTGTAAACAAGTATTCTTAAAATCTAGAATATCACATTTCAAGGACCTACAAAACAATATACAACTCGTAAAAGAATATAGGTTCATAACATCAAAATAAGGCTCAATGAAATGAAATTGAGACGAAGTGCCTTATCTTGAGTCCAACTTGTCATGTGTGTGTTTTATATTCATAGATAATAAACTTATGTTAATTATTTACTTGCTTGAGAACCTTTTCCAAGTTTATTATCACTTTTATTTTACTTATTACTATTTTATATACAATTTCTTGATCAATTAAGTTTTCGTTATATGTTTTGATCATATCCGACTTATGTGTCAAAAATGACTGGTAGGTTGACTATAACCAAAGAGGTCACTATTTAAACATCTCCAGAATAATAATAATGATATAATTATCATATTTATACATCAATAATACTTTTAATACCAATCATGAAAGTTGGTTTTTGAGAAACGAAGTACGTTATGATCATGAAGACGATAGGTCGTACGTACGCATGAGTAACGTTTCCATTTCTCGACAATCATTATGGAAATGAGGTAAGTAATATTTTATCTTTCCATAATGATCGTAATATCATATATACCATATTAGTTCTTTAAATATAATTTTATATATCATCTATGTGGTGTGGTGATAAAAATATAGTCACATCACTTCGCAAAAGCGATAGTCCACATGTACACGAACGATGTTATCACTTTTTCAGTTAGTGAAAAGATAAGAAATAAAATGATATATTATATTTATAGAATGATAAATATGTCATTAATATCATAATGATGTCATGTATATCACACATACTCATTATCATTACCCTTATTACCTTCTACGTAACGCATTAGTGAAAAATGAATCACATGACTTCACGAGGTAGTAGTTCGTCGTAAACACATGTGACGTTATTATATCCCTTAAAAAATGGAATAAAAAAGGTATATATGATATAATGACTCCATATGTATAATTATGTTATAAATATCATATATATACTTTATATCCATCATCATACCCAACCGTGAGAAGTGGTAATGGAAAAACGAATAACATCGGTTCGCGAGGCGGTAGTTCGTCGTATACACGAATGATGATTTCATAACCCATTTGATGGAAGAGGGAAATGATTTAGGTTATCACATTAACATAATAACATATTAGTATATAGAAGATACTGAGTTTATTACATATACATGGTTTAAGAAGAATTGAAGGGGGTGGAAGAGGAAATAAAATAAAAACAGTCGTTGGAGAACGTTACCTCTTCTCCTGGTAACTTCTTTTAGTTTGCACCAAAGACCTTCCTTGGTTAGCTTTCTGTCCAAACTAAGGATTCTAGGATGAGAGGAGGGAAAAAAAGAAGTGTTTTGGGTAGAGATTGGATGAATGAATGAGTTTTGAAGGTGTGAAGAGAGGAGGAGAGAGGGTGACATTTTATAAGTGAGGTGAGTGACATACTTGTAATTTTTAAAAAGAATGAATTCCACCTTTTCTTCATGTCACAAGGCTTCAATAATGGACCATTCTTGAGACTAGAAGGGATATGATCAAAATATGGTCAGAAAGTAGATTGTAGATAAGTTTTTAGGTCATTTTAACCCTTATCTTTTTTTAGTTTAACCCCATGTAAATCCATTTTTACCTTAACCACAATAATTAATTTTTATTATTTTCACTATTCATTATCGTCAAAAATTAAGTTAATATTATTAGACAATATAAATTACATTGGTTCCAAATATGTAATACATTTTATCAAATTAAACTCATATAATTGGCAAAATTAAATTTAAAACAAAACCCGCAGACGCGGCGAAAAAACCAGTTTTCCAGCAGAGTATTTTTTGAGAAAAAGATGGTTTTACATTAACTCTTTGATTAATAATAATCCTTGTGTGAAACTCAATTAATATTTAATTATATATAATATATACATTTAATTTAAAATCATTTATTATTAGGTATTATCTTAATTAATTAAAATGTTGAAACATTATGCATTTTAAAACAGTTTTTAGAAAAATCCCGTTTTTAAACCCATAAACAAACTTAAACTAAAAACCAATATAAAGTTGATTCAGAAGTAATTAAGTGGATTAAATATAACTAAATAATACTTATGTTAATTGAAATCATATTAAAAAAATACTGGTACTTTTAAATTACTTAATTTTTTGAAAACAATAGACTTTTTACAGAAATTAATATTTTTCACTATTCACTGAAAAATCAATATTTTCCAAAAAATATAAAAATTTCAACTAAAGTAAATTTTGATATACTGATTTCAAAAATGGTATTCATTTTTTAAAATCAAAATTCTAAAATTTAGAAATTAAACTTTTAAATAAAACCTTATAAGAAATGTGTTTAATTAAAACTATTTCCTTTTTGATTTAAAAATTAATTAATATTTTTATAATGGATATAACTATATTAATAAACATGAAATTGACTTATTCTATATTTACCTGGGCTGTTAGATTATTCCCCCATTTTAGAAATTGCATCCTCACAATTTTATTCACTTATTAAATAAGTGGGGATATCTTTCCCTCATAGCATTTTCAGATTCCCATGTTGATCCTTAAACCATATGATTTTTCATAAAATCTTAACCAGGTGAATCGCCTTATTCTGTAACACTTGTTCTCTATGGTCAATAATATGAACTAACTGTTTCTCATAAGAAAGATTCTCTTCCAACTGAACCACTTCAGGGCTCAAAACACGAGATGAGTCCAAAACATATTTTTTTAATATTGAAACATGAAATACATTGTATACCTGGGATAAAATCAGAGGTAAGGCCACTCGGTAGACAACTGATCCAAATTTCTCTATGATTTCATATGGTCCAATGAACTGTGTACATAACTTCCCATTCTTACCAAAACACATAACACTTTTCCATGAATAAAGATATTTCCTCTGATTATTTACATAACTTTTCTATCTGCTCTAAGCATTCCTCATATGTTTTTGAATCAATTGCACCTTCTCTACCATTTCTCAACCAACTCTGGTCCTATTAACTTCTTTTCTCCTATATCATCCCCAAATGCTGGTGTCTGACACCTCTTTCTATATAATGCCTCAAATGGTGTCATTTGTATACTGAAATGAAAAATTTTATTATAAGAAAACTCAACCAAAGAAAGATGTTGATCCCAAATTCCCTGGTAATCCATTGAATAGGAATGAAGAATATCTTCCATGGTCATAATTTTTCTCTCAGATTATTCATCAGATTGAGGGTGAAAATCTATACTGAAATCTAATTCAGTACCCAAAGACTTCTGAAGTCCCTTCCAAAAATTAGATGTGAACCTGAGATCACAGTCTAATACAATGGAGATAGGCACTCAATGTAACCTAATTATCTCTTTTAGGAACAATCAAGAAAGCTGATCTAAATACATCATATCTCAAATGAGAAGGAAATGTGCAGATTTAGTTAATCGATCAATAATAACCCAAATCACATTGTTACCTCCTGATGTCCTTGACAATCCCACCATGAAATCCATGAATATATTTTCCAATTTCCACTCTAGAACTAACAAAGGTTGAAACATTCACTTTGATAATTGTTATTCTACTTTATCTTGTTGATAAGTTAAACACTTCATGGTAAATTCAGTAATATCTCTTTTCATTATATCCCACTAATAATACTCTCGAAGGTCTCTGTACATATTAGTGTTGTTCGGATGAATCGAAAACGGAGAACTATGAGCTTCACTCAACAACCTTTTTCTCAATTGGGAATCACATGACACATAATCTTTTTCCAAATCATAAAACACCTTCTTCATCAATATTAAAATCCGGAAACTTACCCTTCTTAACAGATTCTACCTTTTCCTACAAAGACTGATCCTCCTTATGAGCTTACTTAATTCTTTCTGGCAAAGTCGACTGTACTAAAACCTGAAATAAAATAGAGGATGTCCCTGCACCCACAACTTCTATGCCAAAATTTATCAAATCATTAACCAAAGGGTTACATTCCAAACACAACATGGTCAATGTAGCATTATTTTTTCATTTCAAAGCATCAACCACTTTATTTTCTTTTTCAATATGGTAATGAATCGTTCAATCATAATTCTTAATTAGTTCCAGCCATCTTCTCTATCTCATGTTTGATTCTTTCTGAGTGAATATATACTTCAAACTTGTTGGATTGGTGTAGCCTGATCCATTCTGGATGATGTTTTGGTTGAATGCTTTCTGACTATATTGTGCAGCAGGCTACAACTTTCGCAGGTTGAAATTCGTAGTGAGGTCGTTGGGGGTTGCAGGGGGCAACAGGTTCGGGGGTCAAAGGCCCCCGATGTAAATTTTGGGAAACTGTAGCAACTTTGACCACTGTAGCAGAGCTGATTGACCGTCAGAATATTGTAGTAGGTCAAACTTTGGAGTCAACAGTACTATAGTGACGTAGACTTCCAACCCCTAGCTACTGTAGCACTTTAAACTTATGTGGCCGCAACACTATTGTGACGTGGACCTCCAACCGCCTTTCACTATAGTGATGCAGACTTCCTATGCGGTTGATGGAACATTGGATCATCTTTCTCCTTTTGTAGACCATTTCAGGATAAGGTTTCTGTGAGAGAAACTCTAAGATACTCCCTATAAATTGTACTCCTAAAACTAGTGAAACTTCTGCCTCTCCTTGGACATAGGGATCATTTCCCGAACCACGTAAATCTCTGTGTCCAAGATTTTCTCCTTTTTCTTTTGTTTTTTCCCTTTTACTCTTCTGTGAATTGTTTTTTCTTGTGGTTTTGGCTCGTAAAATTTCCACATCAAAACTTTTATGATCAATATATATTTCACACTTTACTCCATACAAATTATGTCTTTACAATTTTAAAGTAAAGACCACAATAATTAATTTCAAATCATGTGTAGGGTAATTTAACTCACAAGGTTTCAACTGATGTGAAATATAAGTAATTACCTGATCGTTTTGCATTAGGACACAACTAAGTCCTTTCAATGAAGTATTACTGCAGATGAAAAATTCACCGCCAAAACTGAAGCATTAACTAATCTTCTTTTTAGTTCCTAAAAAAATCATATCATTCTTTTATTCAGATGAATTTAACTCATTTTCTATTTAACTTAGTTAGTGGGCTAGAAAACCGAGAAAAGTTTTCAAAAAACCACCGAAATTAGCCCGCCAATACAAGAAAACTATGAACCTCTATGATATTTATGGGTTTTGGACATTCTTCAACAACTTTAGTTTTTGCAGGGTCAATAATTATGCCATCTTTAGAAATAATGTGTCCAAGGAAATAATTTTTTTTGTAATAAAAATTCACACTTACTAAAATCCCCATATAGTTTTTTTTAAAATTACAAAACAATCCTTAGGTGACTTTCATGTTCCTATTGACTTTTGGAATATATCAAAATGTCATCAACAAACACAACCACAAACTTATACAAGAAATCATGAAAAACTCAATTTATAAGATCCATAAATACAATACGTGAATTAGACAACCCAAATGACATAAATAAAAACTCATAGTGCCTATATCTAGTCTGAAACACTATATTCAGAATGTCTGTTTCCTTCAATTTCAACCAATGGTTCCTTGACCTCATGTCGACCTTCAAAAAACACTGAGCTTCCAGGAGATTTCACCACTTCATTTGACGATCCAACATCAATCATAATAGTAGAAAATGAATTTACTACACCTTTTTGTTTCCCATCATGATGATTTCCATCCCATATATCCAACTTCAGACACATGTTAGTATAATGACCCAACTCATTGAAACTAAAACACCTCACCAATGGATGGCTGTTGGCTACCCTATTCTTTGGTTGTTCAAGACTCTTGTCTTTACAGTCACGACCTCTGTGACCAAACTGACCACACTGAAAACAATTTCTAGATCCTCTCAAACATTCCTTGAAATGCCATTTGCTAAAATTGGAACATTTTGGGGTTTACCTTCGGACTTCTTAGCTGGTTTCTTCTCCATTCCTTGCCACCTTGAAATTTTCTTATTGTTGTTATCCATAGGCACATACATGTCAATAAACTCCATCTCAACTTTCTCAGCACAATAAGCCACTTTCTCATAACTTTTAAATTCTTATGTAGCTAATGCTTTTCATAAAATTGGTTTCAACCCTGAGTAAAATCTATTAATTTTAATATTAGTGTCCCAAATAAAATCCGACACATACCCTACCAATCTTGTGAAGTTTTCTTCATATGAAGCTACATAATCTTCATCTTTTTACCACAATTCTAGGAATTGTTTTTCCACATGGATTCAAACAACCTTTGGGAAATATTTCTTAAGGAAAAGATCCTTAAATGTTTCCCATTACATGACATCAAGACCATCTTTCTCTTTAGAATTCTTAACTAAATAGAACCATCGACCAACTTCACTTTCAAAATGATAAACGACAAGAGTTACCTTTTGATATTCCAAATATCTCATGACTTCAAATATCTTCTCTGAAGCATTGATCTATCCTTCGACTACCATAGGGTCAGATGATCCATTAAAAATGGGGGATGTTGTCTCATAAAAAGGTCCACTATTGACATGTTCATTCGCAATAGATCAGGTTCCTCTCTAGCGTGGAAACCACCACCATTAATAGCTTGTGTCAGCTGAGCCATCATTGTAAAAAACTATTCTGTTCCCATTCCAACCATTTTATGATGCTGATTTGGAAGGCTATTTTCCTCTCAGTTCCTTCCCACTACAGGTTCTCTATTTCCTCCATGGAAAACCATTATGAACAAAAATTGTTTAGATGAAGTAATATGGTAATATTTAAATTCCATATCATTTCAACTTAACCATAAAGGGTATGCTATTATCATTATCCTAAACTCTAAAGTTATCTAAACCGATCTCTAATAACAACTATAAGGACCCTAACTTAAACATTATATAATATTGAGTTTTATTTAAAGAATTAATTCTCTTACATTTGAGGATCTTTTTAGGTTTATAGTTTTAGAGAATTAGTCCACAACTCATACATAACAAAACCATAAAATACAAAGTGGACACTTTTGATCAGTATCAATTTTTTCCCATAATATACAACTTTTAAAATAAAGAATGATTTCTGTTCATGGAAAATCTCCATGACTTTGATCTTGATTTATTCCTTTCCCTTACTCATCCTTAAACGCTATAAAAAATATTTGAAAACATGGGATGAACAAAAAATCTCAATAAGGGATATAAAAGGAAAGAAAACTGTGAGTCCTGTGGAAACATGAAAACTCATATAACTTTTACCTTTATCTTAAAAGTTATTTGAGTGTATGAAACAAAATATTTTTACACGAAACACACACACTTTTTTCTCAAAGGAAGCCTAAAAAACCATAGCAAGAAATTAAAAACCCTTTTTAATAACATAGAGCACCACATTCATAACCCGTTTTAGACCCGTGTCAGAAGTAACCAGAGTCCAGTTAAATCCATAGAATAAACCCTTTAGTAACTCCCTCCTTATTTCCTATTAAGATAAGGAACATTACCTAATGAATTATAGCACTATTTGGGTGCACCCATCATATAAGATGTAACGGGCTCACCCAACACTATCTAGACACACCCATTTCTCATGTACAATGATCAAATTCTATATCATGAGTAAAATATTTTTATGCCTGTACTTTTACACCATAAAAACTTTGAAAAACTTATTTAAACTCGTAATCAAATCACTTTTTGATATCAAAATACCATTTTCTTTTAAAAATAATTTTCAATACCAAAATACCATTTTATTTTAAAAAACCATTTTCAATACCAAAATACCAAAAAAAAATGAAAAGGGTTTTTCTTTAAAGAAAACATAAAATCTTGAAAAAGAATTTAGAAATAAAATAATGGTCGTAATGGTAGAAAATTCGTTGTCGTTGTGTATGTTAAGAATAAAACATTATTTTTGTCGTTTGTCAAAACGTTCCGTATAAAATAGGTAAACATATTCATTTTGAATTCATTTTAAAATAAAGTACAAAGATACATAAAATATAATTTATAAATCTGTTAGGTTCATAAAAAAATTCATAAATTTATTTTAAAAACATGTACATGGAAATGGAAGAGTTGGAAGGAAAACATTAAAATATGATTTTTTTAAAGAAAAGTCTCTTATTACCTTGGAAATATTTGAATCCTAAGCCCCATGGAAGAATAAAATTAAACAAAAATTTAAATTTAACGAGAATAGATAAATTCATGATATAACATGTTAAAGGGGATGTATATACACCTTGTAAAAGAATATAGGTGTATAACATCAAAATATGTCTCAATGAAAAGAAATCGAGATAAAGTCCCTTACCATGAGCCTGACTTCTCACATGTATCTTTATATTCCTAAATAATAAATTTATGTTAATTATTTACTTGATTGAGAACCTTTTACAAGTTTATTATTACTTTTATTTCACTCATTACTATGTTATATACAATTACTTAATCAATTAAGTTGATGTCGGATGTTTTGACCATATTCACCTTATATGTCAAAAATGACTTTGGTAGGTTGACTATGGTCAAAGAGGTCATTATTTAAACATATACAGAATAATATTCATGAAATAATAATCATATTTATACATTAATTATAATTTTAAGATCAATCATGAAAGTTAGTTTGGAGAAATGAAGTACGTTATGATCATGGAAACGGTAGGCCGTACGTACACATGAGTAACGTTTCCATTTCTCGAAAATCATTATGGAAAGGAGGTAAGTAATATTTTATATTTCTAGAATGATAATAATATAATATATACCATATTAGTTTTTTTAAATATACTTATATATATATATATATCATCCATGTGGTGCAGTGTTGAAAAGAGAGCCATATCGTTTTGTGAAGGCAGTAGTCCACACGTACATAAACGACGTCATCACTTTTTCAGTGAGTGAAAAGGTAAGAAAGAAAATGATATATTATATTTACATAATGATAAATATATCATGAATATCATAATTATATCTTATATATCACATATATTTATTATTTTTACCCTTATTACCTTCCAGGTAACACGTTAGTGAAAAACGGATCACATTGCTTCGTAAGGTGGTAGTTCGTCGTACACTTGTGAAACCTTATCATATCCCATATGGAATGGAATGGAAATATATATATATATATATATATGATATAATAACTCCATAAGTATAATTATGATATAAATATAATATATATACTTTATATCCATCATCATACCCAACCGTGAAAGGCGGTAATGGAAAAATGAATGACATCGGTTCGCGAGGTGGTAGTTCGTCATACACATGAATGATGATTTCACAACCCATTTGACGGAAGAGAGAAATGATTTAGGATATTCCATTATCATAATAACACATCAGTTTATGAAATATACTAAGGTTATTATATATGCATGGTTTAAGAAGAATTGAAGGGGGTAGATAAATAAATAAAATAAAAACGCTCATTGGAGAACACTACCTCTTCTTTAGGTAACTTCTTTTTCTTTGCACCAAAGGCCTTTATTGGTTGGATTTTTTTCCCAAACTAAGGATTCTTGGATGAGAGAAGGGAAGTATAGAAGTGATTTGGGAATGTCTTGACTGAACCAATGGGGTTTGAATGTGTGAAAATAGGAAGAGAGGAGGTGACCTTTTATAAGCGAGGTGAGTGACACACTTGTAATTTTTGAAAAGAATGAATTCCAACAATGTTTTTTTCAGGCCACAAGGCTCCAATATTGGATCATTCTTGAGATATAAGTGATAATGTTTAAATATGGCTATCTAATAGATTTTATACAAGTGTTTATTTCATTTTAGCCCTTATCTTTTTTATTTTAACCCTCAGTATATCCATTTTTACCTTAATCGTGATAATTAATTATTACTGTTTTCACTATTTATTTTAGTCAAAAATTAATTTGATCATATTAGAAAATATAAATTATTCTGATTCCAAATATTTAATCTATTTTACCAAATTAAACTCACAGAAGTGACAAAATTAAATTAAAAAAAACCTGCAGACGCAACAAAAAAGCGGGTATATATTAACTCTTTGACTAATAATAATGATTTTGTGAAGCTCAATTAATATTTAATTGATATATAATATTTATTTCATTTAAAAAATTTCTCATTAGTGATTATATTAATTAATTAAAATGTTGAAACATCATCCATCTTAATTTTTTTTAGAAAAATACCATTTTCAACTCGAAAACATACTTATGCTAAAAAACAATATAAAGTTGATTAAAAAGTGATTAAGTGGATTAAATATAACTAAATAATACTTATGTTACTTGAAATCATATTAAAAATATATCGGTAATTGTAAATTAGTTAATTTATTTAAAATAAAAGATTACAAAAATCGGTATTTTCACTATTCACTAAAAAAATCAATATTTTTAAAAAAATATTAAAATTTCACCCAAATTAAATTTTGATATGTTGATTTCAAAAATGATATTAATTTTTTAAATTTAAAATTCTAAAATTTAAAAATTAAACTTTTAAATAAAACCTTATAAGAAAAGTGTTTAATTAAAACTATTTCCTTTTTAATTTAAAAATTATTTAATATTTTTATAATGAATATAAATATATCAGTTTACATGAAAGTGATTTATTCTATCTTTACCTGAGTTGTTACAAAATGTTTAGATTTAGTTAATCAATCAATAATAACCCAAATCACATTGTTACCTTGAGAAGTTTTTGGCAATCCTACAAAAAATCCTTGGATATATTTTCCCATTTCCACTCTAGTACTAGAAAAGGTTGAAGCATTCCCTTTGGTAATTTTCATTCCTCTTTAACCTAATGACAAGTCAAACATCTTATAGTAAAGTTAGCAATATCTCTTTTCATACCTTCCCACCAATAATACTTACAAAGGTCTCAGTACATCTTAGTGTTGCCAAAATGAATGAAAAATGGAGAACTATGAGCTTCACTCAACATCTCTCTCTTCAAATCGGAATCATAAAACACAAATAATCTTTTTACAATCCTAATAAAACTATCTTCATCAATATTAAAATCAAGAAACTTAACCTTCTTAACATATTCTACCTTTTCCTGTAAAGAATGATACTTCTTCTAAGTTTTCTTAATACTTTCTGACAAAGTCGATTGCACTAAAACATAAAAAAACATAGGATGTCCCTACATCCAAAACTTCTTGGCCAAAATTAATAAAATCATTAACCGAAGGGTCATGTTCCAAATGTAACATGGTTAATGTAGTATTATGTTTCCAACTCAAACAATTAGCCACTTTTTTTTGCTTTTCCAGGATGATAATGAATCATGTAATTATAATCCTTGATTAGTTCCATCCATCAATATATATTTCACACTTTACTCTATACAAATGATGCCTCCAATTTTTTAGAGAAAAAACCACAAAAACTAATTTCATATCATGTGTAGGGTAATTTAATTCATGAGGTTTCAATTGACATGAAGCATAATTAATTACCTAATCATTATGCAGGAAACAACCAAGTCTCTTCAATGAAGCATCACTATAGATGAAAAATTCACCATTTCTAGAAGGTAGGACAAAAAATGGCACATTCACCAATCTTATTTTTAGTTCCTAATAAAAATCATCACATTATTTTGTCTAGATGAATTTAAATCCTTTTTGAGTTAACTTAGTTTTTGGGCTAGACAGCCAGAAATTTTTTTCAACAAACCACTTATAATAAACTGCTAATCTAAGAAAATTATGAATCTATTTGATATTTTTGGGTCTTGGCCATTATTCAACAACTTTTTGTCTTAGAAGGTTCAATATTTATTCCATATTTAGAAACAATATTGACAATGAAAGAAATTGTTTGTAATCAAAATTAACACTTACTAAAATTTTCACATAGTTTATTTTCTTTTTTAGATTTTTAAAACAATCCATAGGTGTTTTTCATGTTCCTACTAACTTTTAGAATATACTAAATTTTCATCATTAAACACAACCATAAACTTATCCAAGAACTCATGGAAAATTATATTCATAAGGTATATAAATAGAGAAGGTGCATTATACAACCCAAATGACATAACTAAAAACTCATAGTTCCCATGTCTATTTCGAAATGCAGTCTTCATAATGTCATCCTCTTTCACCTTTAGCTGATGGTGCCTGAACCATAGATCAACTTTTTAAAAATATTTTTCTCCCTGGAGATGATCAAACAAATCATCGATATGAGGAAGATGATTTTTTTAGTAATAGTGATGTTATTTAAGGCTCGATAATCAATGAAAAATCTTATTGAAACATATTTATTTTTAACAAAAAATAGGAGTACCCCATGGTGAAGTGCTAGTTCAAATGAAACCTTTATCTAATAACTCTTACAATTGATTTTTCAATTCTAAAAGTTCTACTTGAGCCATTCGATAAGGGGTTTAGAAATAGTCTTAGCATTAGAAACTAATTCAACAACAAACTCAACCTCCTGATAAGAAATAACACTAGAAAAATCATCATGAAATGCATCCATGTATTCATTCACTACTGGCACGTTGCTAATTTGAACAGTTTCTTTATTTTCAACAATACGAGATAGGTAACTTTCACTGCCATCTCTAATCAATTTCTCATCTTCTTGGTAAGATATCAAAGGAATGAAATAATTGAACATAACTTTCTTATCTTTTTAATCAATCTTATCATGATAAACTGAAATATAATCTATACAAAGAATGACATCAAACTATATAATGACCAGTTCAACAAGATTTTCATGAAATACCATTCCAATGATAATAAAATGAAGATTCCTATAAATCTTGGTTGCTTTAATATCCCCACCCGAAGTTTGTACCAAAAGTTATATCCTACTTTTATGAGGTGATATTCCCAATTTACTTGAAAATCTCTCAGAAATAAAATAATGCAAAGATCTAGAGTCAAACAAGGTATTGACATAATTCAAATAAACCAATAACATAACCGTTAATACTTCATTTGATAGTCCAACATCAACTATAGTAGTAAAAAATTATTTTCCATACCCTCCTATTTATGATCTTGTAGATTTTCAACTTGAGTAACTAACTTCAGACATGCATTAGCATAATGAAAAAACTCATTATAAATAAAAGGTATCACTGTTCAATGGATATAAGTTACCCTATTATTTTCTTGTTTGGGGGATTACCTTTAGAATTCTTAGATGGTTTCTTCTCTATTTCCTACCACCTCGAGCTTTTCTTACTATTGTCATCCCAAGGAACATACATGCCAACAAACTCCATCTCAACTTTCTCAGCACAACAAACCACTTTCTCATAAATTTTAAATTCTCATGTGGACAAATCTATTCATAAACTTAGTTTCAACCCTGAGTAAAATCTATTAATTTTACTATTAGTGTCCTGAATAATATCCAGTCCACACCTATCCAATCTTTTGAAGTTTTATTTGTATTCAGCTACAAAGTATTTATCTTTTTGCCTCAATTATATAACTCATTTTTCCATCCGAAGTTGAAAAACCTTTGGGAAATATTTCTGAAGGAAAATATCCTTAAATGTTTCTCATCCCATGACATTAAGATCATATTTCTCCCTGGTATTCCTAACCAAAGACCACCATCGACCAGATTCACCTTCAAAATGATAAACATAAAGAGTTACATTTTGACATTCTAAACATCCCATGACTTCAAATATCTTCTCCAGTGCATTGGTCTATCCTTCAACTACTACATGGTCAGATGATCCACTAAATGATGGGGGATGTTGCCTCATGAAATACTCCACTAATGACATTTTCCTCTGTGGTAGATTTTACTAATCCATAGCTTGGATACCACCTCCATTATTATCTTGTATCAAATGATCCATCATTGTAACGATATGCTTAGTTTCAATTCCAACCATCTCAGGATACTGATTTGGAAGGAAATTTTTGTCTCAGTGCCTTCACACTATAGTTTCCTATTTCCTCTACTAAAAATCATTCTGAATAGGCATATTTTAGATGAATCAACATGGTAATATTTAAATTCTATATCATTTCAATATAACCATAAAGAGAAATATTTCAATGGTATTCTATTATCATTATCCTAAAATCTAATGTTATCTAAACCAACTTCTAATACCAACTATAAGGTCCTGACTGTAAAAATTATATAATCTTGAGTTTTAAGTCAAGAATCCATTCTCTTATATTTGAGGATTTTTTTAGGTTTATAGTTTTAGAGAATTAGGTCATAACTCATACATAAAAAAAACCCATAAATTACAAAGTGGACACTTCTGATTAGTATCCATTTTCCCATAATATAAAAATTTTAAAATAAATAATGATTTCTTTTCATGAAAAATATTCACGACTTTCAAATTTACTTCTTCATTTCTTTTAACCACACTTAAACCCGGTGAAAAATATTTTAAAATGTAGGATGAATACAAAAAACTCAACAAGGGACATAAAATAAAGAAAAACTGTTAGTCTAGTGAAAAATTTGAAAACCCATTAAATATTTTACCTTAATCTCAATGTTCTTTGAGCGAAAGAAATAAATCATTTTCACATGAAAAAAAAATACTTTTTTCTCAAATAAAATCATTAAAAACCACATTAAGAAAATAAAAACCCTTTTTTTCAACTTAGATCATCACATTTATAAACCGTTTTAAACCCGTGCCATAAGTAACTGGAGCCCAGTTAAATCCATAGGAAAAAAACTTTAGTGGATCCCTCTCCTGTTAAGATAAGGAACATTACCCAATGGATTGAAGTTCTATATGGGTTCACCCATCATATAATCTACATTGGGTTCACTCGATGTTATCTAGGTACACCCATCATATAAGCAATATCGGACCCAATGCTATATGGGCACACCCATTTTTCATATAATGCTCAAGTACTATATCATTAATAAAAAATTATATGATTGAATTTTTTAATCATATTTTTTTTAAAAACACATAAACTCGTATGAAAATCACTTTCAGATATTCGAAAACCCTTTTAAAAAACCATTTTCAATACCAAAATACCATTTTATTTTAATTTTTTTCAATACCAAAATACCCAGAGAAAGGGAATTAGGGGGTTTATTTGAATAAAACATGAAATCTTAGAAAGGAATTCAAACTTCAAATAATTTTTATGGTGGTATAAAAGTTATTGTTACAGTAAACATTAAAATAGAACATTTATTTTATCATTTGTAAATAAAGTCACACATTTCATACAAAAATACCATTTTTTTGAAAAAAAAGAAAGAAATAAAAAAATTCCATTTATAAAACTCTCATGTCCATAATAAATTCATTTTAAAAACATTTATATGGAAGAAAAAAAGATTTATAAGGAAAACATTAAAAGATATTTTTTTAAAGAAAAGTCCCTTATCACATTGAAAATATCTGAATCATAATCCCCATGAAAGAATAATATGAATTTTTTTTAAATACCATGAGAATAGATAAATTAATGATATAAAATTTAAAAAGGGTTGTATACAGACCTCTTAAAATAATATAGGTGTATAATATCAAAATATTCCTCAACGAAAGGAAATTGAGGTAAAGTCCCTTACCTCGAGTTCGATTCATCACAGTTGTTATTTATCTTCCTGAATAATAAACTTATGTTAATTATTTACTTCCTTAAGAAACTTTTTAAGTTTATTATTCCATTTATTTCACTTATTGCCATGTTATATACAATTACTTAATCAATTAAGTTTATATCAGTTGTTTCGATGATATTTGACTTATATGTCAAAAATGAATTTGGTAGGTTGACTATTGGTCTAGGAGGTCATTATTTCAAAATATAAATAATAATAATAATGAAATAATCACTATATTTATATATAAATTATACTTTTAAGAACAATCATGAAATATTGTTTTGAAAAAAAATAAAGTACTTTATGATCATGGAGATGATAGGCTGTATGTACGCATGAGGAATGTTTCCATTTTTCAACAATCATTATGGAAAGAAGAAATGTATTATTTTATATTTCTAAAATGATCATAATATCACAAATACCATATTATTTATTTTAATATACTTATTTATATATATATTATCCATGTGATTTAGTGATGAAAAAAAGTCACATCGCTTCATGGAGGTGGTAGTCCACACATACATGAGTGACGTTATCATTTTTCAATGTAAGAAATAAAATATATATCATATTTTTAAAATAATAAATATGTCACTAATATCATAATTTTTTAATTTATATAACATATATTCATTAAATTTATCCTTATGACCTTACATGTAAAGCATTAGTGAAAAAAAATTACATCACTTCGTGAGGCGGTGATCTACCATACACACGAGCAACGCTATCGTATCCCCTAAAGAATGGAAATTAATAGGGTATATGTGATATCATAACTCCATAAGTATAAATATGTTACAAATATCATATATATACTTTAAATATATCATTAAAATAAGTTATGAGAGGCGATGATGAAAAATGAATGTCATCGGTTCGTGTGGTGGTAATCCTCCATACACATAAATGATGATTTCATATCCCATTTTATGAAAGAGGTGATGAATTTTGGTTATTTAATTAATATAATAACATATTAGTATATTTTAGATACTAATGTTATTATATAATCATAATTTAATAATATTTGAAGGAGGTGTAGTAATAAATAAATTAAAAATTCTTGGTAAATCACGACACCTCTTCTTCAGACAACCTCCTTAGATAAGCACCAAAATCATTATTAGGATGGATTTTTGATCAAAATAAGGGATATAGGTTGTGTGGGGGGGGATTTATTAAGGTATTTGGGTATGTATTGACTGATCCAAAGTGACCTGAAGGTGTAAAGTGTTAAGGAGAGGGGGTGGCTTTTTATAAGTGAGGTGAGTGATGCACTTTTAATTTTTAAAATTAAAAAGGTGTACCGACAGTTTTCACCTACCAAATAGGTCCAAAATGTATAATCCTAGAGACTTAGATATTAAAAGGTCTAAATATGTCCATCCAATATATTTTAGATAAGTTTTTAGGTTATTTTAAAGCTTATCTTTTTTATTTTAGCCCCTAGTAAATCTATTTCTACCTTAACTACGATAATAGTTTCTTACTGTTTTCACGATTCATTATGGTAAAAAATTAAGTTGATCTTATTAGATAAAATAAATTATTATTATTACAAATATTTAATCAATTTTAACAAATTAAATTCACAAAAGTGGAAAAATTTAATTTAAAACAAAATCTGCAGATGCGACGAAAAACCGGGTTTTCAAGAAGTGTATTTTTCAAGAAAAAGATGATTTTATATCAACTCTATGATTAATAAAAATACTTTTATGAATATAAATTAATATTTATTTATATATAATCTATAAATTTCATTTAAAACATTTCTAATTATGTATTATCTTAATTAATTAAAATGGAGAAACATTGTGCACTTTAAATTAGTTTTCAGAAAAACCCGTTTTTAAACCCCAAAACAAACTTATACTAAAATAAAATATAAATTTGATTCAAAATAAAATAAGTGAATTAAACATAACTAAATAATACTTAAATTTATTTAAATCATAATTAAAATATAATGTGACTTTTAAATTACTTAATTTATTGAAAGAAAATATTTTTTTACAAAAATCAGTATTTTTCACTATTCCCTAAAAAATAAATATTTTCTAAAAAATCCTAAAATTTCACCCTCATTAAATTTTGATATTATGATTTAAAAAATTATATTCATTTTTTCAAATTCAAATTCTAAAATTTATAAATTAAACTTTTAAATAAAACCATATAATAAAAGAGTTTAATTATAACCATTTCCTTTTTGATTTAAAAAAATTACTTAAATTTTTTATAATGAATATAACTATATTAATAAACATTAAATTTATTTATTCTATCATTACTCAGTTTGTTACATTTCCCATTTTGAAATCATTTTATAACATTAATTTAGTTAACCTCTCATACTAAGTCTAAGAGGTTTGTTTTAAACCATAAAAAGCTTTGGTTAACTTGAAAATATGATTGGAAATCTAGTATTTTCAAAACTGGGTTGTTGATCCATATTTTTTTTATAAACAAGAACATTTATAAAATAATTATTGAAATCCATTTGAAAAATATTAAAATTAAAACAAGTGGAAAATGCCAATATGATTATAATGAATTCTATTGAGAAATGAGTGAAAAGGTTTCACCATAATCAATATATTCTTTCTTGATTATAGCCTTTAGAAACAAGTTGATCCTTATTATAGATTATAAATCCTTGAAAATCAAGTTTTTTTTGAAAAAATCAGTTAGTGCCATTAGTAGGATTATTATCCGGACATTCCATGAGAGTCTAAATGTTGTTCCTTTGAAATTGGTTCAACTCCTCTTACAAGGAAAATATCAAATTTATATCATTAATATCATCATCAAGGTAATGAGGTTTGAGGTGAGAGAGAAAATCTTGATGTTCAACCTCATTTAAGATCGACCTTATAGTATGAGTTCTAGATTGTAATTCACTGATAACATTTTTCAAGGGGATGGTATTTGGATTGAACCCATGCCTTGGGTAAAGGTGTAGAAATAGATTCTTGAAAATCTTAAATTACTTTATAATATTTAGGTTTAGTTAAAGTAAAACTAGGTTGTTCAAGATCATCATCACTTTGAGGATGTGATTTAGGAAGATTCTCATTGAATTTGATGTGAATCGACTCTTATAAAGAAATAATTTACTTGAGTTTTAGTAACAAATAAAAATTGCTTCATAGAATTTAGGGTCAAAATTTCCTAGATTATCCTTGGTATTAAGGATACAAAATTTACAACTAAATACTTTAAAGAAGCTAACATTTGGAAATTTTCTCTTCCAAAGTTCATATTGGTTTTTCCCTAAAACCGGTATTATGAGAAAACAGTTAAGGATAAAGCAAGCGGTGTTGACTGCCTCAACCCAAAATAATCGAGGAAGGTTAAAATTATTCAAGAGAGTCCTATAAATTTCTTAGAGGGTCCTATTTTATCTTTCAAAAATCCCATTTTTTGAGGTGTTCTAGGAGCAGAGAATGAGTGATTGTAACCACGAGAAGCACACAACTCATTAATTTCTTTTTTATCAAATTATCCACCAAGATCAATTCTAAGGGAAAATATTTTGTAACCTTTTTCATTTTCAACTTTCCCTAAAATGTTCATAAATACATTAAAAGACTCATTTTTACAAGTTAATAAGAAAACCCATGTAAAAATAGTATAGTCATCGATAATTTCAAAGCTTTAATTTTTACCTCCAATACTAGTAACTTGAGTTGATCCAAAATGGTTAAGGTGGACTAGTTATAAGAATTTAGAATAGTAAATGACCTTTTTACATTTTAAATAGGATTTGTGTTGCTTACCAAGTTGGAAAAGTTCACAAACAAAGTCATCTTTGAAAGAAAATTTCAATAGAATTCATACCAGTCAGTTACGGTTGATCTTGGAAAGAGAGTGAATATTTGAATGACCTAGGTATTGATTTCAAAGACAAGATTAACTATCTTTTACACTTAAACACTTAAAATTTTTTACTTTCAAGATATTTGAAATAAAAAATATAAACTTCTTAAAAATTAGATGCGGTAAATAAAAGATTTTATTTAGAATTAAAAACTTTACAAAGATCATTTTAAAATGTAATTTTAAAACCTCTATCACATAATTGACTAATAATTAGAAAATTATGATTTAATAAAATAACAAATAAAACATCTTTAATTAAATTAGAGTTAGAGAAACCAGTCGTACCTATACCAGTAATTTTACCTTTTGTGTTATCTCTAAATGTGACATGTCATTTGTCAAAGTCTTCAAGATTATTGAATTCATAAGGATCACTACACACGTACCTTGATGATGCACTATCCATATCTATAATTTTTATAATTATATTCATAAACAAGATGACCAAATTTCATACAATAATTAACAAATTTATTTTGAAAAGTTCCTTTCATAAAAGTAGTATGTTTAGATTTTTTGGGAAAACTAGTTTTTTTTTGAAAAACCAATTTCAAAATTACTTTTAACAAAACATTGAGATCCAAAAATTTTATTTAAAGTTTCTTCACCTTGTATAAAACAAGAAAGAGTAATTTTGAGATCTTTAATTTGAAATTCCAAATTTTCAATATTTTTTTGTTCTTTTAATTTTTAAAAAATCATCATCTTCTTTTAAAAGTTGACCATTTTTAAATAAAAATTGATTGTAATTATTTTTAAGTTTTAAATTTTGAAAGAAGTTCATAAAATCCATCTTGAAGTTGTTCTCTAGAATAATGAAGATCTTCATAACTTAAAAAGAGGTATAAGAAGTAGAAGAGTAAGAACTAGAACATATAGAATTTACTTCATCACATACCTCAACATTGACCATGGATTGGTATTTTCATCACTTGATTCATAAGTTGAAATTTTTTCCTAGATAACACTCCAAGTTGAAACTTTTATAAATTTTTTACCTTATTCGTTTTTTTAAGGGAAATTCTGGCTTGATGTAACCCTTCTTTTTTTTTCAACTAAAGTAAGTAACTTCCATTTTATGATTTCCCTTTTTGAAGTGTTGAGTAAATATTTTATTGTTCATGTGCTTGCTCACCATTTTGGAAATATAACCAATCTCAAAGTATCTTTCAGACGAGTTGTTGTTGATTGCATTAAAAACAATTGTTATTTTAGTTTATTTGACCATCATAGCCTAATTTTTGGCTTGTATTTTCATTGTAATCTCATATTTCATGAGAGAAACAATGAGCTCCTCAACTGCTATATTATTTATGTATTTAGATTCTTAGATCATGATGACTTTGGGTGCTTAATTTTTTGGTAAAACCCAAAGTATTTTCTTCACTAAAGTTTCTATAGAAAGAGAATAACGAAGAGACTTTCATCCATTACAAATTTCAGTAAATCGAGTAAACATTTCACTGATAGATTATCTACGTTGCATAGAGAAACTTTCAAAGTCTTTTTAAACATATCTAAACAAGCATATTTGACTTTGTTAGTTCCTGTATGAGTTACTTCTAAAAGTTTCCAAATTTCATGGGTTATTTTTCACGTATAAATTTGATTAAATTTGTTTTGATCTAAACCACAACGCACGACATTCATCAATTTACTATATAATTTAAAAGTAGAAATATCATCGAGATTCCATTTATCTTCTTTTTTTGTTATAAGAATATAAAAATTCATAAAAAATCACCATACAAGATAACTAATAGATCTAAGAAAAGTAGACATGAAATTTTTACAATAAGAATAATTATTAC
This sequence comes from Viscum album, assembly GCA_963277665.1. Taxonomy (NCBI): domain Eukaryota; kingdom Viridiplantae; phylum Streptophyta; class Magnoliopsida; order Santalales; family Viscaceae; genus Viscum; species Viscum album. The sequence continues at coordinate 1,481,682,783 of OY728134.1, forward strand.
CATAAAAAGGGACCACGACCCATAGAGTGTCTTTTGGGATCACCATGAGTGTTTGAAAAATCTATTTTAAAAAATAATGCTTCTTGAAAAACCAGTTAAAGATTTTGAAATTTCAAAAATATTTAAAAGAATTTTAAAACAAATCAATATAGAAAATAAAGACTCATTTGATACTAAATATAGGTTAGAGTAGGGTAAAATGGTAAGGGGGGGGGGGGGGGTAAATTGAAATTAAAAAAAAAGATAAAGGAAAAAACAAAATACCTAATACTTAAAACCTCTTTTTGAAATATTAAAACCTTTAGAAGATATAAATAAAATAATCAAAGTACAAAGAGAAACAATATAATTATACAAGTTTATAAAAGCGGAAGAATAAAACAATGTCTGATTCAAAAATAAAGCGATTAAGTGATGGATGTAAACAAATAATTAATTGAATGAATGAAAATGGTAAATAAATAAAAATAATAAAACTAAATATGACACAATATTTGATAAGGAATTTCCTAAATATCTCTAAAATATCCCTTACATCTACCACCCCAATCACTTGGGGATTTAATGTATTAATCCATTAACTTTAATGATAGCCAAGATACCAAAACTCCCTTGCTTTGTTAGGTTATAGAAAGAAACCAAAATTATAAAAGAAACTAGATTTTTAATGGGTATAACTAGAAACATTAAAGAGAATATTTCCTTGACTTTTAATGGTTATGGAAAAAACCTAAGTCCCTCACTTTAACGAAAGTGAGAACCAAAAAATAAAAGAAAGTGGAAGAGAGTGTGAGAGAGTTTCTTAGAAGAAATCACTTTTTATCTTAGTCTTGATTTTCTCAATGAATTTGGAGAAACACTTAGAGAGAATGTGAAAATGATGTGAGTGGAAAAATTATACAATATGAACACACTCTATATCACAGAAGAGAGGATTTAGAAAAGATATCTTCTTGAGAGATATTTGGTGATTCTAGAACTTTGGTGTTGGATAATGAAATCGATTATTATTTTAGGGTGCCTTTTCTTCAAGAGGTCTCTATTTATAGACTTAAAATACTTAAAAAACTTCTAAAATTCACTGAGGAGTAATGAAATCATTGAAGACTGAATTGAATGATGTTGAACAAACATTAAATGTAGAATAATCATTGAAAAAACTTGCGTAATGCCTTGGTGAAATCATCTTGGTTGTTTTTTCCTTCAAAATTCCTAAGATTATGGGTGTGTCCACCATCACTTGGCCATTTTGATCTACTATCTTACCCACCATGCCGAGACCTACCACACCCCGACACTGGGCATTTTGGATTGTTTGTATGGAGCTTCAAAAGTGGCTCCTCCATTTCCATAAATGGCCTTCTAAGGTTATTCTAGCCACCTTATATGGATTAAACACACCCATTAATAATTATTCAATTTTCTTTCAAGGATCTTTCAATATTATAATATGATTTCATTAATACTAGATTTAAATCACTTAAAAGAAATTTTTAAACACTTTAAAGAGTGTTTGTGATCATTAAAACAAAATACGTTGAGAAGAAAAACACCCCTCACGATAAACAAGAATCGCCACCAAATTAATCGAGAATAAATAATTCAAACACCTCACCTATTGAAGATAGAGTTTCCAAGATAAGAAAGATTTCCATTCTAGAGGGCATTGAAATGACAATTGAATTACTTTCAATACATAATCTATTATATCCCTTGATCTCTACAACACACACCACATGAATGATACCAAGTATATCTACCTCAAAATTGAAATCCAAGTCATAAGGAGAAAATAATATTCCTATAGCATCCCCTGAGTGTGATCTAAAAATATATCCAAAAACTGCTACTCTTGGATTGCCTTTGGTGAAAAGGCCCAACCAGGAATAGTATAATAACTAATATAGGGGGGGGGGGTGAATCAATAATTAATTTTTCTTTCATTTAATATTTCTTATGAAACAACATTCGACCGCTGTTAAAGATTTATCACTTTTTTGAAAACAAAATATTCACACCTCTAAAGGAACAAAAGTATTTACAGGGTTCACTACTTAATAAGAGTAGTTATTCCTTATCATGGTTTGAAAATAATACAATACCACAAAATCCACTAGAAAAAAACTGTTTTGCGTGGATACAAAAATTAGGAAATACCCTTACACTTTTGTAGCACTATGATCAATACAATAGTGCATGTGCTTCTTTTAGTACGAATGATGTAAAACAAGTTTGTGTAACAAGTTAAGAAAACTTCACCATTTGGTTCCAAAAATGTCACTATGCTACTTCAACAACTTCAAATTTTGTAGTTATTCAAAAAAAAATTCTTCACTTTCCTACCCAAAAGTAGGTAGAAACAACTCTTCTGGACTTTGTATCAAAATTCAGTCTGATTACTCAGTTTGATTTCTTCAGTATGATTCCTTATTCTGAATTCTTCATTCTAGAAATAATAATTCTGAATATATACTCTAGAAACAATTATGAACCACTTTTTTATTTCCGTATAAATATTATTCCGATTACTCTGTTCGATCCAGTAACCCCTTCCTTACACTTCTTATATCCAGAAAAATTTCTTAAGAACCTTTATCTAGAAAATTTTCTTCTCCCAACTTTGAAACAAATTATTCAGTGCTATTGATCTCTCCACACATGAATAGTGTATTCATTTGAAAGTAAATTGTAATTACACTTATATTTATTGGTGTGTAGAAAGTGGAATGGATAGGAAACCACTTTTACTTTTCCACTTAACCAAATTTCCATAAACTCGAATTTAACTTTCATTTCAACTTCATCTTTGACTCTTTCATAGCTTCTAAAATATTTTCAATTATTCTCAAAAATTATTGAATATTATCAAAACTATAGCCCTGTTTATTCTTTCAAACCATCCTTTAGTCTGATACATATTTTCATTCTGATACAATTTTTCATACCGATTTTCTTGAACAACTTAAGAAAATGTAAGGCCATTGAATTCCCATTCTGGTGCTTCATCTAAATCTATTCTACTAAAAACATTGTTAAACATTTTCAGTATTTTGTTGTTTTTCATAAACATCATTGAAGCTTCTAATGATTCTATAATCTCTTTGAATTGGAAATATCTTTAAAACAATTCTCTTTTTCTTCAATTGTTCAAAAATTCCTCAGATCGATGGAACTGCATCTGATGAAGTTTAGAATCCAATGACTTTATTGGCGTTAGCTTTCATTTGATGAATCAATCTCTTATTTCTTCTAATGGATCAATATCATTCCTTTTATGATTAATTTTGACCCAATTTAATATAACCAACATTTCTTTCTCTCTTGACCCACTGCAAAAAAAAAACACAATCTGAACTCTCATCCTGATGAAAATGGTTGACTATATTATTGATCATTATCCAGATGACCAGTCCCTGATCTCATCCGGTTCATCAGTTTGAAAAAATATAACTTTATTAATTATTTTTTCTCCAATATACCTATAAATCCTATGACCTTTTGATAAGAACACTTTATCTGATGGATCAATATCATAACTCCTCTGATGGATCAGTGGCACACCGTGTCTGATGAATTAGTGTCAATAGTGACTTATTTCTTCTAGAAACTCTTGCTTATATCATTATGCCTTCATGATTTTGAGAACATTAGGATATAAATAGAATTATATGACTTATATTGTAAAGTTTTATCAATTCCCATTATTCCAGTACATTTTATCTTTCTATCAGAAACACAAACCAATTATAAAACCTCTGAAAAAACATGAACATATTTTCTACCCATTTATTTCAAAACACTTGGATAAAAAATCTACAGAAAAATTATGATATTTAAATCTTAAATAATAATAAAGCATTATTATATTTGGTAACAAGATATTAAAACTATGATACATTTCTTTATTCCGATCGAGAAATTCATTCCGAACACAATATGAGTCTGAAAACCCTTTCACCTAGAAAACATCCCCAGAATAGAAAACCGAAACTGATAGTTTTACTTATCAAGATTTCATCTGACATTCTGGGTCTGGTACTTCTTCTTTATGATCACCAACACTTAAAAAGTTAATTAATTTATCATAATTACAAAAAAATACATAACAAAAATCATAAACTTCTTCCAGCATCTGAAAACCAACTTCCAAAACCATGCTGTCCAATAATAGTGACTTACAAAACTTATTTTTCTTTTAAAACTTTCCACATATTTACAAATTATTTCTTCCTATAAAACCTTTCCTACAAAAACTTCAACAAACTATTAAAATATGTCACACACTTAAACACTGATTTCACAACTTACCCATAACTCCCCCTACATACATGCTTCCTTAAAAGGTTTAACATATATCAATGGATAGATTTATGAAACATAATTTTTATCCCCATTTGAAAACACTATCTAAAGACTATATGATATATGATATAGATACACATACCTAAAACTTAAATAGAATGATTTTGGATGCCCATGTTCAACCTTAGTTTGAAAAATGATTCCTTTGGTAAAGTTTTTGTGAAATTTTTAGCAACTTATTTTGATGTAGAAACATACTCCAGTTTAAGTTCATCATTTTACACATTCTCTTTGATGAATTTATATTTGACATAAATATGTTTTGAATGATAATTTTGTACTGGATTTCTTATAAGGTTTATGTAAATTTGATTATCACAACCCAAGTGCATAGGTAAATTCACTTCAACAAGTAAGTTTTTTAACCGAGTCTTCATCCACATAAGTTGTGTTGAATCTTGAGTGGAAACAACATAATCAGCTTCAAACATGCTAAGAGTTACTAAATTTTGTTTCTTATTATACAAAATTACACAAAATTTTTCCAGAAAGAAAACTCCACCAGATGTGAATCTTATATCATCTATACTTCTTGCCCAATGGGTATATGTATACCCAAATAAATCAATTCTTCCTAAGCTATCATAACTGATTTCAAAATATATTATGAATTTGATATATCTAAGAATTATTTTCCCAGATAAGATATTTTGGATTACTTTAGAATCTTTCACATAAGGTAACAACATAAACAATGTCCGGTCTTGAGGCAGTCAGATGCAAAAAACTTTCAATTAGCTTCCAAAAATCTATAGAGGCAACATTATTACCGTATCCATCTTTAGTTAACTTGGTTCCTAATGAAATTTATGTGGAAATAGGTTTCTAATTTTCCATTATAAACTTCTCAAGAAGTTCCTTATAATACTTTTCTTGAGAAATAAAGATTTATTTCTTCTTTTGTGAAGTTTGAAACTCAAGAAAGTATTTCATTTCACTAAGCATGGACATTTCAAACAAAATTTTAATTTATTCTTCAAAACTTTCACAAGACCCAAAAAATATAATGTCATCAACATAAACAATAACAACAAGGAAAATATATTGACTTTATTTGATGTAGAGATTATTATAAACTCTTTGTTTATTAAAATTCAACTTTATTAAGCATGTATCCAATTTGGAATACCATTCCCTCAGAGCTTTCTTTAGGACATTAAAGGATTTATTAAACTTGAAAACACAACTTTCATCCTTCCAAATTAAAAATACACATGATTTTTCAACATAAAATTACTCATCAAGTTTATTCAGAAATTCTAATTTCACATCTATTTGAAAAATTTTATAACTTTGTTGTAAAATAATTATAAGAAAGTTTCTGATTGTTTCTAACCTTTACACTGGAGAAAAAGTTTCATCAAAATAAATTCCTTCAATTTTTGAGTAAGCTTTGCAAGATAATATTTATTTATTTCTTATCACTTAAACGTATCCATTAAACTTATTCTGGAACACCCACTTTATACTAATAACATTATTATCATTTGGTTTAGGTATGAGTTCCAAACTATCATTCTTGTAAATCTGATCTAACTCTTCATTCATAGCCTGAATCCATTCTTAATGATCAAAAGTTTCATTAATATCCTTCAAGTCAACTATTTAATATAAATAAATATATGCAATAACTTTTGATATTATTCTTATTTGAAACTTTTTAAGCTGATCACCAATAATGTTTTGATCTTCCACCTATTTCCTCAGCCTAGGATAAAATGTATGAAATTATTCCTCATCAATGGAAGTAGGTGATTCTGATTCTTCTTCTTACATTAGACTTTCAACATTGGAATTTTATTCACATTTATTAATAAAAATTATTTCATAATATTTATTATCCTCATATGCATGTGTTTGTAACACATATTTCTCAACCTTTTCAAGAAAATTTACATCAACAGAATCAATTATTCTTCCTGCCTCTTTGTTGAAACATCTATATCCTATTCCATCCGAAGCATAGCCAAGAAATATTTCATCTTCACCTATCAAATCAAACTTCCCAAGGCTTTCATCTTCACCTCTCTGATCACTCAATTTTATTTCAAAATTGTCTGTTGAAAGGGAAGAAAAAGATCATTGATGTTGGTGACTATCCAGTTAATGTAGGGATGAAGAATAAGGTGTGGAAGGATTATTAATACCTTCCAAAACCTATGAATAATCAATCATCAGGAAAAGGTAAAAAATACAGGAAGCTGGACTAGTCTTCCACTAAAGAGGTAGAGGTAAGGCTGGACACAACTAAAGAGGTAGAGGTAAGGATGGACACAACGGTGGTGCATAAATGCATTTCAGGGATTCCAATAATAATTTCTAGTGATTATGTGGAGGTCTATAGGGATAAGGACGAGGATCTTAATGTGGTCAGGTTAGAAGGTCCTAATCTGCTGTTGGATCTCGAGGTTGATGGGGTCTAGAAGGAAGAAAATATGGGGGATGCTGACTTGACTCTTCTCATACATTCTAAGGAAGATATTCTTTAGGAGGATTTTGATATCAACATTTCAAAGGAGGATACCGATATAATGTATGAGAGGTCAATTCAAGTGGATATTAAGGATGATAAGGTTGATTGAATCAATAAACAAGACCGATATTAGATCATGAAATCAATGGGGGGAAACAAAATCTGGAAGCATATATTTAGACTTGGGACAGATTGGCCTACCACTTTGAGGGCCTCATCAAAGAATATCGAGACATGAAAGTAACCTATATCACATAGAGATTATATAGGGTGATTAATTCAAATATTTTAAATATTTGTTAGAATATATTGGTAATTTCCTATGCGGTTTGATACCTAATACTACATGTAATCTTTTTGGGTTCTCAATTTCCTTGAAGAGTGTATTCATAAATAATTTTTTTAAAATTTTAGGTCATTATTCACCACCATTATTAGTTTTATACTTCTATATAGAATACCCACATTCCTTCCCATCTCTTCTCTTGAAACTTTTATACATCTTTAAAGCATATGAATTATGTTTCAAATACATAACACAAGTAATTTGAGTAAAATCATCAATGAAATAAATAAAGTACTTAACTCTAAAAGTTGATTGTTTACTCATTGGCCCACAAATATTGGAATGACTAAGTTTTAGGGGTTGAGTTGAACAAATATCAACTTTCTTATGCACAAAGTTTGTAATCGACCTTTTTTGAAAAATTCTACAACACCAATATCTTCTTCTTGACATATCCAGAATACCATGTAAATTGTCTCACTTTGAAAACTTTCTCATGTTTCTTTGACATATATGTCCCGAAATTTTATTGCACAACTGATTTTCTTCCATTATTCTCAAGTAACATGAATTATGTACTTCACTAACTTGAAAAAAGTTTCCTTTTGTGTGTTGTCCTTTTGTAACAACTTTTCCATCTTCAACTCTTTTCACAACAAAACCAAATTTTCTAAAAACAACTATATTTAATTCATCACAAATTTTTGAAACACTCAACAAGTTGTGTTTCAACCCATTAACAAAAAAATCCTTCTTGGATTTAAATTTTTCTTCCCCAATAATAGTATATCTAACACCTTTGATTATGAGAGATTCATCATTGAAAAAATTCACCATTCCTTCTTTAAAATATTTCACATTCTTTAACAATTTCAAATATCCTATCATATGGGAATAACACCCACTATCCAAAATCTTGGTCCATTCTTCTTTTGAATATTTGAGACTGGTTTCAATAATAAGATATTTTTACCTTTATCTTTTTCACATCTAGCTTTTTAGAATTGTAATAAACATGTTTTTGTGCTAGTAAAAAAACAATACACCCTTTTTCAAGATTTCTACGTAGTTCACATCTTTCAAAAATAGTTTCTAAAGGTTGGAACCTATTTTAAAATTTCAAAACATCTTTCATGGATTTTTTTATTTGATAGGATTAACTACCCTTTGAACTTTGTTTTCTGAAACTCATGGGATAATTGTAATGTTATTGATTAAAACAACATATATTTTCTATATGTCAAAATTCAAAAAAATAATAACAATAACCATAGAAATAATATTTACCTCTATAACCTCCATAATTTTTTGGAATTGTGAACATGTTTCTCAAAAACTTTCTTATATTTCACATCAGAACTTTGTTGAGCCCCAAAATTTCTATTATCACCTAGAACATTCTTATTTAATTTGGGTTTATTCCTAACTTTATCAGAAATATAATTAGTATAAAATTTTGTTTTGGAATTAGAAATTTTAGAAACTTATGAATTTCCAACTTTGTTTGTTTTGGCCACATACAAGATTTTCTTAGCCTTCTTCTTCTTAGATAAACTTTCAATATTATTTTCAAACTTTGAAGGTAAGTTTTCAAGACAATTCTCAGGTTTAAACTTTCCAAAAATTTTACAAATTCAAATATAGAGTTATTAAAACTTGAAACTCCCTACTCTGATTTAGAAAGTTTTTATTGAACAAGTTCCAACTCTTCTTCAGTTGCTTTTAACTTAACTTCAATATGTTCATTCCAATTATTTTACTTTTAAAGACACTTCTTCACACAATCAATCTCTTTGAGATACTTATATTTATCTTTAGAAATATTTTCTTGATTGTTTACTATAGTACCTTCCTTCTTTAACTTATTGATTTCTCTTTCAAGTCTTATAATCTTTTCGAGACATTATTTCAAATCTCTTTTTAGGTGAAACTCTAACTCAATCTCTTCTTCTTTAGAAATAATAATTCCAAACACTTCATCATTAACTATTGTTATAAACATATTTTCTCTAGAAACTTTAATAAACATTTCAACTTCAATTTTACTATCTTCATATTCATCATCTTTAGACATAAAACTTATCCTTTTGGATTTGGATAAATTTTTTATCTTTTCCCTTGGAATAAGATTTTGATTTATAAACCTGTTTCTTCCAAGATTTTCTTATACTTCTATCATATTTATCACTTTCTTATTCATTTATTTTTCAAGGAAATTTTTTAGAAAATTACCCAATATCTCCACTTTAAATTTTTTTTAGGGGTATCTTCCCTTTATAATTTCCTGTATCACTTTTCAATTTTTAGAAAACAAGGATAAAAATTCATCAATATTGTTACATACCTCATTTTATGATTCAATGTCACTAATTTATTCTTCTTTGAGAATCTTCTTATATTTTCTCTACTTACCATCCTTTAAGTAAATTTATCAATTAATTTTTTATTTTCATTTCATAACTTTCTCCAATTTCATTTCATAAATAATAGGAGTATTATAAAGGTCATACAAAGATAGAGTTTCAAGATCTCTATCTTCTAAAGATGAAATTTTGGAATCAAACTTATCAGGAAGAATTCTTAAGATCTTTCCAAAAATAGTTTAATCTTCTAACTTCTCACCAAGATATCTTATGGTGATAAAAATATCATTCACCCTTATAAAGAAGTCACAAAAAAATTTATACTCACAAATTTTGATATATTTATACTTTAACCTCCAAATTTGTAACTTGGATTTCATCACCTTTGTATTGTATTTATAAATTTTTTTTCAAATTTTTCCAGATACCTTTAGTAGTTGAAACTCCCTTCACTCTAAATAATTAACTTTCAAAAAGTGATGATAGTAAAGAATTACATCATTATATAGATTCCTTTTATCCATATATACTAGAGGAAAATTTTCAATAAGAGTAGGAAATACAACTGTATTAGATTTAAAAGCATCATATCCTAGAGACATAAGATATGGAAACATTTTTTCCTTCTAGATATGGTAGTTATTTCCATCAAAAACTAGAATCCCCTTAATATTCACAAAATTAAAATTCTTAATCAAAACTTCTATTCAAAAACTTCAATAAAGAGTAAATGAAGGGAACATTCACTCTAATACCACTTGAAAAGGCCCAACTGGGATCACTATAATCACTATGTGGGTGAGGGGGTGAATCAGTGATTACTTTTTATTTTATGTAATCTTTCTTATGAAATAAAATTCACCTCCTGTTAAATATCTATCAATTTTATGAAATCAAAACATTCAAACCTCCATAATAATAAAATTATTTATAAGGTTCACTACTCAATAAGAGTATCTAGTCCTTGGAATGGTTTGGAAATAATCCAATAGCACATAATCCACTATAAAAAAAACTTTTTGTGTGGATACAATAAGTAGGAAATACCCTTACACTTGTGCAACACTATGTTCAATACAAAAATACATGTGATTCTTTTAGAATGAATGATGTAAAACAAGTTTGTGTGAAAAGTTAAGAATTTTTCATAATTTGGTTCCAAACATGTCATTGTGCTACTTCAATAACTTCCACTTTTTTATTTCTTCAAAACAAAATTCTTCAATTTCCTACCTAGTAGTAGGTAGAAACAACTCTTCTGGACTTTGTATGAAAATTAAGTCTAATTTATCAGTCTGATTTCTTCATTTTGATTACTCATTTCAATTTATTATATCTGAAAAAATAATTCTAAATAGATACTCAAAAAAAAATTAAGAATCACTTCTTTCTTTCATAAAAAATCTTAGTCTGATTGTTCAGTCTGATCCTGTAACCTATTCTTTACACTTCTTACGTCTGGAAAACTTAATCAAGAAACCTCCATCCAAAAATTTTTCTTCTCCTAACTCTGCAAAAAATTCTTCAGTGCTCTCACTCTCTCTACATGTGAATAGATTATTCATAAAAAAGTCTGTCGTACTTACACTCCTATTTATAGGCGTGCCAGAATTGGAATGGGTGGGGAACCACTTTTAATTTCCTACTCAACCAAATTTCCATAAACTCAATTTTTAATTTCATTTCAACTTCATCTTTGACTCTTTCAGTGCTTTTCAACTCTTCTCGATTCTTATGAAAACTTCTCGAACCTTCTCAAAACTATATCCTACTTCATAATTTCAAACCATTCTTTAGTATGATATAGATTTTCATTCCAATATAATTTGTCATACTAATTTTCTTAAACCACTTGAGAAAAAGTAAGGATGATGAATTTCCATTCCGATGCTTCATCTGAATCTGTTCCACCAAAAATATTGTTATAAAATTTTCAGACTTATTTTTATTTTCATAGACATAATTTCAACTTATAATGATTCAAAAACCTCCTTGACAACACTTCAACAATATCTTCAAAATAATTATCCTTTCTTCAATTGTTCAATAACTCCTCATAATGATGGAACTGCATCCGATACAGTCCAGTAGCAGACAAATTTATCAGTGTTAGCCCACATTTGATGAATCAGTCTCTAATTCCCTCCGATGGATCAAAATAATTAATTGTTCAATCACTCTTGAACCAATTTAAGACAACAAATATTTCTTTTTCTCTTGATCCATTGAAAAAAATAACACAATTTTAATTCTTATCCTGATAAAAATGGTTGACTACATTATTGATCCTTATCTGATTGATCGTTCTATGATCTCATTTGGTTCATCGCCCCCAAAAAATCTAACTTTATTAACTAGTATTCCTCTAATAGAACTATAAATCTGATGCCATTTTATTAAGAATGCTTTTTCTTATGGATCAATGTCATAACTTCTCTGATGGATTAGTGGCACACCGTGTTCGATGGATTAGTGTCAGCTATTAATTCTTTCTTCCAATTTTTTTTTTGATTTTATCATGATTTCTTCATGATGTTGAGAATGTTAAGATCGGTATATAATTGTATAAATTACATTGGAAAGTTGTATTACTTCCAATAATTCTATTACATTATGTCTTTCTATCATAAACTCAAATCGATTTTAAAACCTCTGAAAAAACTCAGACACCTTTTCTCCCCATTTCTTTCACAATGTTTGGATTACTAGTCTACATAAAACTTATGATATTGAAAAATTATAGAATATAAAAGCATCATCAGATTTGGTAATGATATATTCATACTCTAATACATTTATTTATTCTGATTAAAAACTTCATTTCAGATATAATGTGAGTCCGAAAACCTTTTCACCTAGAAAACATCTCTAGAACAGAAAATCAAAATTGATAGTTTCCCTTATCAAGAATGCGTATGATATTTTGAGTTTTGTACTCCTTCCATCCTATCACTAACACTTATAAAGTTAATTGATTTATCATAATGAAAATAAAATAAAAAAAATCATCACAAACTTATTCTAGTATCCTAAATCCAACTTCTAGAAAACTTGGTCCCAACATTTGGAAGCACCATCAGAATTTATTTTTACTATGCTAAATGGTGGTGGTTTCCAAATCATAACCATGGTTCCTTTATAAGCTTTAAATTTCCCTATAATGCAATGTATATTGAACACATAAAGACATAGAATGGAGTTTCCATCACAAAAAGTTTCCATATCATTAATCTCTATGATATTTCATATAAAATCAGTAAGCATAGTAGTGATAAAACCCATTTCCCCATTATATAGTTAGTCATTTATACACTTAAAGATAATATGAACAAGCTCAACACATGATGAAATGAATATATTGCTTCAGTTTTTAGAGGAAGGAACAATAATAATTCTCTCAATAAGTTCCCTAATTCCCAAATAATGAATATTAGGTAACTCCAATAGATTAAACAAGGATGTCCTGAAGGAATTGAAAAAATCACAATCAAGGAAAATATGATTTATATCTTCAGAAATAGCATTGAAAATCATACATCTTGAACATAACATCATTACAAAGTGCTGTAAGAAAACTTCCATGGGAACCCTATTATGATTAATTATCAAAAAAATCCATGATCTAGAAGGCCTAATCTATGATTTATAAAAGTTCCTTATCCATTTAATTCTAGAAATTATTCTCCTATAATTAAAAAAGTAAAACAATTTTTTTTCCAGTAAACCACACATCATGGGTTCCTAGACTATGCCATCATTACAAGGGAGAAAATGATAATTGTGAATGATATCCCTCAAAGGAGGAAATTCAAAAGTGGAAGCCAACTCCATTTCTAAATTATGAAATAGAGAGAGGTGATCCTGTCTAGCTTTCTACCTAAAATCTGAGAGATGAATCAGTTGAGACAAGGCATCTTGAGTAGATCATGATATTAGAATAACCATAATTTAGTGCATTCCAAATATACGATTACTTGTAATGAAAATTTCCTGTAATAAATTTATTTATGATTCTACATTTCATAAAAATAAGGTTTTTATATTTATTATTCATGAACCTCCATAGAAAATAAGCTTGAAGAGCCTCATTGAATCCCCTGAGATTCCAAATTGAATTGGTTTGTGGCACAAATTGCATGGTACTATAACCATGTTTTTCCAAGATACCACTGCTTCACACTAAGTTTATAATAATGATGTTTCACTTCTTAAAAAAGATCAAGGGCCATTTATTAACCATGAAAAAATAGATAAGATTATTTCTGACAACCGCCTTATCAAGAACAATATTTTCATCAAGAGGGACCTCCCTTTACAAGTAGTGATAAAATTGATAATTTTTTCAACAACCTCATTGAAATAGTTGAACTTTGAATTTCCCTAAAATAGAGTCACCCCAAGATAAGAAAAAGGAAGATAACCCTCCCTAATGTTCAAAGATTCAATTATATACTACCTTATAAAATGAGTTAAAACCTTTCCAAAATAGATATTGGATTTCTCCCATCCAATTATTTGGCATAAAACATTTTCATAATGAAGAAACATACCCTTCAAGCATTTAATATTACCAATGTTTCCTTAACAGAACATTAATATAAATCATATGAGAAGGTGTAACAATCCCATTCTATATATATCGATTTCTATGGTCTGAGTGCATGGTCATTCTACATATAATTTGCTGAAATTTCCTCTACATCATCCTATATGATTTGTAGTGAATCTATAGTCACCTCTCTTATATCATGTCTTATTTTTAATGAATATGACTGATGATTAGAACTTTCTCCTATTTGTAAAAAATATTTCTTATTAAAACCATCTCCTACGTGGGAAGAAGATGTCACCTGAAGCATAAACAACTGACCACTAAGAAAAAAGTGATAATCACATGCACTCGAGTCACCAGTTATTTCAACTATCATGACCCTCCCCCATTAGAAACCCCTATGGGACCAGTAGTGAAGATGAGATTAACCTCTTAAACACACCTCCAATAGGACACGGGTTGAAAAATAGCACCAAGGGTATAAAACTCATAAATGGGAGGCATATCCCTCATAAAATCTCAAGAATAATAAGGAAACTAAACCAGCAAAAACCTCAAAATAATTTCTATTCCAAAAATAAATCCCCATAACCCAATTGTCTTATATATGTCATACAAAAATCATGAAGGAATATACAAAACAAGTTCTCGATATCCTAATCATTTGATAAACTCCACTCATGTTACTTGAACAGAAACCCCAACCACCCTCAAAATATCCTATAAAATACTTAGAAAAATCTGGACGTCTAAGCACATGAGAGTACTCAGCATGATTATCCCACTAAACAAATAAACATCTATGTGCAATAAATATGCATGAGTTTACAAGAGTGATAATAACCAAGAAAAAAATAACCACCAATAAAGGCAAAATATTCATAAGAATATAATCCCCAAGCTCCACATTCCACCTCATTTACCACAATTTCTTCCATCCGCAGCAGCATCCTCAACCAATCCTAACCAATGTTCCAAACCAATCCCTAGTCCAAAAAAGGTCTTAAATACTACAACAAAACCAAAAAAAAAGAGAAACACTATCAACTCCTCAAGAATAATAATAATTACCAATAAAAAGGGCTTAAAAATTTACCACTAATCTCACCTATCAATAGATCCATTTCACCTCTAATCATTAGTGATTTGGCAGGGAGACCTCTCCCTATTTGACCAACAACATGGGAATTAATCAATATACCACATCAATATCATCTCTCCACATCACAAAAAACCATCAAACCACACATCAACATATCACAACCTCCCAAAAATATTCATAATCATACTGCCAAATTTTTCACCATAACATATCCATACCTTTTAACACCCATATTTTTTAAAAATGAAAATTATTTTTGATACCGTATGCAACACGCAACACTAAGCCTAAACGAACCATGCTTATTTATGATCGTTATAACCTAGCTATTAAATTGGAGGGTATGAATAGTATTAAATAATTTATGAAATATATATAAAGTTACTAATTTATATAAATATATCGATAAATTCCTAGTAAATAAGTAATCAATTTTTAATTAATACATTTTATTCTTTAAAAAATACGTTTTCTTCGAAAACATTTTATTAGTTTTTGAGAGAAAATATTATAATTAATTTCTTGAACTTTTAGTAATTTTATTTTATAAAATGAACATAATTTTTGAAATCATCATGTCAAAATTGTCTTAGGGGGAAATTTTTAGATTTTTCTGAAATGATTGATTTTTCACCGAATAATGAAAATTAATGATTTTTTTAAATATTTTCATTAAACAAAATAATTTTAAAGTACCATTATATTTTTAATTTTGTATTAAAGTGAAATATGAATAATTTTTTTATAATAATATTATTAATTTCATTTGAATTAGTAATGTTTATCATTCGATATAAGATTATTTTTATGCTTAAAAATACGGTTTTCTACAAACTATTTGTAAGTTCATAAAGTTTATCCTTTTTAATTAATTAAAATAAACCCTAATAAAGAAATATTTTAATTAAATTTATAGATTATATATCTAGAAATATTAATTTAAATTTATATAATTATTAATACCATTCATATAGTTAATGTAAGATTATCTTATGCTTGAAAAATGCATTTCTTGAAAAACCATTTTTTGAGACATTGTGTAGGTTTATTTTTAAATTAAATTCTACCACTTTTTTGAATTGAATTTCATAAAATGGAGTTCATATTTATAATAAGTATAATTAATATTATTTAATAAGGTCAACTTAATTTGTTTTCTTAATGATTAGTAAAAATTAATTACCATGGTTAAGGTTAAAATGAGGTTTTGAACGTTACATGTACTTATGTTAAAATTAATTTTACACACACATAATATTTTTATTTTATAAATTGGATTAAATATTTAGAATATTTTTGTCCAAATTATATAATAATTCTCATTTTATTTTTAGTATTAAATAATAAATTACTTAGGTAAAAACTAGTTACTGTGGTGAAAACTAAAATGGTAAAAGTGATTAACCTTAGAGGTAATGGGAATAAAATGTTTAAAAAAGGTTTATTTTTAATTTTGGAGGTGTTTATAAACCATATATTCCATTCAATATATTATTTATAAATTTTTTATGCACTTGTATTGAGAGAGACTTCCCATTATTGAATAGTTTTGAGTATTTACAAAATCATCACTCCTTCCCACTTATAAAAGGAAATTTACTCTCCTCTTTTATTCACACTTAAAAAAATATTTTTTTTTGGAAAATAACTACCCAAATACATTTATTACTTCTATTTCCACTTTCTACATGACTTGTTTTGATTATAAAATCCTCTTAGGAAGGATTTTGGTGCGAACCCAAAGAGGGTGTCCAAAGAATAGGTATAATTTTTAATGATTCATTTTCATTTTATTTATTCTTACACCTCCTTAAAATTTTATTCAACCCTAATGTTATAATAACATCAGTATATAACATGTAATTATATTTTATTATGTTAATTTAGTAACCTAAATCCATATATTCTTCCATCAAATGGGAAATAAAAGCATCGTTCATGTGTGTGGTAGACTACCGCCTCATCAATCGATGTAATTATTTTTCCATCATCCACTATCATAGTTGTTTATGATGATAAATTTAATGTATATATATTATATTAATGAAATATTTATCATTATTTAAAAGTGATATATCATATATTTCCTTACATTTCCATTAATATAAGAATAATAATGTTGTTTATGCATACGTGTGTATTACCACCTCCACGAAGCGATGTGATTCATTTATAATAATCCTTCCTGATTGGTTTTAAATGTGTAATTTATGTATAAAAAATATAATTATTTCATAATTATTGTTTTTTAGATGATGAAATAATAATCACTTTGACTAGTCAAATTTCCAATGTGATTTTGTACATATGAGACAAACATCATCAAGATGTTTGAATTGAATCTTAATAATCAAGTAATTGAATATAAAATGATAATAAATAAAATAAAAGGAAAAATAAAATTGTAAATGGTTCTTAATAAAGTAAATAATTAACATAAGTTTATTATTCATTAAGATAAAGAATGCACATGAAGAATCATGCTTGAGGTATGAGATCTCTCTAAACCACCCTTTTCTTTAGGTCATGACCATTATATATCTAACTAAATTTATATATCTTTAATATTATGGAATGATTCTAAATTATATATATATGTCTCTCACATATATACCTATTTTATTATCCCTTCCTTTAATGGGGTAATACATGCCTTATGTTCATTTTTCAAATGCCATTATTATGAAATTTCATTTGATTATGATATGAGGGAAGAATATGCAACCCATTTACTATCCATGGGTAATTATTATGTTATGAATTATTATTTATTTCTTTTTTATAGTTCACATAAATCATGAACATTTTATGATGAGTGCACCAAGATATATCTTGAATGAATTGGGTAAATATTTTTTCTCATGAGATGTTATGTATGGGATTAGGAAATAAACCTAATCCATTATGGTACTTTGTCCACAATGCGATATTGTCTAGGTTGTTAGCCTTGAATCATGTTTATGTTATGTTTTGTGCTGCTATCATATTTCCCATATTACTAAGATCTTATGATACTATGTTCTTTATATTATTTTTCTACATGATTACTCACAACCCTTCTCTTTTATGATATCATGTTGTACCTTTGAATCACAAGTTATGTTTTCTTATCATATTTATTACTGATAAGATGAAATCATATATATATATTTTTTTCATTTTGTTAATTATTATCCATGTTTTTACTCAATAATGCACCAAGTATGTGTTTTTTATTATAGAAAATAGCTTTTCAAGGTTCTAAAGGGAAATAAAAAAACTGAATAAAAATGTCCATTACATGTCATGAAACTACATTAAACAACGTGTAAAAACTTTTCATAGCATAAGGACAATTCACGAAGCAAGTCATGAATAATTTCAATTTGTGAAGCCATTAAACATCGTGATTCAACAATAAAAATTATATAAACTTTGAATTCAATCCTTGATTGCAAGATAAGACCTGGAGGAAAATACACATCACGAGTCCCAGATACACATCATGAACAAAGTCAAATATCCAAATCTATAGTTGAGATTCAAGAGAGATTGACAAAGAGTCAAAAATCATGGAAAGAAACTCAGATCAAAATTATATGAAATGAAACACCATTACACATCATGTAATATCTTGATTATTTATCTACAGGAGGTGCACTGTAGACAAAAAAGAAAAAGAATGGAACTTTTGAGTTTTCTCTCATTTTTTTCTCTCTCATTTCTGTTAATTATTCTTCACCCTTTCTCCCTAAACTCAATTTGTATCAAGTATTTTCATTGTTTTGAAATTACTCAAGCACCATTGATATATTTTCAAGCATTCTTCATACCTTTTTGCATCGCCAAAACTATGAAACGTACATTTATAGACCTGATTGTCAATCTTCATAAAATCTGTGGTGTGCTTGTTCTTGTTTTTATTTCAAGTAAGTATTTTATTGGAATTGGTATTTTTTCAAAGATCATATTTATTATTCTCAATTTCATGTTTATTAATCAATTTAAAATTAATTCTTTCATGTTTGTAAATTGTTTAATTCCAATCTCTATCAGAATGTTAACGATGTTTTCAATTTCTTATCTATTTTTGATCGACTCTACCATGAGTAGATAAACTTATTAGGGCAGGGATAAATAGTAGAGTTGATTAAATACAATTAATATTTAATTATCAAGTTGATAATCTTTAGGAATAATAATCCAATTAAATAATAATTTTCAATCCAATTATTTTAAACAAACTTGACCCTAGGAAGTTTGAATGAATAACCCTAATATGATTGTAGTAGAATATTCTATGACCATTAGCCTATGATACTTTCTGCTTTTGAAGCCAGGATTAATGCATCCCGATTGCAGCTATCTCCATATAAAGGAATAAATATCTTTGGATAGATGTAGCTGGATTAACCATAGCCAACTAGTGACCTATGGTTACTTCTTAACCTAGACATTAAAACCATACCAAGTTAGAATTAAAGATAATCCTTTATTCTGAACCCTGAAATTGATCATAATACCTTTCTTTTATCTAATCTTTTCCCTTAAAACTACTATATTTATTTTTTCCCAAAATCAATCATCTTGAGAGGAATCCTACCCCAAATGGTTCCAAGATCAGTTTCTTCCATCCATTCTAAAAATCCTCATGGTACTAACCCTGCACTATCAATATACCATGTCTTAGTAGAAAGTGTAGTTTGAGAAACATAAATATAATCTGATATTATCCCACATGAATTAAACGATGCATGCATTCATATTAAATTTTGGTACTATTGTTGGGGTTCAAAAAAGGACTATTCTAAGGCACATTAACCTATGAAAAAATAACCCAGCATTACCTCTCCCTTTACCCATTTCCTTTTTCTTTTAAATTACCTTTTATTTTGGACACCAATGTGTCCTTCTTCTTCTTGCGGCTTAATGAATGCATCGGGGCCCTCTAAATCATTCAAGGATCCTTTATTCATAAGAACAAATTACCTTCAAACTTGAAATTGATAGGTATATCTCTACACACCACCATTCAAAAATGGATGGCTTTAGTAATCCTGCAGGTCTGAACTAGCCCAACCCACCAAACATGCAACTTTCCATACATAGAGAGTAGCCAGTGTAGCAAGATCTCACCATCATAAATTATGGCTTTCCATCAATCCATGGTGCTATTCCCAACATAGTACACCATCCAACACAAGAACATACTTTTTAAATTAAACATGGACTCATTTATATGATCTAGAACATGGTCCAATTCAATGGGATTCAAAGTAAAGACCCCCATGAGCATATTAAAAACTTCCTAGAAGTTTTTTATACCTTTTGAAATCAAAGAGTATCTTCTGATTCCATAAGACTTAGAGTATTTTCCTTCCCCCTGTGAGATAGATCTAAGGATTGGATTAAGTGTTAATAACCCAAGTCAATCATGACTTGGGATGATCTATCCAAGAAATTCTTGGACAATTACTTTCCACCAATTTTCACTTGGAAATTATGGAACAACATCTATAACTTCACTCAAGCAGTCAGAGAATCAGCATGGGAAGAATGGGACTGTTTTAAGGAGATTACCCGAAAGTGACCACATAATGGACTCAATATGTAGATGCAACTCCAGAATTTTTATCAAGGCCTCCAACTAGCTTCTTGCACAATCGTTGAGGTTGTAGCTGATGGAGGGTTAATGTTCAAAACACCCGAGGTAGGTCAAGAAATTATAGATGAATTCCCTCATAATTCCTATCTATAGAAGAGTGATCATGGACCTCCTTGGAATGGGATCCATCAAATTGAAGAGCATAATCAACTAGCTCCATAAGTTAAAGCTTTGACTATGAAGTTGGAGTCATTCAAACTACCAGCTGCATCACCAACCCCTCCTTCTCCAGTCATGGAAATTCAGTCATGAAAAATGTGCGGTGACCTTCACCCTTATCAAAACTGCACATCAAGTGTTTATGAAAAACCAAGTCATGAGTTTAATTATGTTAATTACAATTAATAAGGACAATGATTTTATCAGTAGCATCAATAATTTCAATAAAGTCCAGTTCAACAACAATAATAAAACAATCAAGGGTATTTACAAAAAAGAAGTGGTTTGGAAACATTCATAAATCAAGGACCACTAGGATATCTGTTGTGAATCCTACGCATTGAAAATCATAGTAAGTAACCCAAAAACCCTTCCCTATGAGAGGCCAACAACAATTTTAACCAGTTCTGATAAGACCTTCAGAACCAGCCGTACCTTTGTAATCAAACTTGGAAAATCTACTCTCATCCTTTATTAAAAAGGAAGATAAAAGGATGAACACTCGAGAGTTGGAAATGTAGAACCAAAGGGAAGTAATGAATAACCTTGAAAATAAAATGGGTCATATCTCAAAGACCTTATCAGAAATATTTCCAAGTATTCTAACTAGTAACATAGAGACATACCCAAGAGAAGTGACAAAGACAATAGTCCCGAGGAGTGGAAAAGTACTGGATTTTTAGAAACCATGTGGAGGAGATGGAAAACAAGTTGAGGAACCCAAAAATTAGACAACAATTATTGAAGAACAAAATGATAAACAAGCCAATAGAACTACCCAAGTAACACCTCAAGAAGTACTAGATTCTACAAAAGCTTCAATTCAAGAGAGACCTGAGGAAGAAGACTATATTTCTCCACCACCCTATAATCCACCCCTACCTTTTCTAAAAATAGAAAGGAAAGGAATAATTGAAGGGAAATATAATAAATTTTTAGAAATGTTCAAGAAACTATACATCAAAATTCCTTTTGCTGAGATAATCTCTCAAATGCCTACTTATAAAAAATTTCTTAAGGAACTACTTTCTAATAAAAGAAAAATGGAGGACCTAGGATTCATATCACTGAATCAAGAATTTTTTTCTATTTTTTTAGTGTAAACTTCTTAAAAAATGAGAGATCCTAGGAGTTTTTCAATTACTTGCACAATATGAGAATGTAACTTTAGAAGAGCATTGCACAATTTAGGAGCCAACATCAACATCATGCCAATGTGTGTATTCCGAAGATTGGGAATCTATGAAATCAAACCAAATAGAGTAGAAATACAATTAGAAAACCGATCATTAAATTATCCTCATGGAATTCTTGAGGATTTCCTAGTTAAAGTTGGCAAGTTCATTTTTCCAGCAGACTTTGTTCTTCTTGACATGGAAGAGGAATGAGATGTTCCAATCATTTTAGGCCAACCATTCCTAGAAACTAGGAAGGAATTGATCGATGTAAATCAAGGAAGACTCATATTCAGAGTAGGTGAAGAAAAAGTTGTGTTTGACCAAGCAAAGTAATCACAACAAATAGATGACTCTTTTGACTACCAAGCTATCTTTCTCACAGATGAAAGAGACGGATACTTAAACATTGAAGAATACAACGATGAAGTGATCCTTTATGAAGATGAGGAATATGACTATGAGGAAGTAATACATAGAACCTCTCAAAAGGGAAAACATCCCACCTTTTATACCCTCAGTCATTCAGCCACTGAAACTAGAACTGAAACCCCTCCCCAATACACCCAAGTATTCATTTATAGAGACTGATGATGCACTAATAGTTATCATTAACTCTAAAATATATTAGTAACAAGAGGAAATATTGGTTTATGTCTTGAAAATACATAATAAATCAACTATACGGGGAGTAGTTGACATAAAAGGAATCAATCATGCTCCATGCACCCATAAAATTCTACTTGAGGAAGGTGAAAAATCCAAAAATCAACCACAAAGGTGAGTCACACCAACAATGAAGGAAGTTGTTTAGAATGAAGTAATAAAACTTATAAATGTTGGAATAATCTTTTCAATCTCTAATATTGAGTGGGTGAGCCTTTTACAGGTAGTTCCCAAGAAAGAGGCTTCATAGTGGAAAAGAATGATGAAGATGAACTGATCTCAACTCGCACCATCACTGGATGGAGAGTATGAGTGGACTACAAAAATATAAATGAAGCAACCTGAAAAGATCATTTACCCTTAACTTTTATAGATAAAATTTTGTAGAGACTCTTAGGACATAAATTCTATTGTTTCCTGGATAGATATTTGAGATACAATTGGATTGTAGTTAACCTAGAAGATTTTTTTAAAACAACATTCACATGTCCATTTGGCACCTTCACCTACAGGAATATATTGTTCAGTATATGTAATGCACCAAAAAATTTTCAAAGATGCATGAAACATATATTCCATTATATGGTTGAGGAATTATTAGAAATTTTTATAGACAACTTTTCAGTTTACGACATATATTTTGAGATCTTCCTAAGTAATCTTGAGTTAGTCTTGCAGTGCTATGAAGAGAAGTGTCTAGTTTTAAATTGGAAAAAATGACACTTTATCGTTTAAGGTGGCATATTCATTGAACAAAAAATCTATAAGGATGGAATTTAAGTTGATCCTACTAAAATAAAATTGATCAAATATTTACTTGACCCCACAACAGTTAAAGGCATAAGGATCTTTCTAGGCCATGCTGGATTCTATCAGCGATTCATGAAGGATTTTGAAAAAGTTTCCCAACCTCCGACACATCTATTATAAAAGGAAACACCATTTGAATTCACTAAATAATTTTGGCTAGCATTCGACACTTTAAATAAAATCCTGATAGTTTCTACTGTAATAATTTCACAAAATTGGGAAAAATAATTTGAATTGATGTACAATGCCAGCGAATTCACTGTTGGTGATATTTTTAGATAGTGATTTTATCACATATTCTGCCCAATATAATATGCCAATCACACACTGAATTAAGGTTAGGTGAACTACACAACCATTGAGAAGGATCTCTTATCCGTTGTTTATACTTTCAAAAAATTATACTTCTATATAGTTTTATCAAAAGTAATTGTGCACACTGATCATGATTCCTTGAGATATTTGATGAACAAAAAGGATACCAATACAATACTGATATGGTAGATCCTATTGCTTGAATATTTCGACATTTTTATTAAAGATACTAAGGGAATGGAAACTGTGATCGCAGATCATTTATCCTGACTTCCATTTCCCCATATAAAAGATGACGATGATCTCAACATTGAAGTGAACTTTCCTAATGAACACTCTTTAGAATAAATATAAAGGCACAACCATGGTTTTATAATATTTAAAATTATCTATCCATAGGATAATTGTACCCAAACCTATTATAGCAGCAACGGAGAATTTTTTTAGCTTAAGCCTCACACTACTACTAGGATCAACCACTCATTTTTAAGAGAAGTGATGGTGGTTTGTTACATCACTACATTCCAGAGGATTAAATCCAAAATGTTTTATAAATGTGTCATGAATCACCAAAAAGAAGACATCATGGACCATAAAACATAGTGGAGAAGATTATGTAAAGCGGAATTTTCTATCCAACACTCCACCAAGATGCAAGACACTTTTTCAACATTGTGAGCAATGCCAATGAACTGGAAACATTAGAAAATGGAACGAAGTTCCCCAAAACCCAATCATGGAAGTTGAAATATTCGACATATGGGGGGTAGATTTCATGGGACCATTATCAATTAACATTGAAAATAATATATCCTTATTGGTGTTGACTATGTTTCCAAATGGGCAGAAGCTGAAGCTACAACTTATGACACCGTGAAGGTAGTCATAAATTTCTTGAAGAAAAATTTGTTTTCATGATTTAGATTTCCTATACTAATAATTAGTGACTGAGGAACTCATTTCACTAATAATGTGATCAAAGTATTTATTATAAGATATAGAATTGGGTATAATATAGGAACTTCCTACCACCTGCAAACAAACATGAAAGTTGAATTGTAAAATAGGGAAATCAAACAAATACTAGAAAATACCGTGAACACAAGTCGAAGTGATTAGAGTCTTAAATTATATGATTCACTTTGGGCGTACCTTACTACGTAAAAAACACCCATTGGAACCACACCTTTCTGATTGATATATGGGAAACCTTATCATTTACCAGTAGAGTTAGAGCATCGCCTGTATTGGGTAATTAAAATGATCAATATGGATTTTCAAAAAGCTAGAGAAGCTAGGATGCTACAATTGGATGAATTATAAGAGATCAGAAATGATGCATATGAAAATTCCAAGATCTATAAAGAAAAAAATGGAATGACCAACACATTGTGAGATGCAAATTTTTTCTAGGGAATAATGTTTTTTTATTCAGATCAAGATTAAAATTGTTCCCTGGGAAGCTCAAATCCAGATGGTCAAGACCATTTGTATTCATTTGCCTATTTCCTTATGAGATGATTGAGATTCAGAAAGAAGGCACACCACCATTCAAAGTCAATGGTCAAAGATTAAAAATATTTCAAGAACCCTTCCAAGAATGGTGTGCCGTTAGTTTGAAATTCATCTAAAAATCAAAGAGTCAATCTCTTGATTTTAAATGAAGCATTGAATAGGATTTAACCTAGATTAGGTCATATTAGGTTATAATAGGTTAAATAAGCTTTAGTATAGCTGAGGGAATTCTAGAAACAAAGGACTAGGGTCTGGTCTAAATCTGATCAGAAAGACCAAATTACAAGTCGTGTAACCATAAATCATGATGTGTATTTTCATGGAAAACAAATTCATTAAATTCCCAAATACATGATGTGAAACCCAATTAAACATATTTTATTTACCCAATTTTGTTTTTAAAAAAATTTCACGAATCTAGGGTTCATGACACATCCCCCTCCATATTGCTCACACCCAACCCCCTCTCCCCTTTCCTCGAGCCCCCCTATTCCTATATATCCTCTCCCTTACCCTTACCTACTTTCAACCTTTCTCTCACATGGAATGCACAAAGACCATGCACCCTTATCCCTAAATTCCACATATAAACTGGATGAACCACCTCCAGTGAAGCACCCACGAGGTACTACACCTCCCGCACCCCTACCTCCCGCAGCTTCTCCCTCCTTTATAATGCATCCTATGAGAAACCCGCTGCTTAGGAGGAGCCCCAATCTACCTCCAGTGAGTCGTATGATGTTTAACACCTTCATATTCACCATATTCTCCATTTTTTCAACCTAAAACACCATGTGGCACTCAACCGCTTGCAGGAAAAATCTATGAGGACCAATAAAACCATCGACATGGTTGTCCTCGCTCACCTGCATATCATCTAGGAGGTTCTCCAGAACCTCAAGCACCTACATATTTCATCCATAATTGAGGTATGTGAGGAGACATATCGGGAGCTATTTTTGGAGTTTCTAGCCACATTTGAGGTTGCATTTTCCAGTATCAGCTTCATACTAGGTAGAAAATCTCATGAGCTTTCCTTCACAGAATTCAGAATTGGCCTCGATATCTATACTAAGGATTTCTCCACATCCTAGGTATTCCATAAAATTCATCTTGAGCCCTCAAAATCTGATTAAAAGAGGATTTGGAGGATGATTTCCCAAGTTGATCAAATTGATCATGATCCTTGGATCACCAAGTTCACCCAGCTTTGAGGCCCAACACTCTGTATCCTGTATAGAGACCTGACACATGATTGGTTCCCCCAAACCGAGTCCCACAACAATTTTAGTGAGATGGATTTCATTATAATCAATGAATCCATAGGAGTCCATACCATAAACATGGTGTCTCAGTTCACATTCTATCAAAAAAACCATACTCATAGGACGTGGGGTACACTAATGGGGGTGGGGGGTCTTTCATTACAAATATGGCTATAATATCAGCGTTTTTGATGCTTCCCTACCACTCAACTCACTCAGGATGATGGAATCCATTGATATACTATTGCTGCATATAATGCAGCCGCTTACTAAGATAGATAACTTTAGTGGTGGAAACCAGGGGTAGTTGACACTGCTGAAGACACACCAAGAGATCATGCAGCATATCCCACACCACCTGCAACCCCCACCTTTTTCCCAGGACCCAAATCTTCTATAACCACCCTAACCCTACTCATTTTCTACTCTCCAATACCACCTACCCTACTACTCCACCCACCCCATCATATCCATCAGATCTCTGGGCCATAAACCTCTTAATCATAGAGAATCTGTGACATATTTCCCAACACCTTTGTATCCCTTTTGCATATTTTTATCTGTTTACTACCCCTTCCTCACTATCACCAGCCCCTACCGACCCCTGATCATCTACCACTCCTTCCCCATCCACCACCCAGATGATTTACCTTCTGATCTCATAGACCCTACTGCCCAATAAGAATATCCAGCGTAGCAGTCCTAGAGGGGCAAGGGACACACAACCACTCCATCCACTGAGGTACCCTTTGTCGATCCTGCTGCCATACCCATGACCACATTATGAATCGGTACCTCCCCACCACCTAGCACTCAGATATATTCCATCACCATGGCACCATCATCCGTAGCTGACTGACCAACCCTGTCATCCATTACAGCCATTGAACAGGAAGGATAGTTGTAGCCACAATCTATTCAGAAGCATACTATCGATGATGTCATTGCTAACATTTATTTTTCATAGAGTACCCTAGTCCCCTCCCCCATTTTTTGTATGATACTAGAGTGATCATAATTTTATACTTCTTGTATTCCCATTCATGAAGTTATCACTGAACCTTATATATATGGGAAAATTATTTTTCTCCATTTTACTTGGCTTATTTTTCAAACCTATACACTTTTATAGTATCCATTTTTTTCTCATCTATTTAAACTATGGTTATTGATTCCTATATGTCACCATCTATCCTTGTTTGATGAGTGACTCAACACTTGTATGAGGTCGAATTTCAGCTTCAAGAGTTTTCACTTGAGATTCATGATCAGTTTCCACCCCCATGAGCACAAATAACCCTCCTTCCACACCAGATCCATGCTTGGTATGTTTCTAAAGTGATCAATCCTACCAAACGACCCTGAGATCTAGAGTAAACTTCCATGAGTAGCTAAAAATGAAATAGGAGAGACTGAGCTGATGGAAAATACTAACTGATACTTTGGTCCATCCGTATGTATGATGACATCATTATTAGTACTTTATGGGAGGCAACCCATATTTCATATGTTTTCTCATTCTTTATAGTTATTATTTTTTCCTAGTCACCCCTTTATAGTTTTTCATTTTTATCCATGAGTCACTTTGAGCCTTATGGTACACACATACCTACATTTTTATGAGATGCCTTTCATTACTATTCACTATGTACACCAACCTATTTTATAACTTACAAAATTCTTCAACCCTGTGGACTAATGTTTTATCTAGTACAAGATTTTTATTTTTCACTACTTTTTGTAGGTATCCCAATTATAAATATAAAGACAACTCAACTTTCCCCATGACATACCACTATATATTGTGAGCTCTTGATTCCTTATAATTTCATTTTAAAATTTCTATTTCAATAATATGAGCTTTCTCTTCCAACAACCTCCAATAGTACTTCCACAGACAGTGCAAACACTATCTCATTCTAATTTTTTTTGAGTTTTTTCTGAGTTTCAATTTTAATACACTTGAATTTTTACCTATTCTCATTTATCTAGAAGAAAATTTTTATCTAGAAGCATGAATTAAAATAGACTCACTATAACCATTTAAATAAAATAAAAATTTAAGTAAAAAATTATTAAAAATCCATGTTTTTCTCATGTTTAGATTTTTAGGATGATTTCTGAGTTTAGAAATTTAATTAAAATTAAAAAATTTTGAAACTAATTTTTATTGACTCATTACTTGGTTTTATAACCTTAGTGATTTCTAGTTTTCTTTATTTACTCCCATTTTTGAGAGGATTCTTAGCCTACAATTGCATATTCATTTTTGAGAATATTTCTTGAGTGACACCTGGGACATGTAAACCTATCAGAACTTGCATTGAGATCTTATTGAGGTTAAGACGAAAAAAAATACAATTTTAAAATTATTGAGGCAATCTTTGTTGAGATACTTTTTCTTGAGACTAACCTTATATATTTCCTTTATCAAGCCTGTAGTTTCCATGACTGACCTTATAGGATGAAACTATTCTAAGTTTATTATCCCTTCATACCCTACTCTTTGTACAATGCATGAATTTACTTTGAACAAGTGTGGGGGAAGTTTTCATCCAGCAGACACGAGATTATTCCACTACAGAGATGTATTGTGTTGCTCACCCAACTATTTGATTGTGATCCATGTGTAATTTGTGGTATTTTATATCTATCCCGTTCCTTTGAAAACTACAAAAGAAAAATAAAATGAGATTTGGGTTGTGTATTAAGAAGATCAAAAATCACCATTTCCAAATCAATGAATCCTATGAAGGATCATACGTGGTTAGGGAATGGATGTGAGATATGGCCTAGACATAACTTTCAAAAAATAAAAATTAAAAAATAAAAAGAAAAGAATATGATACCTTTTTTCACTCACTTGATATATGCAGATCCAACTTTATATTCTAGGAGTGTGGACATCATTATCTATGGAGGATTCATTTCATTACACTTTTCACAATATTCATGCATTATAATTTAGATACTATGCTATTTTTTGATCCCTTTTTTCAATATTTACCCACCTTACCATAGCCTCAGATTCATGTAAACTTAATTGGTGAATCCCTCATGATTGATTTTGTATTTTTCTTTATGAATTAGAGATGATAGAACCAATGTAATCCTATAGTAAGGAACATGTACTCAGGGTATGAGCATAACTCTAGTTTTATTTCACCCTGATGATGATAGAAAATTCATTATGAGGAAAATTGAAAATGGGTATAGAGTTCAAGGAACAGTTATAAATTGTAATTAAAAGATTAAGAAGTTTTTTAAAGAACTGAGCTATGAGGCATGACTAATTTTCTATGAAGGGATGATTCTGAAGACTAACTTTTCTACTTAAACTTAGTTTTATTTACCTGGATATAATGAATATTTCCTATTTCAAAAATTGATTACCCTTTGAATATCCAATTAAGATATTTTTTCTTGAGGACAAGCAATTATTCACGTGTGGGAGAATTTGATAATTTGAAATCATATATACATTTTTTCTACCATTTTGTTAAGGATTATCCATGTTTTTACTCAATAATGTACCAGGTATTTTTTGTTTATTTCATAAAATAGTTTTCAAGGTTCTAAAGGAAATTATAGAAAAACCAAAAAAAAATTTCCATCACACAACATGAAACTACATTACACGATGTGTAGACAATTTTCACAGCATAAGGAAAAGTAGTGAAGAAATTTGTGAATAATTTCAATTCATGAATCCATTACATGATGTGATTCACCAATACACATTGTGTAACATTTGAATTCAATTCCTTATTGCAAGATAATTCCTAGAGGAAGATACACATGGTGAGTCCTAGATACACATCATTAAAGGAGTCAAATTCCCAAATCTATAGTCAAGATTCACGCGAGACTCATAGAGATTCAAAAATCATAGAAGGAAACTAGGATTAGAATTATACAATATGAAAAACCATTACACATCATGTAATATCCTGATTATTTACCTATAGAAGGCACACTGTGAAAAAAAGGAATGAAACTTTTGAGTTTTCTCTAATTTTTCTCTCTCTCATTTCTCTCAATTATTCTTCACCCTTTGTCCCTAAACCCAATTTGTATCAAGTATTTTCATTTTTTTACAATTACTCAATTGTTGTGGATCGATTTTCAAGAGTCATTCATACCTTTTCACATCACCAACACCGTGCTATGGACATTCTTTGACCTGATCATCAATCTTCATCGAATCTACATTATTCTTGTTCTTGTTATTATTTCAAGTAAGTATTTGATTGAATTTTTTATTGTTTCAGAGATCACAATGCTTATTCTCAATTTCATGTTTGTTCATTAATTTAAAATTAATTCTTTCATGTTTTTCAATTGTTTAATCCAAATCTATTTCAGCATGTTAATGATGTTTGTAATTTCTTATCTATTTTGATCGATTCTACCATGAATATCTAAACTAATTAGGGTAGGGATCAGGAGTAGGTGAGATTGAATCCAATTAATATTTAATTCTCAACTTGGTAATTGTTAGGAATAGTAACCAGGTTAAATAATAATTTTCAATACAATTATTTTAAACAAAATTGGCCATAAGAAGTTTGAATGAACTATCCTGATCTAATTGGATTAGAATAGTCCATGACCATTAGCCTATGATACTTTCTGCTTTTGAATCTAGGATTAATGCATATCAGTTGTGTCTATTTCAATATAAAGGTATAAATGTCTCTTGGATAGATATAGTTGGATTGACCATAGCCAACTAGTGACCTATGCTTGCTTCGCATCCTAGACCTTAGGAACATAAAAAGTTATAATTAAAGATCATACTTTCTCCTAAACCTCAAAATTGATCTCTATCCATTCGTTTTCTATAATATTTTCCTTAAAAATTATATCTTTAGTTTTTTACAAACTCAATCATCCAAAGAGGAATCCTACCCCAAAGGGTTTTAAGATCAGTTCCTTCCATCCATTACAAAAATACTCATGGGACTAACCCCTCACTATCACCATACTACATCATAGTAGCAAGTGTAGTTTGAGAAACATAAATTTAATTTGACCATAGACTGTTCAAATCAAACGACGCATGCAGGCATTTCCATTAACTTTTTGATATTTTTAGATCACCCATTTTTTTGTACATTCCCCAGGTTATCCTATACAGTTTTAGGTGATAAAATATATTTAGAATCTAATTATGTATTATAAAATAAAGATTACATGTTTTAAGTTTTCTTTTGATATATCATGAACCTAGTCTTCCAAATACACTATGCCTCATAATCTTTGGGGTTGTACTTATTAGAGATTTATGTTTAAAAATAATGTAATAATATGTGTAAAACAAATGGGTTTCTATAGTTTGTATCAAAGGAAGGTATAGTTATTTTTGTATATTATAAAATCTTATGAAAACCTTAGGGATAATACTAAACATAGGAAAAAATCCATAAATTTTGTTAAATTATAGGGTAAGTGGTTTGCAAGGAAATACATCTCTGTCTGGATACTATAAGTGGATATGGATCTGACATAGTTGTACCTAGAGGTAATAACATCAAAAAGGGTGCATTGAGATAGACTCAATCATCATTTAGTGCATAACAATGGGCCTTACTGTACACTTGACTTGCCACTCCCAAAGGATATGATTTTGGAAATTTACAAAACTCTTTATGAATCATTATGATGGACTTGAACAAATTGTTAGGCTAGAAAAACTAATAAAAAAATTACCATATATAACCTAGATTGAAACCTCAAGACTCATAATTATAGATATAATTATCATTTATAATTTATTCATTCTAAGTAAGTTTCCCTTTTACATGTTAATGTATTCTCATATTTTTTTCTTTTTTAGTTAATGGCTGAAAATAGAAGAAATCGTGCCAACAATCAACATGATGGGAAATGTGATGATTTCCCCAATGATATTCCTAACCTTACAGGAGTGGGAGATGAGAACTTAATTTAAGTACTAACTCAACCAGATCAAGTTATGAATAATAACTTGAATCATGCAGAACACACTCCTCCTCTTAAGAAAGAGCATGTTGTAGTCAAGTCTTTATATGAAAAAGGAATCCTACCTTTAGTGGATCTTATGATACCCTCTTCACAGATTAATGGATTAAATACATTGAGAAGATATTCTCTATCCTCCAATTCTTAGATAAATATAAAGTTGTGCTGAAATTTTATCACATTGAGGGAGAAGATGATCAATGGTGGAAACTGATTAAGAACACAAATTTCAAAGAGGATATTGATTCTATGGAATGGGAGTAATTCAATAAAATATTTTCCTCAAAATATACATCTTAAAATTTAGAGGGACTTCTTGTTAGGTCCTAGTTTATGGAAGTATTGACTAGAGGGGCAGAGAGTGAATAGTAATTTTAAAATTATTCAATCAAATAAGATTATTAGAGTGATTAAACTATGTTAAATGTGTAGCAGAAATAAAAAAATAACACATGATGTTTTTATAATGGTTCAGATCACCAAGATCCTAGTCCACTCTTCAATATTCTCTACTCATCTATGAGATTGGTATTTACTAGATCCTTACTTTTGTTAGGGAGTGATAACCTAATTACATACAAACTTACCTTTTTCTCACCTAGTATAACCCCTTACTTTTGAAGGTGTCACAACCTACCTTCCTTTTGTCTTGGAGGAATAACCCGATCTTCATTTTATATAGGAGGAATAACTTAGTATGATAGATTTTGGATGAGAAAAGAAAAAACCAAACTCTAGAGTACAAAAAGAGGGTAGGAAGAAATAAAACAATAAAAAACAGTAATAATTTTGAACAAAAATGGAGTAGATGATATTGAAATTTGATGTATCTTAAGATCTTATATCAATTAAGTAGTAGATGATGAAATTGATGAATTTATTTATGATCAAGGTAATGGAACACTAGTTATATTCTATATGTAATACTTCACAAAACTTGTATGAAACATGTATTTTTTTATCTTTTTAATACTCTCAATTTCCATAGTTAATCTTTTAATAATAATTTTCATTGAGATTATTTTATCATAGTTTTTAATTCACTTTGGAAATAGATAGTCATGTCATTAAATCCAAATATCTTGGATAATATATTTTTATAATCACACAAGGACACATTATAAAAATAATAAACATGTAAAATATATCCGTTACCTTAATTTGAATTAAGGCACTTATACTTAAAGTGTCCATGCTCTTTTATTTCTGTAAAGAATAAGTTTATAAATATGATAGCATAATAGTTAGATCAAAAATATATATTCCATAATAATAAAATATTTAAAAGAAAAGGAATAAAATTCAATTATATTATAATGTAAATAATTCACAGAAATTAGAGTATTGTACAACATACTACATGTGTTATATGTGTTAATAATTATTTGATCAAAATTATTTAAAAAAAATGTAATTATATTTTATCAAAATATAATCATTAAAATAGTAATTAAAAATTATATTTCAATTTTGATAATTAAAATAATATATCAATTATAAATTCAAAAAAATATATTTTAAAATAATGGTAGATGAAAAATAATACCTGGAGGTAGAAAGTGGTTGCTTCCGTCACATGCTACCATTATGATGATCTACCATTTGGTATGATCTAATATTTGGTTTGATATACCATTTGGTGATCTATCGTTCAGGTTGATCTACTATTTGGAAATATATTGTGAAGTATACTACTACAATGAAGGTTAGTTCTACGACTATTGTGAAGAGAAGGTGCTACATATAGAGAATGAGATGCTATCATGAAGATGTACAATGATGATACCATGAGGACATGAAGCTTTCCACCATGGTGTTCGGTGAATGGTACTACTTTTAAATAAAGCTACCATCGGTGAATAGTACCTGGCGATACTACTATAAAAGATCATGCTACCATCAGGATGATCAGGTGGTAAAACCATTGAAGCTTGAAGTTTACACTGTGAGGGATGGGCTATTGTGAAAGAACAACTATCATAAATTATGTTGTCAGAGCTAATATCTTTAAGAGATACCATCCTTGGGAGCTAATATTCAAAGAGAGATAGTGGTAATTCTATTTCTAAGAGAGGGAGCTACTGTCGTACCAAGGAATATCGTCCCAAAGTATTTCTACCGAAGTACATGGAGGATATGTACAAGTGATATAAGTTGCATGATTATCATTATTTTCAACCTTGAATTCATCTATGGTTATCAGATGACCAAACACGCTCCTATAACTATATTTTCATTGACCGAAGATTGATCCTAAAAATATTTTCATGCATGAAAAATGAAGTTGCATGCATGTTATTGTTGCCTTCATCACTTTAAAAACTTGATCTTAGATCTCCTATGGAGACCTTGGTTTGATTAGTGAAGCACTAGAAGTTATCTCAAGAGTACAGGAAAACCATTGAGAATCCAAAGACTAAAGATGAAGTCCAAATATGATCAAATGGATATGGTTTCTTGAAACGTAATTCTATTCTTATATGTGTAAGATTTTAAGTGTAGGGATAATTATATGCACTTACTGAGTCCCAAATTAGTTTAGTGCAAGGGTTGGCCCATGGTTTATCAAATAACTCCTCCCATTACCACTTAGAGTTATCTATGGGGTATCAACACCCATTACAACACACAACACGCCACCATGGGATACACCACACATAAAATCGGCCACCAAAACTCATGCGGGCCTACCCACGACCTGCACTTGTGGGCGTGCTATGCATCTACTGTACCCAGGCCTATACATGACCCGCCTGATCTCTTTCTGATATACATTCCCCTTGGGTTGGACCTCCCATTGGGTTGACCTATAGGTCACCTAAGAGTGGTTGATTTTTTGGCCCATGGGCTTGTGTGGTTGACCCAATTTTTTTTCTAAAGATCCTATAAAAAATGTTAAATAGAAATTACAAATATAAAAACAATAAAAAGAAATGAAATTTAGTTAAAAATTAATTCCAAAATAAAATTAATAAAACATAATTTACTTTTAACTTTAAAGAAATTAATCTAAATAAAAGATAATTATATTAAATTTCAATTAAAAAATTAATGAAAGGGGATTGAAATTTATCAAAATAATCAAACACAAAAACACTTAGTGAAAATAATCTCCCCCTTTTTGTAAATTGAAAAACCAAAACTAAATTTATAATTTTTAGAAATACCAAATTTTAAATTCAAAACTTTCTCTCCATTTTCTCTCTCTAAATTTCAACCCAAATTTCTATCCCCTTTTTAAATTTATAAAAAAGTATAAGAAAAGAAAAAAAATACTAATAATAGTAGATAAAGAAAATTAAACCGAGGATAATTCCCCCCTGATTCTATATATTTTTAAAAATAGATAAGTAAAAACAATAAATCATAGTTTAAAATTTTCTCAAAAA
The DNA here is from genome assembly GCA_963277665.1 of Viscum album. Lineage (NCBI taxonomy): Eukaryota > Viridiplantae > Streptophyta > Magnoliopsida > Santalales > Viscaceae > Viscum > Viscum album. The sequence continues at coordinate 1,481,718,862 of OY728134.1, forward strand.
TTAAATCTCTATCATGTTCAGTTTTAATTTTAAATTTTTAAATCTCATAGAATCTAGAGATTTAGTATATATGCATTCTAGTTGGTTTTCTATAGGAATATATTTCAAAAAATTCCCTATTGATTGACATGATATCTTAATAAATGAAATCTAACGTCTATATACTTATTACTAGAATGATGTAAGGGAATTTTATAAATAGAAATGATAGAAGTATTATCATATAATATAGTTATTTTATCTATGTAAACATTAAAATCACAAAGATTTTGTTTTAACCAGATTCTTTGAGCATAATAATTATTAGCAACAATATACTTAGCCTCATCTTTGGACAATGTGACTGAAAATTGATTTTTGCAACTCCATGAAATTAATCATTTACCTAATAAGTGAAATATACCTAAAGTACTTTTCCTATCAATTATGCAACCTCCAAAGTCGGAATCATAAAATGATAACATATTAAAATAGTTCTAATTGGAGTAAAATAAACCAGTGTTGACTGTTAATTTAACATATCTAATTACTCTTTTTACAACCTTTAAATGAATTTCTTTAGGATTATATTGATATCTATCACATATACAAATAATAAACATGATGTTAGACCATGATTCAATTAGATACAACTAACTTCCTACCATTCTTGTATACAATTTATCACTAAATTTTTTCCAAATTCATCTAAATATAGTTTAAAATTAGTGATCATTGGGGTTATCATAATTTTACAAGAATTAAGGTTGATTTTTTAACCAAATATTTAGAATTATTTCTTTGATTTAGAAAAATACCATTTCTTCTTTGTTAATTTTGAAAAAAAGTAAGAATTTTAATTCACCCATTAGGATTATCTCATATTCATTAGTTATTAATTTTGAAAACTCATTACTAAGTATATAATTTGTATATCCAAATATAATATCATAAACATATATTTGTATCAGTATAAAATTTCTTTATAAATAATCTTGGATAAACCTTCCCTTTATTAATATCATTTTGCAGGAAAAATACTATTAGTCTATCATACCATGCTCTTAGATATTTGTTTAGACCATATAATGCTTTAGATAGTTTGAAAACATGGTTTGAAAATTTTTCATTTTTGAAACTAGGTGGTTGATTTCCATATACCTCTTCTGAAATTACATGATTTAAAAAAAATTACTTTTTACATCTATTTGAAATAGTTTAAATTTTTTAAAACTTAAAAAAGACAATAATATATGAATGGTTTATAATTTATCAACTATTGAAAATAAATCATCAAAGTTAATTTTTTATTCTTGTAAATAACCTTAGTTAACTAATCTATCGTTATTATAATCCATTTTATTTAGAAATACCTATTTAGTTCCAATAGACAGTTTGTCATTAGGTAACTCACTAGATTAAAAAATTTATTCCTATCAATCTGGTTAAGTTCATCATGCATGACATTTATCCAGTTTGAATCTTTCAAACCTTCCTTAATGTTAATAGGAACAAAATCAACTACAAAGACAGAATTATCAAAAAAATTTGATTTTTTTCTAGTTATTATTCTATATTCAACATTTCCAATAGCATTTTCTAATGAGTGATATTTGTTAGTTTCATAATTCATAGTATTATATTGAGAAGAGATATGCTCACTATTAACTAACACATTAACAATTTAAGGTTTCTCTTCATCAAAATTGAAATCTATAAATTCTTCAGTAGAATCAACATAATATGTAATCTATGTTTCATTATTTTCAATGAATTTTACATGAAAAAATTTCTCTATTGAAATAGATCTCTTATTATATACTATGTAAGATTTACTATTGTTTTAATATCCTAAAAATATACCTTCATCACTTTTAGCATCAATTTTTATAGATTATATTTAGTATTAAAATATAAACTCTACAACCAAACTCTTTAAAGCAACCAATCTTAGGTTTATTTTATTTAAATAGTTCATAAGGGATTTTCTTTAACAAGGGTCTAATGTCAACCCTATTTAAGATATAACAAGATGTATTAACTGATTTATCCCAAAATTATTTTGGTAAGTTGAATTCATTAAGAATTTTCCTTTCTATTTCTTAAATTATTTTGTTTTCCTCTATACAACACCATTTTGTTGTGGTCTTTTAGGGGCAGAAAAGTTTTAGAAATATCCATTATCTTGTCAAAATTTCTGAAAATCTAAGTTAAAAAATCATATTACTTTATCAATTTTAATTTATGTTATTAAATGACCATTTTTATTGTGAATTTGTTTACATAATATAATAAACTTGTTTAAGTTTTAACTTTTATGGGATAGAAACAGAGTCCAAGTGAATCTATAGAAATCATCTAAAATTAAAAACACATATCTATTACTACCTAAACTAGCAGTTATCATGGGTCTAAATAATTCAAAATACATCATTTATAATCATCTATCAATATTAATGATATTAATATATGTAAAAGACTCTTTGTAATGGTTACCCTTTAGAAAAGTATCACATAAAAAACTTACTAGGTTTAAATTTTAGAAGTTCTAGAACTGGTACATGTTTTTATAACTTGTACGGTTATCAAAGATGAACATTACTCAAACTTATGTGATAAATAATGTGGTCTATTTTTATATAATTTAAGAAATTTACATATTTTTGGGATAGTTTTGAAAATTTTATAGAATTGATATATTCTTTTCTATTAGCATAAAATAAAACAATATTATCTTTATAAACAAGACATTTATTATCTTAAAATTTTACATTCATGAAATCATCGTAAAGTTGTGATATGATAATTAAATTATGTTTTAATATCTCTAAAAATAGTAATTTATAAATCCTAACAGATTTTAATATACCTACTTCTCCAAAACCTTTGACTATGCCTTCAGAGTTGTTTCCAAAAATGAAAGTACCTCCATTATAAGAATTAAAAGATATAAAATTTGATATTTCACCAGTTATGTTCCTAGAGTAACCAATATTCATGTACCATGTATCTTTATAACTCTTTAGGTAGGTTTCCTATAAAATAGATTAAGTGGATAATTGTTTTTGTACCCAAGAAATTTTGGGTTCAACCGAATTAGTAAAAAAACTCATAAGAACCCATACAAAATTTTGAAATTTATTATAGGGTAATAGAGATGATAGATTCTTAGAAATAAAAGTATTGGTGTAGCTTAGTGATTGAGTAAATATTAAATAACATTAATTTTCATAATCCCCTTTGAGATTATATCTAAATCATGTAACATTTGAGACATTCACTATACTACTTTTAACAAAAGTAGTTATGAACATATTATGAATCTGTCTATTATAGCCAAAATCAATTTTGTCTTTATTGGTTTTATTCAAATCCATCATCTTATAAATTTTATATTTTCCTTGAAAAAAATAGATAGGGTTTCTTTTAATTCAGTTATTTCACTTTTAATATTTTTATTCACTTTTTGAAAAACTTCCAGGATATTACATATTTTCATAGTTGAACATGATCATGTAATTTTTAGTTTCTCATTTTCATGTTTAATCTTCTTAAATTACTTTTTAAAATTTTCCAATTCATAAAAAACTAATTTATGTCTCCTGTATTGACCTTCATTAGTTTTTTACATGAAATATTTCATTCTTTCATTCTCATATTTTATCTTAATTAGTTCATAGTTTGAAACTTTTTTCTCTTCTATAATATTATTATCTTCTCTTTGCAGTTCTCTGTACAATTTAGCCATTATCAAAATATAAATTTTGAAAATTTTCATTTTGTTTATTTAATACTTTATCTTCATTTTAAATGTCAGAATCATAACCAGAACCATAATCAGAATAAATGTTTACCTCATATTTGTTGCTGCCTTCAAAAAAAGATTGGAAAATTCCTTTTAACTCTAAAAACCATCACTATTGGTGTCTGACTCTTCTACATAGCTCAATCCAACATGATATTCCCGTTTTAGTTTCTTTTTTACATTATTTATTTACCTTATTGTTTAAATTTTAGAAAGTTTGATTTTATATGTCACTTTTTTTTACGCTCATAGAAAATTAATTTGAAGATATCATATTTACTACTTTTACCTCTTTTACTTCCCTTTCTTTAATCTTTTGATGATCTATTCCGGGATTATTCTTAAATCCTTTATTTCCTTTCATGTACTTATTGAATCCTTTGGTGAAATTTAAAATTTCAATATTCTCACTTTTTTGTAACTCAAAATCAAAGGAGTTAGTAATAATATTTATCTTAGATTTAAATTCTATACTATTAATTTTATCATGATCATAAACATTGTCATTATTTATTTCTAGCTCATACTAAAGAAGTAATCGCATCATCTCATCCATTGAATAATTAGTGAAACCATTAATCTCTTAAATAAAAACCTTCTTTGAGTTCCACTTTTTGGGTAGATATTAAAAAAATATTTCGATAAGAGCTTAATTATTCATGGTCTCTCTAAGAGTAACCATATTTTTCACTATTTTAGTGAATCTATTGTACATATCATTGATTCTCACTTGACTAGTCATTCTGAATTCTTGAAACTCATCTCTGTGAATACATATCTTGGTTCTTTGTAACTTGTCAGTTCCTTAATTAGTGAATTTTAAAGTCCTCCAAATGTTGGAAGCAGTTTTACATGAAGAAATATGACTATATTTTTTTGAAAAGGTTAAGGGTCATTCCCCCTTTATATAACATAAAAAAGAATACCTATTTTGAAATCTGGGGAAAGAGGGATCCCATAAAAAGTAGAGCAAAAATTCCTTAAATAAATAAGACAAAAATTTCATAATGGTCTCATAAGTCTAAATAGAAGAAAATATCAAGGAAGGCACCATAAAAAGCATCATTTTCCCTATACAAACAATGAAACAGTGAAAATATTCGATGATGATTCATTTCCCCCTGCCAATAAGTTGCATCATGATGGACCAACACAAAGAGTTAGAGAACCTCTCTAAACAACATAGAATTGTAGAGGAGATCTAGATTAAAGGTTCCATTACACCTTTATCTCTTTTGAATCACCCACCTGATAAATCATATGATAAAATCAAAGCAATGTCAACCAAATAAAATGTAAAACTAGAATTAATACAATGATAAAATTTGATGGAAAGTTTCCCATACATCTATAAAAAATGAAAATATATGGATGAATGATGGGAGTAATCACACTCATCCCTCTTTAGAGGCCTCCCACCCAAAGACACCTAAAAAATTATGCATTGAAATCCAAAATAAAATGAGGCAGAAACAAATGCACACAATGATATTAGCACCCCATGTAACGTCCCAACTCAGAATCCACTAAAAGGTGCCCCGATCCAGTGGGTCACATGACCTCAAGCATGCCTCCATGTACACCAGAGGCTATCAACTAGAAGTGAGGGTCTAAGGTGTTATAGTGGGTAGAATATACCCTCATAATCAGAGTTTATCATGGAGGTGTAATCACAATAATCAATAGTATAAGCATATCAAATAACTCTAAGTAGAAGATAATATCCATAAGACAATAATAATATTAAAAAAATCCAAAGTCAATATAATATAAAATATGATGTATATCATCTATCTATATAAAAAGGTAGAGAATTCATGGCAATAAGAATCTAGTACAATACATGTATCAAAACAAAAATAGAAAAAAGTACCATCTTTAGATAGCATCATGAGCCTAGCTCGGTCCTATGCTCCCCCACTACTAAGCATAAAAAATCAATCATCAAAAAGTGGGAGCTTTCTCCATCCCCTATCTGCATCCATGAAGTCTATACTAGTACCCAAAAATGTCCTAAATAGGGTGTGAGATAACACTTAGTAGGCCACCACCAATGGTGTGTATAACATGTCCAATCTATGTATATAAGAAAAAGTAGTGTGAAATATATGACAATAATATAAACGAATAAGTAGGTGTGATACTATCCAAAAAACAAGGCTCACTATGAATCAAAAAATATAACATGGGATAATTATAAATAATGATAAAGTAGGTGTGATACTATCTAGTCTAACAATTATAATCAAATACCCATACCGGGGCTATTTGTAAAACATGATAAACATCCACTGTATCCTATGATGAGTAATACTATCATATTTATTTATTTATTATTAAAAATGAATAGATACAAGGAAAACCATGGGTCATGAAGGATTATAAGGAGTACTAAAATATTGAAGCCTGAGGGAATCTCCTTTAACAAGATTAACCCCCTCAAGCTTTAAAAAGTTCATATTTGAGAATCAGGTAACATCGGAGTCATGGTTAACTAAGGATGCAAGATGGTACACCATTTTATTTCCCTCACTCCAAATGTAAACCAATTTTATATTGATGTTTAGTATACCTCTATATTTTCTGATGGTGTAGTATATCAAACATGGGATACAACCAATGCCACATAAAGAGTTATATAGTATCATGGAGTCAGTTTCTACTTTAGTGATATCAATTTTCCCCTGGCAGCATATAATTAATCCAGTGATCATAGCCTTGGATTTCTATTGGAGAGAGGAACCATGACCAAGGTGGGATATAAATGCCAAGATTATAGAGCCCCTAGAATCATGAACAACCCCTCCTCCTATCACGACTCCCAAGTTGTAAGAACCATCAATGTTAAGTTTTAGTCCCATGGAGGGAAATTTCCATTAGACCCATTGATAACTTAAGACATATCTACAGGGATGAGTCACGTGAGTACTAAGTTGAATCAGTTGAAGGGTAGGATCATCAAGCCAGTTTCTGATAAGTCTAACCATGTCAACGAGTAGGTTATGTGTTATTGTAGTGAGGGACCTCCCTGTTGTTTAGATCCCTTCATATCTCTCTTTTTTCCTTTCCTTCCTTATACACCAATGTCTATCATTCAAGACTATGGTCCAAGCCATTTTCTCCAGGCCCTTATTACCCGAACCATGGAACCATCAGTCCAGGAAAGGGACATCAGTCGGGTTTTAGGTAGATAAATTAGTAAACTCTCTAAAGAATCTCCAGACATAACGTTCCTAGTCTCCTTTAAAGAATAGATGACCCACACTCTCTTATTTATGGTTTTTATAATAGAAATACCTAGAAAAAATTTTGATACCACATCTTTTAATGCAATCATCCATAGGGAAAACATTTTTCCTTATTCTCTAGGTGAAGAAGTTAAATTTAGTTGTGATTATTTTGGACCATAGGGATTCATTCCATCTATCTGAGTGATCCAGGGTTACCTAAATCCATCGGAAGTACCTTGTAGTGAAGGCCCCCTGATTTGGAAGGGGTGACCATGTACATATCTTGTTCTGAGTTAATTTTAATAAGATCCAATATGTCATACTGGTCTTTATATAGAATGACGTTGATGAAATTTAGGTGCAGGATTGCCTCCCTGAATGATATGTTGGTGGATGAGAATCATAAGAAACCAATATTTGTGTCTGTATAGTTCAGTGCTAAAAGGATATATCACCTTTCCCAACTATCCAATGGGTGAGAGGTTGGATAACTGGGATGAGGGGGTATATCATGGACTAGAAAAGAGATTCATTCCATCCAACCATATCTATGATTCCAAAGAATTTTTTGTTCATGGAATTCCCCATAAATTATGTTGTTCTAAGATTCCCCATGCTATATTTTCATGCATGAAGTGAAGGGTGTTGGTTAGGCTTCTAATGTTGATCCCACCTTCTTGGATGGGCCTTTCTATCTTACCACAGGAGACCCAATTTCATTTACCCTTTGAGAGAGAATCCCATATGAAACATTCCAGGATCTTTTTGAGGTTGGTGATGACTCCTTTTGGGACTTTGATAGATGAAAGATAATGTACATGAGTAGCCATGAGTACACATTAACCAATGTGATCCAGACCCTAAAGGATAGGTAGTGATTTTTTTCAATTGAGAACTCAATGTCCTATGCCATGTAATCAAATATCAGACCCAATGGATGGATCCAAGGAGTAGTAATGTCCATGTAATCCCAAGGTATCTAGATCCATGGAGTAGAAATGTCTATGACATCCAATATAATCTCGAATCCATGGAGTATAAATGTCATGGCATTCAATGTAGTTCTAAATTCATAATGTAGAAATGTCTATGAAATTCAATATTATCATACCAGTTTCATTAATCATTCACAACCCATGATTTTATCCAAGTCATTCCACATAATCCATTTAATCAATTTAAGCAGTCAATATCATGTATTCACATGGTAAATGAGGCATAAAATCTCTATGGATATCTCATTTAATTCATTAAGTATTCCACTATAATGGGAAGATAAAACACACACCCAACAAGGTGGTAACTCATGGGACAGATATGAAAACACACCTCATGGGTGGTTGGGTTGAGGTTGACAACCTCCAATAGTCACATGGTACTAAGCAATAAACCTAAATAGGTTCCAACAATTTTAACAAGGAATTCAATTAATTTTAGGGAAAATTTAAAAAAGTTTGGTGTGTGGAATAATAATAACTAGCTATAAAACAATGAAACTTTATGGGAAAAGATATACAAAACCTACCGTATACCCACAGTAGAATACTCATCCAATATCAACCTTTGATTCAGTCAATATTATGAGAAAAAGGAATAATGAATGAAAACACTGGAAATAAGGCATATTATCTCAAACCAAAATAACCCCATCGATACAAACAAAAATGATGAAAGGTACAAATTGAATGAAGAACTCACCAGCATAGATCCAATGATATGTAAGGATATTGAATTGGATTTTGGATCATGAAATGGTACCCAATCCTAGGAGTAGGATCTTCAATGGGAGAAATGAATCTTTATGTCTACTAGAGAGAAGAAAAAAGAAAGGGGTTTAAGTTAATAGAATTTTTAAGGGAAAATTGGTAATTTCACATAAAAAACACTGGGTTGTATAGTTTTACCACACAGTTGTCCAAACTATGCACCAACCATGTGCCATTCTCTATCCAAGAACCCGTTCCCATGGTTCATGTGCATGGTTTTGGAAACCATCAACAAACCATGCTTTTTTTCATCAGATAAAATCTATAGAGCCCCTTCATGAGCATGTGACCCTTGTTGAATGGTTTAATCAAACAACATGTTCTTTCTATACTCTATGAAATTCACCACATGGTTATTAGTAACTATGAAACATGGTATGTACAGTTTCTACTAATAGTGAGGCCCTATTGTATTTTCCAAAAACCAAGCCTTCCTTTTTTAAAAAGCCCCAAACATCCCCAAAAATCCCCTAAACTCATTAGGAATTTACATTATCCTAAAAAAGGAATTAAAATAAAAATCAAAAGATCCTTACCTCAAAGAAAAACCCAATATCTTACAGTCTTACCCCCTTATAGAAATGCATCCCTAAATTTCCCTTCCATGGGTTGTTAAGCATTGCCAGAGAATAACTCTAGCCACTGGGCATGTACATCACCCTCCCACTCCCAAGTATCATCCTGTATACGACCGTGCTGTCATAACACCCGTACTAGAGGAACTAACTGACCTCAGAGATACTTCAAGCTCTGATCAATGATACTTATAAGATACTCCTCGAAGGATGCATCTACCTATAACTCAAACTCATCCAAATGAAGAATATGAGATGGATATGAGTGATAATGGTGTAGATGAGATACATGGAATATTTCATGCATAACTTGGTACCTATGAGGTAACTGAAATCGATAGGCCACCGTCCTAACTCTCTCCATAATCTCAAATAGACTGACATATCATGGTGAAATATTACCCTATCTCTAAATCTGTCTAGGCTCTAGCCTCAGTGAGACATGTAAAAAGACTCGATCCTGACCTCGAACTCTAGAGGTCATTGGTACTGATCAACATAGGATTTCTCTCTAGATTTTACAGTAGCCACCCACTTTCTGATCAACTATACATGCTCTGAAGTCTCCTATGCAGTCTAAGTAGTACTGCCTCTCCTACCTCTAATCAACACAGGGGTGAATGCAATGTCCTACCATACAAATCCTCATAAGGTTCCATCTGTATAGTCTCCTGATAACTATTATTATAGGTGAATTCAACTATGGGTATATGCCTCTACCAAGATCCCCCAAAATCAAGGATACATGCTCTAAGAATGTACTCTAGAACCTGTATTGTGTGCTATGACTTGCCATCAGTCTGAGGGTGGTATGCTGTTCTCAAAATCACCTATGTACTCAATGTCCACTACAAGATTTTCTAGAACTGAGATTTAAACTATGTTTTTGTTGGGAAAAAATCCATCAATGTGCCCCCTTGGTATAATTTTGGATGTGTTTATGTTTTTTGAAAAATCCAGATGACCGAAAATGAGTATGTTTGGTGTTTACTGAAGTAGGTGTTTAAGGTGTTGTAGTTTCCCAGTGTTTTCCAAATTTTTGGGCCTTAAAATCGGTATTTGGTTTTTGGAAAAGAATTATTTCCACATAGGGGTTCACAGTACGCAAACCATGAAACATGGTTTGTAGATTGAAAAATTGGTATACAAAACATCGAAGGAAATCGGTAGAGAAAGGGAAACATGAAGTGAAAAATAAATACCATGTATTAGAATGGTTTACAGGATAAAAAATGGTTTGTAGTGAAGTCATGTGGTATGTAGAAGGCTTGCAGTACATGGGATGGATTTTCATTCATTGAAATGAGGCGATGATTTGATAAGCTATGAAGGGTATCATTCACAAAAACATGACGGTGATTTGGGCCGCTGCGAAGGAGGAAAGGTAGTATGTGGACCACATAGGGGATAACAGTTCATGGGGGAAGCAGTACACGGAGAAGGATATACCACGTTGAAGATTTATTAAATATTGTATTAGAAGATTTTTTGGATCTACTTTCCTCTATAAGAAGAACTAATACCATCATTAAGAAGAGAAATTTTCATAATAAAACATCTTTGCTTTAGGAATTAGGCTAAGTTCAAAAGTGATCTGTGAGGGAAAATTTTGTGAAGTGGTTCACGCAGAAGCAATTCCATTCACGGTTTTTGCAGGAAACTATAGCCTGAAAAGAATGTGGTATAAGGAGGAGGAAGACATAGTATGCAGAGGAGGAACACCTGGTATGCGGAGAATATTTAATCTATAGGAGTAGAGGTAGTCCACATACGAGAGAAAGTTTGTGGAAGAAGAGACAGTCTGCAAAGAAAAGGTGGTAGTTGGAAGTAGAGGAGAAGTGGTCCATGAAGGAGATCGATTCAAAGAAGTGGAGGCAGTACACAGAAGAGGAAATACACATAACATACCCACTACAAAGTATGTGAAGGAATAAAGGTGGTATATAGAGGAAGTTAGGTGGTTCGTGGAAGAATCAAGGAAGCTTGAAAAACTCAAAAAACATTCCATGAAAGCAATTTCTGCTAACCTAATAGTACACAAAAAAGTGGAATTCATCTATGGATGGAAAAGAACTTCAATAGAGCATCTACCTACAGTTGAGTATGCATACTTTCATTCAAATAAAGGGACCTAAAAGTTTATAAACTACGAGGGGATCCATTTCAAGCGCAGTGAGTGAAGGAAGAGGAAGACAATGATCTTTACCACTGGTAGTGATCCAAAGGAAGAGACATAGGGAGTGAACCTTGGGAATTTAGTGATCATACCCTAAATCTTGTAAATTTAGTGATAATGGGCATAGAATATTGATCTCTAAATTTGTAATTAGTAATGAGTTTTAGTGGATTTGGTATATTATCACATTGCTATTGTATACTCCTTGGACATAGCTTAGTGAGGGTGAACCAAGTAAAATCACTGTGTCCTATGCATGATCTCATTTCTATTCATATATTTATATGGGAGAAATAGAGAATTTTTTTTTAATTACAAAACAAGATATGAAGGGGAAGGATTTTTAATCTTTCATACTCAGATTCACCCCCCTCTTAGGGTATTTGACCTAGTGGACCTAACAAATGGTATGGAGGGAAAGGTTAAAAGTTAGTGAATCTTTCTCAATAGAAGGAATGGAGGTGGTCAGTCACAAAGGAGTTACAATATTTGATGGAAATAATTTTAAACTATGAAATAATCATATGCAGTACTACTTCTAATCATTTGGAATGGATGTGTTTACAGTAGCGATACATGGTATTTTGGCCAACATTAATAGTGGTGCTTTATTAGTAGCTGAACAAAGAGAATTGGATGCCGATGCTAAAGGGATCAATGCTTTATGGGGAGTCCTATCCAATGAAATCTATACAAATGTGATTTAATATAAAATATCCCATTCCATGTGGGAAAACATGCTGAACATTTATGAGGGTGACTCAAAATCAATAGAAGAAAAGATGTAGGTTCTATGGAACAAATATGAGGATCTTAGAATGCACCCTAACGAGTTTGTTGATAAATTCTTTGATTAGTTGAATGTTTTCATGGAATAAATGCATGAACTTGGTGAAATTATTAAATATATAAATATTATTAAGTGTGTTGGTCAAATTAGGACACTCAAGAGGGGGGGGGGGGTGAATTGAGTTCCTATAAAAATTTCTATTAAAAAGTTTATTTAAAATATTCCCCCAATTTTAAAGCTTAACATGCCAGTTAATCAAAGTAATGAATTTATAATAGTTTGACTATTTAAATAATTCCTCAGAAGATTAATTATTTCTCAGTTGTAACAATATGAGATATTGATTAAACTTTTGAAACTAATCTAATAAGCCAAAATAGTTATCAACACTAGCCATGAAAAACTATAAAAGTGAAATTAAGTTTTCTAAAATATAGATAAAAATAAAGAAAACTAAATTTGAAAACACAGTGGATATAAAAAAAGAGGTTCAGTCTCAAGTAGAGAATTATTCCTCTCCACTTGGTGATCACTTACCACAAAGAAGTCTATATAGATAATTGTTTTGATCCACACCTTGGATCAGAGTTTACAAAATATTTTATTACTGTCCAAGTCACCTAACCTATAACATAGTTCTACATGGTAAAAAATACAACCAGGTCACATAGAAGATATACCATAGTTCTACGTGGGATAAATAAGTGTAAAAATATAGTTGTGTGAGGATATCTAGTATCCTATAGTTTAGTGCAGGAGACAATGTGTGTTTTAAAAACAGATGCACACACTTCTCGAAAATGTAATAAAAAGGTACATAATGGAAAAATAAATATTAGATAGGGTTTAGAAGGCTCTGTGTATTATGCATTTCAGATCTGGACTCTTTGCTGTATTAGAGTTGAATATGGAGTCCTCTTCTAGAAGCAGACACTGAAATAGAGTGTCATGGAGCACAATGTTTTGTCTTCTAGGAAGAAGAGATGTTCTTATCCTTAGGTTTATTTGAATACTTCAGAGATGTTGGAACTTTGGTAGAAAATATTTCTCAGGTTCACAGCAAGCATGAATGAAGAGTTCCTCATGTGTTCTTCCTTTCTGTATGCTACTCGTGTGGGTCTTCTACTATTTCTATGCTTATCTTTGTATATCTTTTCAGCTTGAGATATTTCCTCTTTTATATTATGCATCCCGACAATGTGAATATTTGAGGTAGGTGTTGTACCTAGTATTTCTAACATCCTCATTAAAGATTTATGCAAAAAGAATTAAATTAATCAGTCGTATTAAAACACTCATAATGTGACAGTTAGAAATAGTATTAAATAAAAGGATATTTAAATAGTCTATCAGTGAATACTTTTTCGGTGAATAATGCATCAGTGACTAATTCCATTGGTGATCCCTTCTATCGATATTGATGTCTCATTCTATGAGTGTCTCCTTATGTCGGTATTTCCATGCGTCAGTAGCACCATGCGTCGATAGGTCAGTCCTTCTGTCGGTGAGACAATTGAACTATCAGTGACTCGTTTGAACTATCAGTGAGAAATTGTTTCTGTCGGTATCGGTGAGTCCTTTGTGCTGTCGGCATCGGTGAGTCAGACTTATTCTGTCGGCATCAGTGACTCAATTGTCTGTTGGTGTCAGCTTCTCATACTTAGGAAATATTTCTGTTTGAACTGTCTTACAATATAAATATTATCAGAATGTGTTAAACTTATATGTTATCATAGATAATCATAAACATGATTGAAATGATTATACATGATTAATAATATTTGATATGATTTGTGATTATTAAAACCAGAGAGGGAGGCTAACAATCTCCTATGGGCCAGTATTATCCTATGGTCCAACAATATCCCCCTTTTTGATGATAAAAAATCATGGAATTATAAAGTACAATCATTTGATGTGTAATATAATTATTCTACTTATCATATCCCATTACTGATTAATTTTCTCAATATATAGATAAGGTTCATAGGTAAAATAAATAGTAATGGTATCAAAGGGAACAAAAATAATGGTATCAAAGACTAATGCCTTTTATTCCCATATGTAATCAGAGGTAAGGAAAATAAAATAAATAATAGTGGTATCAAATGTAAAATAGATAAGGATAATTCCAAACTGTTCTACCCCTTTTGAGATTATCAAAAAGGGAAAGGGTATTAAAGGATAAAATCAATAATAAAATGGGATCAAAGAAATAATCAAGAAGGAAACACGTATCAAAGGAATAATATGTATAAGAGAATAATAGATATAACACAAATAGATGAAAGGAAAGAGCATTTAATTCCATTAATTAGTGAAGTACAAGTTATTACAATAGTCAATGAAATATAAAAAAAGTAAAATACATCAACCCTATCAAAAATCATCCACCATACTTCTTAGGGTCAAGAGGAGCTTTCCCTTTCTCTGAGGGATCAATTGAAGGTATAACAGAAGGTGGAGGTTAAGAGGTAAAGGGTCTAAATGGATCTTCATAGGAGGTAGGATCACTCCTTCTGAAATAGTAGTGGAAAGGCTATGTTTTTTTTGTGACAAAACACAAGGTAGATCCTGCGCTGTGATAACTGGATGAATCTGACTGAAATCCTAAGTAACTATCATCTAAGGTGGAGGCACTAATCCAACAGGTCCAATAGGTGCAGCAGCAGGAACCAAAATTTCTAAATCTACACATAAAGGTATAGATTCAACATCTTGATGAAATCCTCAATGGTTTCACCACCATACTTCATATCTTTCTCAAAATCATCTTTATTCGCCATGAATTTATCAATAAGAGGTGTGAATTCCTTCAATTTTTGAACTTGATTCTTAAAAGATTTTTTCACTAGAGGAAATGTCAAATTCTCTATCAAATATTTAAAAGGACTTGTAAAATAATGATTGGTAATAATATTCTTGAAATAATAATCCACCTTCTCTATAATATGAGCATTGTTAGACTCAACACTCTTGGAATAGAGCCTGACCATATCATGAACATGGTCACTATTATTCTCATTTTTTGCAAGGTTGTCTAATCTAGAAGAACCAAACAGATCTTGAAACTCTTTCATAATAATATTTCTAACAACCTCAATGTCCAAGGACTGATATGAATAACCAAAGTTGGAAGAAATAATAAGATCTGAGGTGAGGTCCTTAAGATCTTTAAGCGCTATCTCCAGAAAACCTTTATACTTAGAGGTCAGATTATTTATTGCAGAGACAAGACCACTCATTTATTTTCTAAGCTTGGTGGTGTTTTCAGCAATTGTTTTAGCTATTGTGATTAATTTTGGTTGAATCTTGGCTATAACCTCCTCAAAAACTTTAACTACATCAGCCTCATTCACACCAACTGTCTAAACTAGAATAGGAGCATCTTGCACATACTACTTCATCTCTTCTATTAAATATATGAGAGAGTGTAATTAATTACTTAATTCAGTGTTTTCCATTCTAGATTGTTGAATCTCATAGACCATATGATATTGAACTTATACTATCATATCTAAATGGATTTCATCCTTTAACTTCTCAAAATATGATCTAGTGACGTAGTTACTAGTAATTGAAACAACAAAAGGAGAAGGGACTGAGGAAGATGCCTCTGCCTGAGGTGTCTCAACAAGAACATTCTCTTCAATCAGTGGTCTCTGTGGAACTACTACACTTTCCTCATCATTAGAGTCAGAATAACCTAAGTCAAGGACAACATACCCAGGATGAATTTTCCATTCATATAGCACAAAGGGTTCCAAAAGAGTGAGTGTGTTAACTGTCACTCTTCTAGCTTGAGGCTCCTCCTCAACTTGAGCTCTTATATCTTGAAGATCCCCCTTAATCTGTTCTCTCCTCACTGGTGACTTACCCTTAACATGAGGTATCATTCTTTCATGCACTAAATGAGGTTTTAGGATCACTTGATATTACACTTATATTTTAGTTTCAACTACTATTATTTCTTCAACAACAACTATAGAAGGTTCTACAACAACTTTCTGGACCAAATCATCAACCATATCTACATGTCCACCATGATCATCCTCATGATGGTCATTATCACTTTCATCTCCTTCACCACTACCTTCACTTGCTTCATCACCATAATCTTCTCCGTGCTCTTCACCTCCACTTCCATTAGCATTATCATCATCTCCTCTTTCACTTCCCGATCCAGAACCACTTTCACTACCACTGTTACTTTCATCACTTATAGCTTCTTCTTCTTCTCTCTAATCTTCTTATTTCACTTTTGATTTGTCTTTAGAGCTTCCAGACTTTCTAACATACTCTACACTACTTGATAATTCTATCTCCTCATCTACATTAGTTCCAAGAATGGGTTCATATGAGGGTAAATCAAGTGGTGGAATTAGAGGTCTAAAAGAAAAACCTTTTGGTGATCCCGTGGTGTCAAGATCACTTTTTATCATTAATAGGTGACCCTTGATCTATGAATAGTGTGGTAGGTTCTTCTTCCTCTTCTAAAGATTAAAAAACTTGAGAATTTGGTGAAAGGCATGGATCCACCATATTCCATGGCCTAACAGGGTGGTCCACTAGGTTGAACTTCTCATATAATTTATCCTCACCCCCAACCTATTCTTTATTACATGGGTTCCAATTGATTTTCATCCTTTTACAGATTTCTTTACTTAGGAAGATCCTACTACACTCAGAAACAATCTCATCAGCATCACTAACACATCCCTTCTCTTTCAATATGGATGAGATCATCCTAGGGTAAAAAAAAAAGAGTTGGTATTTTAAGAAAGATTTAACATATCACTAATATGAACCATGAGATATTTACATAGGTTTACCTTAATTACCTTCTTCAGTTCGTACACCAATATACATCTTGATATTTTAATAAATCAAAGTCACCTTTCCTGGGACAGATTTGGTGTTGAATAAATTTGAACAAAATTCTTCACTCCCCATATAATTCTATAGAAATAGGCCTCTTGTGCTCATCATATTCAGTAAGCTCCTTGAGAGCTATCTAAAAGTAGAAAAAGTCACTCTTAGGTGGAGAACTACCTTGATAGTCATGAAAAACACCCTCATGGGGTACCTTAAGACATTAATCCCACTGTCTAGATGAAAAAGTGATCCTCTTTCCTTTAACAACCGGCTTGATCCAAGAAACTTCACTTCCTTCTAGAAGAAACTCCACATTCATGTAAAACTCATGAACTAACTTCTAGTATAAAGGTCTTTCATTTTATGAAAACCACTCAAGCCAGCCTTGATCCTACCACACCTTCAAAATCAAGTATTTTCTTTCCAAAAAACACTTATCCAACACTTCCTTTTCTGGTGTAACCAATTGTCTTGCAAGTGTAAGATTCACAGGCCCTAAAGACTCCCCTTTCTATTTCTTAGTAGCATGAGACTCGTCACTTGATCCACCTTCCAGAATTCTCTTCACACACACCATTCTTACTGTTCGGTTGAAGTTCAATAGGTGAAAGGTTAAAGGTAAGAAGAATGATACAACTAGAGAGTGTAAGGGTTAAAGTGTGAAGGTAAGTATAAGAGTGGATCAAATCGTTTTATATCATTTAGGGAATTTGAGATCACAAAATTGTGAACCAAGTTCAACAAAATAAATGAAACAACATCATTTTAGAAAAAAAATAAAATGGATAAAAACAATGAGTCATTAGTTTTGGAATGATAGATTTTTCATAACACTAACGACGTCGGAATGATAAGGCGCCAGTGTCGGAATGACATAGCATAAGTATGACAAAGTTATCAGTGTCAACATGAAATCGTCCTCTTCATAGTATCAGTGTTGGAATGACACTATTCATTTGACTTTTCCAGTGTCGGTATGACAACTTCACTTAAAATTATCAAAGGAATAACAACATAATGTCCTATATATTGATCATTACTAACTCATGTCTGATGATGTACTCTTTTAGTGTTTAATGGCTTAGTGAAAATGTCATCAAGATGATGTTCAATGTCAATGAATTATAAAGTTATATCACCTTTTTGATAACGGTCTCTTAAAAAGTGAAAGCTTACATCAATGTGTTTTTTCATAGAATGTGAAAAATGATTCTTATAAATATTAATAGCACTTTTGTTATCACAATTTATAGGGACATGTTTGAATTGATATCCATAGTCTAGTAATGTGTGTTTAATCCACAAAATTTGTGCACAACAACTACCAACAACTATGTATTCAGCTTCAACAATAGATAATGAAATAGAATTTTGTTTCTTACTACACCATGAAACTAGAGACTTTCCCAAAAAGTGATATGTGCCAGAGGTTCTCTTTATGTCTAACTTACATCCACAAAATTCAACATTTGAATAACTCACCAAATAAAAAGGTTGTCCTCTAGGATAGAACAATCCAAAATTGGTTGTATATTTGAGGCATTTAAAAATACTTTTGATAGCATTTAAATGAGATTATTTTGGGTTTTCTTGAAAATGGGCACACATGTACACACTAAAAATAATATCTATCATACTAGTAGTTATGTAGAGTAAACTCCCAATCATTCCTCTATAAGTGGTTTGATCAACAGATTTACCATGTTCATTAAGGTTCAACTTACAAGTGGTACTCATTGGAGTGTCACTACTCTTAGTGCTTTCAAATCCAAATATTTTTAAAAGATACTTAGTATATTTACTTTGATTCAAAAAAATACCTTATTTATTTTGAAATATTTTAAATCCAAGAAAGAATTTGAGTTCCCCTATAAAGATCATCTCAAATTTTCTTTGCATCATCTTTGAAAAATAAACACATAAATAATTTTTAGAGGATTAAAAAATAATATCATCTACATATATTTGTATTAATAAAACATATTTATAAATTTGTTTTATCAAAATAGTATGATCAGAAATAATTTTGTAAAACCTTTAGAAATAAGAAAAGTGCTGATCCTATCATAGAAAGATCTTGGAGATTTCTTTAAACCATATAAAGATTTAGTTAATTTTAAAACATGATTTGGAAAGTGGGGATTTGTAAAACCAGGGGGTTGTTCAAAAAAAAATCCTCAATTATATAACTATTTAAGAATGTACTCTTGAAATACATTGGATGAAGTTTAAAATCTAGATGTTCTGCATAAGCAAGCAGAATTCTAATGGCCTCATGTCTAGCTACTGGTGCAAAGGTTTCCTTATAGTCAATACATTATTCTTGAATATAACCTTGTATAAACAATATAGATTTGTTTCTAACTATATTATCAGATTCATCTACTTTATTTCTAATCACCAATTTAGTGCCGATAGTCAAGGTGTCTTTGGGTCTATCTACAAGTTTCTAGACTTTGTTTATTTCAAATTGATTTAACTCTTTTTTCATAGCCATCACTCAAAATTCATCATTGATAGCATCATTGATGTTCTTAGGTTCAAGCTGTGACAAGAAATCTTGATGTTCAACCTGATTTTTGAGATAAGATCTAGTCCGAGTTAATTTGTCTAAATCTCCAACTATAACATTTAAAGGATGGTTCTTGAGAGTTATAACAGGTCTAGAAAAAGAAGGGATAGTCACTTCAGATTCTTCTATAGGTTTAGGTTCATCATGACTCGATTCTGTAGATTTTCTAGAACTATAATTTTTAACATATTCCTCAATAGGATGGTCATAAGATTTAGTATTGATGTCCAAATTTGACATATCATCCTCAAGATTTTCTAGAGAGGTCTTTGACTCATGTGGATCTGTCTCATAAAACATGACATGTACATATTCTTCCACACATTTGGTTCTATTATTTTAGACTCTATAGGATTTACTATAAATTGAATAACCTAGTAAAATTCCTTCATAAATCTTAAAGGAATTTTTTTCCAGATTATCCTTAGTGTTAAGAATATAGAATTTGAAACCAAAAACTTTGAATTAGTTAACCTTGGGTTTTCTATTGTTCCACAACTCATAAGAAGTTATATTAAGGATAAGTCTAATCAAGACTCTATTGATTATATAGAATAATATATTGAAATCTTATAACCAAAAGTATATAGGTAGTTTATACTCACTAAGCATGGTTTTATAAATTTCTTGTAGGGTTTGATTTCTTATTTCTACAAATCCATTTTTTTGGGGTATCCTAGGAGCATAGAAGTTATGATTATAGCCGTTTTCTAAGAAAAAGGATTCAAACTCTTGGATCAAACTCATATCCATGGTCACTTCTTAGGGTTTTAATTACAAGACCACTAATATTTTCTACAATCCTAGCATACTTGGTGAAATGAGAGAAAGATTCACTTTTGTGAGCCAAGAAGAAGGTCCAAGTATATCTAGAGTAGTCATCTACAAGAACATAGACGTAGTGCTTCCCACTTAGACTTGAAACTTTATACAGTCCAAACAAGTCTATATGAACCAACTCGAGAGGTTGATAAGTTGAAACTTATTTCTTTGATTTGAAAGATATTTTTTTCTATTTACCCTTTTGATAAGGATTGCAGACTTTGTCATTTGGAAACTCAAGTTTGGATAGATCCTTGACTAAGCATTTCCTAGTAATCTTTCTAAGTGAATCTATATTTTAGTGTCCTAATATCGTATAACAAATTCAAGATTCTATATGAAAATAATTTAAACATGAAACATTTTTATAAATCAAAGAATCTAAATTAACTGCATAAAAATTATCATTTATAAGAGTAGTAAATACTAACTCATTTTTATAATTAAAAACATTACAAGCATCATTTTAAAATTTAACATTAAAAACATCATCAAGTAACTGAGAGATACTAAGTATTTTGTATTTTAATCCATTAATAAAAATTACTTTATAAATTAAAACTGAGTTAGAGTTACCAATCTCTCCAAGGACAATGATTTTTTCCTTTAGCATTGTCACCAAAGGTGACATGCACACCATCAATATTTATCAGATTCTCGAATCATGAGTAATATTATATCATGTGTCTTGAACATCCACTATCCAAATACCATATAATTCTACATGATATATTCAAATATATTTCCTACAAATAGATTTGACAAGAAAAGATTTTGGTACCCAGATTTTTTTTGGGTCTAGTAACATTAGTAATAAGAGTTTTGGGAACCCACATTTGCTTCATGGGTTTTCTATAAGTAACATGTAAAGTATTTGAAAAATAGACTTTATTTGGTCTAAAAAAACTTGAAATAGTATAAAATGTTTCATGGTTGGAACTTGTATAAAATTTTCAAGAACTAGAAATAAAACTAGATTTTCTAGAATTAGATAAAAAATTGGTTTTGACAAAATTTCTTTTACCAGGTTGGTAGCCAATACCACTAGTGTATTTGGGTGAAACTTGTTTACTAATAATTTGAACCAAGATATATTTACCATTGTTAAGAGTTTCTAAACCGTTTTTTAATTGCTCATTTGACAATTTAATATCATTTTTTCCTTAAGAAATTAATCATTTTTCTCTTTTTATATAGAAAGTTTAGATTTAACAGTGGTAGTTAAAGCATGATATTTTTTTATAGATTTGTATTTATCTTTTAGTTCATTACAAGTGTCCTCTATCATTTTTCAATATTCAAACATTTCCACATTTTTCATATTTTTAAAATCAATTTCATCTCCAGAATAGTAAGCATTATGTTTAGGAGAGTTTAGTGTTACCTTATATGTGTTTATAATAAAAAAATATTTTCCTCATTATCCTTTTCATCATGAGAGAATTCTGAGTCACTTGAGATCTCCTTATAATCACTCCATGTTGGCTTCATGGCCTTTTTATACTTTTTTCTTTATTATAATACCTATCCTTGTACTTTATCTTGGGACAGTTAACCTTTACATGTCCCTTTCTTTTTTCATTCATAACAGAAAATTTCATTTTAAGTGTCATTTCTTTTCCAATATTTTTTCCAATGACCCTTGTCATTATACTTTCCTTTGTAGTTGGGATTTTTGAAGAATTTATTCTTTCTATAAAATTTCTTAAACCTTCTGGCTATCTGATCCATCTCCTTATCACTAACTATTGATGATTGTTCATAACTTGAAATTTCAGTTTCATCTTAAGCTTTTTCCTTCTATTTGGATGTAGTAGATTTGAAAGAAACATATTTTTTTTAGGTTCATCACCCTATTCTTTGTTTACTTTTAGTTCTTCCTCATACATCAACAACTTTCCTATCACCTCCTTCACTGGAAAAGTTTTGAGGTCAAAGTATTCTTTTATTGATACCAAAGTCCCTCTACATCTATCTGGTAAGCATCTAAGTATTATCATGATTTTCTCCTTGTCTTTAATATCTCTTCCAAAAGATATCATGGTGTTCATAATTTCATTAAAACTGAGACACATTTTAGAAATAGGTTCATCAGGATTCATCTTAAAATTATCATACTTAATATTACAAGTTTTAAGTCTCATTTCTTTAACATTAAAAGTTCCTTTATGTGAAATAACTAAAGCATATCAAATTTCCCAGGCAGATGTAGAAGAAGATATTCTATTAAATTATTCATCTCCTAGTGCACAAAATAGAGCATTTATAGTTTTTCAAATTTTATCTTAATCAGTATTTGTGGAATCACTCAATGTATTCCTAGTAGTCTTTGGTATTTCATATTTATCTTCTATAATCGTCCAAATATAAAATCCCATACTTTCTAAAATCATTTTCATCTTAATATTCCACTGGGCATAGTTTGTTCCATTAAAGTAGGGAGGTTTTTTAACAGAACCTTCCAATTTATTATCCATAATAAATAAAATATTTTTAAATAGCTAAAAAATTAGAAGTAATAGAAATTTGAGATCTTTAAAACACAACTAAATCACAGTTTGAAATATTTTAAAAAGATTTTAAAGAACCTTTGATACCAAATGTTGGTTAGAACATGGAACTCAAGAGGGGGGGGGGTGAATTGAGTTCCTTTAAAAATTTATGTTAAAAATTTTATTTAAAAGATTCCCCCAATATTAAAAATTAATAGTCTAGTTAATCAAAATATTGAATTTATAATAGTCTAATTATTCAACTAATTTCTCAGAAGATTGATTATTTCTCAGTTGTAACAATATGATATATTGATACAACTTTTAAAACTAATATAATAATCCAAAATAGTTATAAACACTATCCAAGACTAACTATCAAAGTGAAATTTAGTTTTCTAAAATACAGGTAAAAATAGAGAAAACGAAATTTTAAAACACAGCGGATATAAAACAAGAGGTTTAGTCTCAATATGAGAATTAGTCCTCTCCACTTGGTGATCAACCACCACCAAGAAGTCTATATAGATAAAGGTTTTAATCCACACCCTAGATTGGGGTTTACACAAAAATTTTCAACTGTCCAGGTCACCTGACCTCTACCACGGTTCTATGTGGGAACAATATACAACCAAGTCACACAAGACCTCTACCATAGTTCTACGTGGGGTAAAAAAGTATAAAAAGATATTTGTGTGAGGATATCTAGTATCCTCCAATTCAATACAGTATACAATGTGTGTTTTACTAACAGATGCACACACTGCTCGAAAATGTAATAAAAAGGAACACAACAAAGCAATAAATATTAGATAGGGTTTAGAAGGCTCTGTGTGTTATGAATTTCAGCTCTGGACTCTTTGATGTATCAGAGTTGAAGCTGGAGTGCTCTTCTGGAAGTATACACTGAAGTAGAGTGTCATAGAGAATGATGCTCTGTCTTCTAGGAATATGAGATGTTCTTCTCCTTAGGTTCAGTTGAATGCTACAGAGATGTTGGAACTTTGATTGAAAATAGTTCTCTGGTTCACAAAAAGTAGGAATAAAGAGTTCCTCATGTGTTATTCCTTTCTGTATGTTGCTCGTATGGGTCTGCTACTGTGTCTATGCATATCTTTGTATATATTTTCAGCTTGAGAGATTTCCTCTTTTATTTTATACAGCCCGACAATGTGCATGTTTGAGGTAGGTGTTGTACCTTGTATTTCTGATATCCTCATTAAAGATTTCTACAAAAATCATTAAATTAACCAGTCACATTAAAACACTCAAAATGTGACCATTATAAATAGTATTTAATAAAATGAAATTTAAATAGTCTATCGGTGACTCCCTTTTCAGTGAATAATGCATCGGTGACTCATTCCATCAGTGAGTCCTTCTATTGGTATCAATGTATCAGTCCATCAATGTCTCCTTCTGTCAGTCTGTCTATGCATCAGTGAGTCCTTGCATCAGTATCACCATGCATCGGTAGCACCATGTGTTGGTAAGTCAATCCTTCTATCGGTGAGACAATTGAACTATTAGTGACTCATTTGAACTATCAGTGAGACATTCTATCTGTCGGTATCAGTGAGTCCTTTGTGCTATCAGTATCAGTGAGACAAAATTATTCTGTTGGCATCAGTGACTCAACTATTTGTCAGTATCAGCTTCTCACACTTAGGAAATATTTCAGTTTGGACTATCTTACAACATAAATATTATTAGAATGTATTAAACTTATATGTGATCATAGATAATCATAAACATGATTGAAATTATTATAAATGATTAATAATATTTGACATGATTTGTGATTATTAAAACTAGAGAGGGTGGCCAATAATCTCCTATGGGCCAACAAAGCGCATATTGAGAAAACTTCCTCCTCAGTTTAATCTGAAGGTTTCTATATTGGAAGAAAAAGATCTGAAGGAGCTGACACCAGATAACTTACATAGTACTCTCATTTCATATGAAATGAGAAATGATGATAATGATGCATTGGATAAGGGGAAGTCTAAAGAAGTGGAATTCAAGGCCATAAAGAATCTCTATGTTGAAAATAGTCACAAGGAAGAAAATTTGGATAATGTTATGTCATTTCTCTCCTCAAATATACAAAGAGGAAAAGGAAAGTTCAAAGGTAAAATTCTATTTTCATGCTTTTAATATAGAAAGATTGGGAATTTTGTATTAAAGCGTCCTAAGAAGTTTGATAATGATGATGCAGATAATGATGAAATTACCCAAAAGAAGTATTCATTAAATGTGAAAGGTAGGAGAAGTGCTAAGAGAAATTTCTTCAAAAAGAATAATCTGCTTTTAAAAGAATATGAATGTTTAGAATAATCTGAGGTAGAATAGTTAGAGGACTACAAGGATCATAAATTACATACTTTGGTGGTGGTTGTTAGAAATTAAGT
Organism: Viscum album; assembly: GCA_963277665.1. NCBI lineage: Eukaryota > Viridiplantae > Streptophyta > Magnoliopsida > Santalales > Viscaceae > Viscum > Viscum album. The sequence continues at coordinate 1,481,744,355 of OY728134.1, forward strand.
AACAAAATAAGAAAGTGATAATAAATAAGGAAAAGTTTAATGAAGAGTTGACCTTCAGGCTGAATTAGAAACTAATAGATGTTTGGAGAGCCAAAACAAAGAAAACTAACAAAGTGGTTTGTGATGCTAAACTCTATATGAAGAATCAAGAAGAAGAGAAGTATGAGATGAATTAAGAAATTTAAAAACTGAATTCTTCAACACCAGAAAGCTCAGAAAAGGTGGTTGAGTACAAACTTAAAATTGAAGAACATAGAAGAGAGATCAATAGTTTGATTGAAACCAGAAATGATCAAATCAAACATACCTAAGAACTTGAAGAGGAAGTCATCAATCTAGGAATAATTTTTAAGGATAAAAAAAAATATTGACTCACAGAACATAATTGGGAAAAAAGATAACATGGAAAATATAAAATATGAAAGTGGAGAATGGTTGTCAATCAGAATATAAGCAACAATAAAATTCAAATGATCAAGCTGATATGCGGCTTGATCGAAAATCAAAATTAGTAACGGTTGAAGTCAGACCACAATCACCCACTCTAATATTGAAGATTTATGTGTTTATGAAGTAGAATCATAAGATTTAGAGAACCCAAGGGATAACCAGTAGTGAGGTATTTCCATGCGAGAATATACCCCATATAAGATTCTATTGTTGCGGCAAAATGAGACACACGAAAAATGTTTTTTTCCATAGAAAAGTGATACCGAAGGGAACAATACCAACAAAGGAATTCATGTAGAGATCAAATTTCTAGGTCATTATTTGATGATCACTATTTCAGGTGTATAGGATTCAAACACATGGAAAGATATTTCCCATAAACAATACATATGAATGTTTAGAAGAAGAATGAGGTTGGTTATAAGTAGTAGAAAAATATATAATCAAATGAGATAAAGATACAAAATCGATTTGAAGCTCTAAAAGATGAAGCTGGTCGATCATATTCCAAGGAATGTTGATATTATCAACCCATACCATGTATGAAGTCAGAAACATGGATCAAAAAGAAAAGATCTGAGTAGGCAGTGGTTGTAGAAATTTCGTTCAAGGCATCATATCGCACTGGGATATGGATCATTGATAGTGGATGCACCTACCACATGACAAGAATTAAGGATCTGGTGATGGGAATCAGGTATGATAATGAAGGTATTGTGATATTTCTAAATAATGAAGGTTTGAAAATTATTGGCTCTAAGAAAGAAAAGTTTAGGGGAAAAGACATGATACATGCAGATTTCTTGGTTATTGAAGGTCTTAGTCAAAACTTATTAAGCTTAATTCAATTGTGTGACTCAGGTCATGCTGTAATCTTTTCAAAGAAATTATGTGTCATTAAGGAAAAAGATGGTGTTGTTGTATTGTATGGAAAACATACAAAAGGGAATTTATACCACATGAGTGGAGAAGAAGATATGTTATTTCTATCTAAGGAAGAAGAAAATAAGTTTTGGCATACACGTCTTGGATATATGAGCCAAACATCCTTGGAAGATCTAGTAAAATATGATGCTACTTGAGATATCCCTAGATTATCATGTGATCATATACATACATGTGATGCCTTCCAATAAGGGAAGATCATTTGAAATACATATAAGGAAAAAGATAAAAGGTCAACAATATTTCTTGAGTTGGTTCATATTGATGTGTTCAGAACAATTTCACCAAGAGATCTTTATGGGAGGAGATATTATGTTCTCTTCATTAATGATTATAGTAGAATGGCATGAGTATCAATCATTACCCACAAGTTAGAGGTGTTCAGTTTCATTACAAGATATCAATGAAAAGTTGAAAAATTCTAGATTAGAAAATCCAAAATATTCAAAAAGATGATAAAACAAAGTTAACAAATATCCAAGTAGAGTATTATCTTTAGAAACATGGTATAAGGAATAAAGTTTTAGCTGTGAGAAATCCACAACAGAATGAATTAGTTGAGAGAAGAATTCATATTTTCAATAACATGGCTAGAACAATTCTCATTAAGAAAGACCTTCCATATAAATTTTGGGAAAAAGCAGTGATGACAATAGTTTACACTTAAAATAGAGTGTTATTATGTCTGAAAGAAGAGAAGAATATATATGAGTAATGGCATGGAAATAATATACCATTGAAGTACTTTCAAATATTTGAAAGGAAGTGTTTCATTCTCAAGAAGGAGAAACATATAAAGTTTTGATGTCATAGAGATGAAGGAATATATCTTGGCTACTCAAATACAATCAAAGAATATAAATTCTTTAAAAAGTGTCTAGGAAAGATTGTTGAAATCCATGATGTAACCATAGTGGAGAATGAGGATAATATTCAGAAAATAAATGATTAGTCTCAGGAGGATATTGATGAATAAATAAATAGATCAGGGGATGCTACAGTTCCAAAGGTTGATTCAGAATAATATTCTGATGATGAAAAAGGATGAGGACAATTTAGTATCCACACAACTATAGAAGGTAAGAGAAAAAATTTATAGACATAATATAATTGGTGATTTGACAGATCCAATGTAGGCAAGGAGTATGAATAATCTACACCAAGAATTATACCTATCACAGGTGGATCCTTAATGTTTTGATGAAGCAACTGGTGATGAGAATTGGGTTCAGGCTAAGAATGAAGAGTTTGACCAAATTGAGAAAAATTAGACTTGGGAAATTGTTTCAAGACCAACAAACATGAATGTCATCAAGATGAAATGAGTATTTCATAAAAATATGAATGAATATGGTATGGTGATTCGAAAAAATCACGAATAATGTGTAAAGGGTACTCCTAGATAGAAGGAATTGATATTGATGAAATGTTTGTACCTGTTGCAAGTATAGAGACAATCAAATTATTCTTGGCCATAGTAGTGCAAAGAAATTTCAAAGTGTTCCAGATGGATGTGAAGTCAGTATTTCTAAATGTAGTTCTGGAATAAAAATTTTATATTGATCATCCAGATGGTTTTCTCATTCATGAAGATGAGAACAAAGTTTTTCAGCTGAAGAAGTCTTTATATGGTTTAAAGCAAGCACCAAGAGCATGATATTCAAGACTAGATTAGTTTTTGAAAAAGATTAGTTTTCAGCATGGTGGAGTTGATTACAATCTATACGTCAAATATGATAGTAATCAAAGGATGATGGTGATGGTATATATCGATAAAATAATCTTTGGAGGATTAGATGAAGTGCAATGCAGATAGTTTTTGGAATTCATGAAAAGCGAGTTTTTAAATGTCAATGATTGGTGAACTAAAGTTTTTCCTTAGTTTACAGGCAATGCAAGGAAATAATGGAACATTAATTTCTCAATATAAATATTACAAGGAAGTTTTGAGAAGGGTTGGAATGGATAATTACAAGGAGATGAAGACTTCAGTGGCAACTCAGGTGAAACTATCTCGGGATGATGAAGGAAAAGTATTCAATGTCACAAAATATTGGCAGATCATTATAAGTCTATTATACTTAACAACGACACTACAAGATATTGTTTTTTCCACATTTTAAGAAGCATGATATCAATGTAATACTAAGGAAATCCACATGGTTGCAGTAAAAAATAAAACATAGGTATATTGTAACGCCCTGACCCCAGTTACCCAGAGTCGGTGCATTATTACATAACATTGGCATGATCACAAAAGATCAAGTCTCGAAAGACTGATTAGTTTAGTAGCCTTGGAATCAATAGATACATTCATAAAGTTTACATTACATAATAAAATGAAAACTACAACAATATAGTCTCCATAGTCCACACTCTTATCCCCTCATACTATCCCTACAGTTCATTCATAAAATACTTCTTCACATCCTGAGAAAAATAAAACATAGAAAGGGGTGAGCTCAGATGCTCAATAAGGATAACAATATAGCGGAAACTTTCATAGATAAGCATAAAAATTTAAGGCAATGTATAACTAAAACAAAAGCCTTTTAAACTTGAACTTCAACATAATATGGAAAAGATAAAATAAAATAATGCCATTTACTTATTCACATGGATATTGTACTAGTCGAATAACACATGCAATATTGATAACCACTTTCATAATGATGGAATGCATAATGCCAGACTATCATAAACACATAGTCAAGGCCTCATTCCAAGACTACAAATAATATTTTTTCAAGGACTTGTGCCAAGACACTAGTTTGTCTCATGAGACCTATCGATGCAATTTTTTAGAAGATACTTATGTTTAAAATTGCTCAAATATACTCCAATGTTTTTCTGAAAACATTATGAAAGCTTCTGAAAAAAATAACTAAATCTGAGACTGATCGACTAATTATAGGCCATGATGGGTCCATTCCCAATCCCTTCCTGTCTACCACACTTGAGAGTCGGGTTTTCTGAAAACATTTTTAAGCTTGCGTTAAATACGTATACATTTGCACTGGATTTTCATATATTTGAGAGAAATATCTCTCTTTTTTTTTAAATCATTTTAAAATCACATAATTATAAAATAAAACCTTTATTTTAAAAATATACTTATAAGCATTTAAGGGAATCTTCAAAGGTTTAATAACGGTAGAGAATAACCGCACGTGTCGTATAAGTTAAAAAAACACTCTTACATTAGTTTTGTCGAAAAGGTCAAAAAGTAACTTGTTTGGAAAATGACGGAAATATTACTTTAAAAAACGTATAAGGTCAAATAAGGATATAAATGAATTTAACCAATTATCTATTAAATAGTAAAAATGTTTTGAAAGACATTTTTAAGAAACATGGAAGTGGATGATAAAGGTGTCCCAATAGATAATTACGAATAAAAAACCTCGGATAATAAAGAGATTGTGAAATTAACCCTTACCTCATTGTAATCAATCGAGTCATATGAACAATAGTCAATAACCACCAAATTAATCTTATAATATCATGAATATAAATAGGATCATGATAATACATATCAAATGGTAGTACACAATACACCACATGCAATAAATAAGTGGTGAACAATGGAAATATCACAGAATTAAAAGTGAGATAAGAAACCCCTTACCTTATAATTTTCCTTGGTTGAGGGTAGGTTAACCTATTATATAATGGTGAAATAATTTTTATTAAATTATACAAGAATCATATACATTAATATGATATCATATATGATCTTTTAACATTGATTTGTTAATAATATCTTAGTATTATCGTTGTTTCGGGTGTTAACTTACTCGTTTTATTTTATATGTTTTGTTTTATAAGTCGTGTTTGTTATGGATTGGTTGTATATTATTCATATACAAAACTATATCAAGTTATTAAACATTATTTTTAATCATTAAATGAGAATTAGTCTTTAATGGATATGATGGGGAATGAATCTCATCACGTTCGTGGAGACGGTAGTTCGTACGTACGCATGAGCGACAATATCATTCTTTTTATATTAAAATAATATATAATTGGATGGTATATCATATATACAGAATCATTATCATGTTATATTTATTATTTACATGAATTACAGATCATTATTATACCCATCCAAATAATAATTTATTGAATAACAATTACATCACGACGTGGAGATGGTAAGCCGTACGTACGCACGTATGGTGACATGTCATTCAAAGGATGGATAGAATACTGAATATGGTTGTACCATATTTATAATAATATCATAGTATATATAAGATACTGGAGTTATTATTTTAGAATGGGAATAACAAAGAAAGAATAAGTTGAAGAAGAAAGGAACTTGAAAGAGGGTGGTGAAAATATTACCTCTTAATCGGGTTCTTCCTTTTGATTTGATCAAAAGGGATCCTTATGTTGGATTTCTGATCAAACTAAGGACTCTAGGTCGAATTTAGGGAAGTTTAGAGCATATCTGGGCAGGTTTTGGCCGAGCCAAAAGGCTTTGAATGTTTGAATTAGTGAGAAGGGGGAGTGCCCTTTTATAAGAGGGGTGAGGGGCACCTTTGGAAATGCTAGAAATATTATTTTATAAAAAAATAATATTCGGTTTCTAATGGATAAAAAGTAGATTATTTAAAGATTAAGGTGGGTATGGGTATAAAAACACTCAAAAAATAGGTTTTAGACATGTTTGGGTCACTATATTAACCTTATCTTTTAGTTTTAACTCTTAGTTAATTAGTTTGACATTTACCATGTCACTTTGTATTTTTATATTATATTGTTAATAAACTTAATATATACATACAAGCGACCCCCAAGTGGTCCATTAATGATATAACTATCATGATACAAGTCAATTTGCCGAACCTTAGATTTTTATGAATAGAATATGAATTAATAATATAATATTTGTTTTAAAAACTCTTTTATGTCAATTTTGATACTATTGGGTATTTGTTTTTGATAAATTCATAAAAGCATTATTACTTCAAAAAAAATTCATATAATAAATCCTAATATGTCATATTAACCTAGAAAATTAGTTTAATTCATAAAAAGTCTCAAATTACATTTATTTTAATATTTATAATATCAATTATTTTAATATTTCATTAATTAGGTAATTACTGCATCACCATTGTGTCATAAATAAATTAAATTATTTAATGTCTAAAAATTATAAATAAAATACTATTATGTATTAAATATTTTTATATTTCTAATGAATATTTACAATCGAATTTATCTTATGTATAACCCTATATTAAAAATGTTTTAGTTATTAAACTTTGATTTTAACTCTTTTTACTCTTCTTTGAATTAAATAAAAATTAATGTCCTAATCTAATCCAAGTGGACCTAAATGATAATATTTTATTACTAAGGTTATTTTTGGTCGAGATATACTTGTCCAATAGAATTAGGACATGTGTTAGGGTAATATTAATATCATTTTTACCCTTAATTACCCTATTTACTTTTAACCGTGGTAAATAAAAGTAAAAAGTTACTATTCAACAAAAATTATTTTAATCTCATTGAACCAAATTTTACTCTTTTATATTAACTGTGTCTCTAGGATTTTCGAAATTACACTCACAGAAGCGGTAAAATTAAGTTTTATGTGAATTTGCAAATTCTCCTAGGAGATGGGTAAAAGACGGTGAAAAGTTCTATAAAATTTTAATATGTCTAAAATTATTATAAACTGACTCCAATGAATTAAATTGAACTTATATAGGTATTATGTATCTATTTTAACTAAAATAAATTTAAATAAAATAAATAATTATTTAAATAAAAAGTCGGTTTTAACCAATAACTCAGTGTTTTTCACTATTTATCAAAAATTGAAAGTTTTCAGAAAAATACCAAAAATTAACCCTAAGATAATTTTGATATTCAAAATTCAATAATGAAGTCTATTTTACCAAATTAAAAACATATAAGTTTCATTTATTAATTTAAAATTAATTCTCGCTATCAAAACCAAAAGGCGTATTTTTAAGAAATAATAACTATCAAAAGTTTGACACTTGTTTATGTCCAATTTCAAAGTGAAATTACTTACAATGACCATAATTGGATTAAATGGTAAAAATATAATCTATTTATACTTACAAACCATTAAAATGTATAATTTAACACTATAAATTATTTTGATTAAAAAAGTTGTTTTTAGTTAAAATATAGTATTTTTCACTATTCACCCAAATATAAAAGTTATCAAAAAAACACCAAAACTTTATTGAAATTAAATTATTATGTCCCCATTCTAAATAATAAGTTTATTTTGTTAAATTGAATATATAAAAGTTTAAAATATTGGATTTAAAAAGGGTTCTCCATTAAAAGGCGGTAAAATTGCATTTTTTAAAAAATACTTTTTTTATCTGAAAAAATGAATTTGTTCTTAATTATGTCTACGAAACTCATAATATGGATTCTAAAATTATAAGTATTATATAAAGTTCAAAATTCAGTTAATACTATTTAATAACCGCTTTGGAACTTCTAGTTTGGTAAGTCGTGGTGCGCTTGAACTCAGTGTTGCATGTAGTGCAAGTTATTGAATCACTTTGAATAAATAACGCACTAAGAAATATTGGGGTGTTACATATATCAAAGGAACTATAGATTTTAGTTTTATGTATAATGGAAAATTTCATCCAGAACTATTGGGATATACAGATGCAGATTGGGCCCATTCAACAGATGATAGGAAATCAACGTTAGGAGGTACATTATATCTTGGAGGATTTTGTATATCTTGGATAAGAAATAAATAATATTTTATTTCATTGATCAATGTAGAACCTTAATATATTGTAGCTACTCAAGAGTGCACAAAATTATTGTGGATGAAGTAGCAACTTGAGTATATGATAATTTAAGTGAAGTATCCAATTAGAATTCATTTAAATAATTCAAGTTATATAAATCATAGAAAAAATCTAGTCCATCACTTAAGGACAAAGCACATTGAAATCAAATATCATTTTATCAAGGAGAAGGTCGAGCAAGGGCTTGTGAAGTTGAAGTATATGCCTATATAACAAAAAGTTGCAGATATTTTGACAAAGGCCTTACCCAAAGAAGCATTTAAAAGACATCGACTAGCTCTGAGAGTTTAGTCGACTCCACACACTTGAAAAAGTGTGGATATGGGAACCATCTCTCCCTGAGGTATGGTATGTTTTTCCCTAGTGTACTGATATGTGTTCTTTACCTGGTTGCATACAACCATGAAATGCCTTTCGGGTTTGTCGATAGGGGGGAATTATGGCTGTTCAAAGGGAGAAAATGTCTTGTTCAAGACATGGGGAGAATATTTTAGGTGGAACAATGAGATAGAGGGAGTTGAAGCTAATCTGATTTGAAGATTTTTGGAGGAGCAGTGATGTAGGGTGAGTTTTAAATCAGATGATGCTAGATGTGATTGATTAAAGGATATATATCATGATAGATAAGGTTCGTGATGAAAGCAGATGAATGGTTTTGGAATGGAATGAAGTGACGCATTGATGAATTTTCATTTTACTCCTATTTCTCATGCTGATCATGGATCATTCGGTCTTAGAGTATGTGTTGAGTAAATCCTTGATCACAATCTTAATCGCAATAAGTAAATACCGATAGAATAAGGAATGCGATTTAATGAGATATAAAATTATGAAAGTGTTGTCAACAAACCCAAAGGGGGATATTAAAGGGGGAAAATCACTCAAGGTGTCCCCTTTGTATATTTTGGGTGTGTTTTTGTTTTTTGAAAAACCCAAATAACTATAAATGAGTATGGTTGGTGTTTTCTAAAGCAGGTGTTTAAGGTGGCATAGTTTCCCAGTGTTTGCCAAATTTTTGGGCCTCAAAATCTGGAGTTGGGTTTTGGAAAAATATGATTTTTCCATAGGGGTTCACAGTACATGGACTATGAATCATGGTTCATGGATTGAAAAATTGTTACACGGAACGTCGAAGGAAATTGGTATGGAAAGGGAACCGCGAAGCGCAAAATGCATACCGCGTATGAGAACAGTTCGCAGGATAGAAAATAGTTTACGATGAAGTCACGTGGTACGCAGAAGGCTTGCAGTACGCGGTATGGCTTGTCATTCATAGAAATGAGGTGGTGATTTGAGAAGTCACGAAGGGAATATTTTGAGAAAACGTGATGGTGATTTGGGACACCATGAAAAAGGAAAGTCAATATGTGGACTGAATAGGGGAGAACAATTTGCGGGTGAAGCAGTACGTAGAGAAGGATGTACTAAATTGAATATTTAGTAAATATTGTATTAGTGTATTTTTTGAATCTATTTTCCTATATAAGGATCACTAATACCATCATTAAGAAGATAAATTTTCGTAAGAAAACATCTTTGCTCTGAGAATTCAGCTAAGTTTGAAAGTGATCTACGAGAAATAATTCCATGAAGTGGTTAGCGTAGAACAAATTCTGCCAAAGGTTTTTATAGGAAACTATAGCCCAAAAATAATGTGGTATGAGGAGGAGTAAGAAATGGTACATGAAGGAGTAACACCTGGTATGTGGAGAAGAGTCGATCTGTAGGAGCAAAGGCAGTCCATGGACGAGAGACAATTCATGGAAGCAGAGATAGTCTGCAGAGAAAAGGTGGTACACAAAAGCATAGAAGAAGCGATCCACGAAGGAGGTCAGTTTATGGAAGAAGAGGTAGTACACAGAAGAGGAAATATATGTAGTATACCTACTACATAGTATGTGAATGAAGAAAGGTGGTATGCAAAGGAAGCTAGGTGGTTTACATAAGACTCAAGAAAGCTTTCAAAACTCAAAAACAGTTCACGAAATCAATATTTGTTATCCTAAAAGTACAAAAAAAAGAGGAATTCATCTACAGGTAAAAAAGGAACTTCAACAGAGCATCTAACTATAGTTGATGATGCATGATTTCATACAAATGAAGGGACCTAAAAGTTCATAAACTGTGAGTGTATCTCTTCCAAGATCAGTGATACAAGGACGAGGAAGATGATGATCCTTCCCACTAATAGTGAGCTAGAGGAAGAGACATAAGGAGTGACCCTTGGGAATGTAGTGAGAAAAACCTAAATCTTGTAAAGTAAGTGATCCTGGGAATAGAAGATATATCTTGAACTTTGTAATTGGCAGTGAGATTTAGTGGATTTGGTACATCGTCACTTTGTCGTTGTATGCTCCTTGGACAAAGCCCAATGAGGGTGAACCGAGTAAAATTACTGTGTCCTATGAATGATATCATTTCTATTCATATATTTCTATGGAATAAATATATAATTGTGTTTTTTTAATGACAAAACAAGATCTGAAGGGGTAGTGATTTTAATATGTTATACCCTGATTCACCCCCTTTTAGGGTATTTGACCTAGTGGACCTAACAATTTTCCTATCCAATACAATGGTACGAGGAACCCCATGATGGAGCACAATCTCATAGATATAAATTTTCCCAATATCATCTACTAAGAAGGTATCCTAGATAAGAAGGAAATGGGAGACCTTCATGAGCCTATCCACAACAACTCACACAACGTCACTACCTTGAGGTGACCTTGGTAACCCAGTCATGAAATCCATCACAACATCATTCTATTCCCACTCAAAAATAGGTAACTTCTATAAAATACTAGTTGGATGTTGGTGTTCTGCCTTCACCTAATGACAAGTGGAACACCTCATGAAAAAACTAGTTACTTCTTGTTTCATCCGTGACTACTAGTATTGATGGTACAAGTAACGATACATATTGGTAATTCCATGATGTACTTCCCAATGCAAGTCATGAAACTCTCACATCATCTGCTCAATTATTTCTATTGGAACCCAAACATGACCATGTATGTGTAGAATTTAATCCTCTCCAATAGTCCAACCAGGAGGTAGGTCCACAAATACATGCTCTCCTATAGGAATAGCCCCTTGTAATTTGACAATTATCTCACTCTCACCCTATCTAGAAGAGTGGAAGTCACTACTAAGTATGATAGGAAAGTATCTCTGTGACTATCCTTAACCTCTAGGTTCATCTTTGAAAACAATTCCATAAGTTTCCCAGGCATATAGGAAAGATCTAAGTCAAAGGAATGAAAGTATTCAACCCACCTTATTTTCCTAAAATTCAAGTCATGCTGTGTAAATATATACTCGATGATTTTATGTTTTGTGTACACTATAAAATGCTTAATCAATAAATAATGTCTTCAATAGTGAATGGAATGTACAACAACGGGTAACTCAAGATCATGCGTCAGGTAATTCCTCACTTGTGGCCTCAAATGATGAGACCTATATGCCACAACTCATTCCTACATCAGAACTAATCCTAGACTGATACTTGATGTATCATATTAAACTGCATAACTTATTTCAAGATCTGGAAGAATCAAGATCAACATTGAAGTCAGCCTCCCTTTCAACTCCTGAAAGGCCATATCATAGGTATGTGATGATACAAAATTCACACCCTTCTTAGTCAAGTCTGTTAGAGGTGTCTATAAGTGCGAAAAATCTTTTATGAAACAAATATAATATCCATCTATCCCTAACAAACTCCATATATCAAATAATTTTTTGGGATACTTCTAGGAAAATACAAAACTCACTTTCTCTGGGTCAATTGATACTCTTGTATCTGAGATAATATGACTGGGGAAGTGAATATTATCCATCCAAAAGTAGAACTTTATGAGCTTAGAATATAACTGATTCTCACTATCAGTGTATACAATACAATCTAGGTGTGATAGCTGTATTTCATTCATATATTTTATGGTATTTTAATATGTTGATTTGTGCATTTAATTGATTAATCTAGCCAATATTTGGAATGTTTGATTTTTTTTATAATTTATGGAAGGAAATAATTAATCTTTGTAAAATGAACAAAAAGTGGAGAATTTATGAGATAAAATAAAATTCACACCATGAATTAAGAGAAGCAACATGAAACCATATTTTTTGAGGATGAAGCGCAACTAGAAAAATTGAGCAGAATAATTACACGTCATGTATTTCATTGCACGAAGTGAATTCATTAGGAAACTTCTACCACTCAGGACAAATCATGACACCATTACACACTGTCAAAAGGAGTTACACATAATGTAACTTAAATACATGTCATGAATGATAATGATATGATAGATATGAAAATCTGATGCTGACGAGGATTACATACCATATAAATTATTACATATCATGAATATCTCAATGAGCAAAAAAATGATGATGCTATGGTTGAGGGTTTGATGAAAAATCCTAGTTATTCACCCTTGGGACTCTACTTTGAGGAAAATACAAGATGGAGGGAGTCGTCAGATGACTGTTGGAGTGACACTCACACATGAAGTAACAATCCAGAGCCTATCTTTTCTACCATTCTTCATCTCCATTATTCCTTGGGTACCCATGCCAATCATTCTCATCATTCCTAGCATGAGCGAGTAGTTTTATTTTTGTCAGATGATGTTATTATAGGGGGATGTGCTTCTTGGATTTATTTCTATTTTATATCCTTATTTTGGATTACTAAAACATTGTTTATCAATTCAAAATATATTACTTTTCATATTGCATGACCATTTCTGTGTTCTAAGGATTATTATTTCACTGCATCAATTAATTGGCCTATTTTGTGTATAACCATTATAAAATCTGGGTTAGTTATGTTTAAACAGGGTTTTGGGTTTCTTAGTTTTGTTATTGAGTTAAATAGATGACCATTCTAACTGTGCAATCATAAGATTAAGATAGGGTACCCAGAACAAGGATCCCTCCAAGACCCACTTCCAACACCAATCCTGAATAAGCCCATAACCAATTGAATCCCAAGCACATGAACCTAAAATCACTATACCCATCACATCTCTTATCTTGATTCTAACCCAATATTTTTTGTATTCTTTCACTTTTATATAAATAATTAAACAATTGAAATTGCAATTTATTTAATCAATTTAGAATATATGGATCGTCCCTATGGGTTCAACACTATGGATTTACAAGTACTATATTTTTAGTAGTTTGTCTAATTATTATAAATTATTAAATTTGGGAATCCCCTTAGGAAATTAATGATGCATTACGGGTTTTCAAATTTTTGGCACTGTTTTTAGGGATGGTTGACACTATATTTAAGTTAATTATGAATCTTGATAATTATTTTTATTTTAATCCATTGTTTTACACTTGGTCTTATTATGATGTATTTTTAGGTAATAATCCATTACATGACTACTCCACTCATGGGAAAGATAAATATGAAGATATTGAAGTCGACCCAGAATTGGAGAAGACTTTATGCAAGCAAAGAAAGTAAAAATAAGAGTCTGAAAAAGAATAAGATATCATGGCTGGTAGAGTCCAATTTGAAGGAGTTGATCATGAGCTAGGCTAGAGAGAAAGACCATAGGTCTAAGGAAGAAATATAGGGTGGGAAAGATCTAATCAATTATGGAAGGCCCTTGAACATGGGGCCAATCCAAGCATTCTCATACCCCCCATCATTTCTCAATATTTCATGATCAAGACAAAGGTCATTCAAATGATCACACATCCACTCAAATTTTCTAAGCTACCTCATGAAGACCCCAACTATCAGCTTAGGATTTTATTGGAAATTTGTGACACATTCCAATTTCAGAATATCACAAATGATGCGGTAAGGATATGCCTCTACATATTCTCATTGAAGGAAAAATCATGCAAGTGGATCCAAAGTCTACCTTTGCATTCAATCACCACGTGGGAGGATCTGGTAAGAAAATTCTTAACAATGTTTTTTCCACCCTCAAAGTTAATGTATTTTTAGGTGAGTATTTTAAATTTTGAGAAATTTACTAAAGTATATTTATATAGTTCATGGGAATGATTCAAAGGATTAATAATATGATTTCCTCATCATGGAATTGAAATGTGGTTATTAAATCAAAATTTACACAAAGGATTGTCATAGGGAAATCATTCAATAATTGATAACACTTTAAGAGGTTCTCTTATGATAAAATAACTAGAGGAGATCTATGAGTTATTGGATGAGATTTCCAGCAATAGTTTTCAATAATATCCAGAATAAGGGAGTGTACAATGGGTGCACATGGTAGACAATAGATGGATTTCCACCCAAATGAATGTCATGTCAAAGAAACTCGATGCAATGATGGACAATCAAAATTCCCAAGGTATGTATTGTAAAGATGTGAACTATTTATATTATAATTGTCAAAATTATGCACAGGGTTGGAGGCCAAAACAACCAAAACTGCAGAATCTAAATCAAGGACAAAGATTTTAGCTGAGAAAATAAGGTTTTCAATATCAACACCAAGGGCCAACACTGACCAGTCAAGTATATTCACTAGAGGAGACCCTTGAAAGATTTATGACCACTAAATGAGATGCACTTAAAGAGTTGACAACATACACATGGGATCAAGGAACTACAATTATATATTTGAAAAATGACTCATAAAACCAATAAAATATAATGAGGAACTTAGAATGTCAGGTTGTTCAGATTGCTGAAAAACTTAGTGAAAGACCTAGAGGAGTACTTCTTGGATGTCTATAATAGAATCCCCATGCAGATGTGAAATCCATATTACTTAAAAGTTGAAAGAATACAAAAGGGATTGGAATATAATTTATAGGAAATAATGGACAACAACTAGTAGAATTGAGTGAAGAAAAGAACAAATAATCCAAGAAAAACAATGAAGAGGAAGCACCACTACCATACCAACCACCACCACCATTTCCGGATCGATGAAAAAAGGTGAATATTTATGATAGAAAACAAAATTTCATAGATATTTTCAAAAAGATACACATCAACATCCCATTTTATAATGATATATCAAACATGCCTATCTATGAAAAGTTCACGAAGGAGTTAGTGATGAAAAAAATAATATTTAAGAATTATCCACCATTACACTAGTAGGAGAAATCTCAAGAGTAGTAACAAGAATCCTACCAAAGAAGTAGAGTGATCCAGGTAGTTTTTCCATTTTGATTAATATTGGTTCTAATGAGTTTGGTAGTGATTTATGTGATTTAGGTTCCAGTGTAAATATAATTTCATATGAAACATTCAAGATAATAATATTGAGAGAGATGAAACCAACTCGAGTTATGATTAAACTAGAGGATACAATAGTGAAAATTCCTCAAGGAATACTTTAAGATGTCATTATCAAAGTAAATAAGTTCTATTTTCTAGAAAAGGACATGGATGAATCAAAGCTCCCAATAATATTAGGAAGACAATTCATAGTTATGGGAAGGGAACTTGTAGATGTTCACAATGGAGAATTGAGTTTAAGAGTTGGAGGATCAGAGGTGAAGCTCAATTTTAATAAGGAAATGTAGAAATAAGATGAAACAGTTGATGAATTTTCAAGAGATAGTCTACTAAAAGAATAGGATGCTGTTGTCCGTGGAAAAAGATCTGAATTAGATACTATATAAAGTGATGAAGAAAATAGGAAAAAGCTGAAGAAAGGTAAGAAAATGCTCGAAAAATTGAAGATAGTGGAGGAACATTAATTCAAGAAGAATTAAATGAAAGAGAACAGGTTTGTACTGTTAGAAAACTAGCATTTGATTTTTCAAGAAGGTCCAAGAACCACTGGATGGGGCCCATGTATATTGAGAAATTGTTCGCCAATGGAAGAGTGAAATTAGTTTCAGAGAAAGAGAGAGGACCCATCTACATAGAGGAATCACGAATTCAACATTTTATTGATCTAGATCAGTTAACCTCTTTCCTACTACCAACTACCTGAAGCTGAATGAGGCAAGGTCGAGCCAATGATGGTAAACAAAAGTTATTCTGGGAGGAAACCTGAGTTTTTATTACTTTTATTTATTTATTTTATGGTTTAGGAGAAATAATAAATCCCTAAATATTTTTAATTATATTGTTATGGACTATAATTTCACTTGTGTAATTTTATTTTTTGTATGACCATCAACGTAGGTAGTAAGAAGAATCAAGCAACAGGAGAAGAAGTTGTAGAGTAATTACATGTCATGAAGGGTAATTACATTTCATGAAAAGGTACAGGCAAAGCCTATACACCCCAAGTTTGAATTGTCAATTTTAAAGGGGAGTAATCATTTCAATTTTGTAATTTTATATTGTATTCCCAAAATTTTAATTTTTTATAGCTCAAACTTCCAATTACATGCCTTTATTTGATTCTTACTTTACTCAACTGAACTAGGAGATATAAAATTCCCTGGATAATTACCATTCCATGAATTAATATATGTTTATAAATAAATTTAAATGAAAAAATGGGGAAAATAATCATTAGAGATAATCGCGTAGATTAGGATTTAACAAATCAGGATTTATGGGATCATGTTGAACATTGTAAATGAATTTTTTTCTGAGATTTGTACATACTTTAAATTTCTGATATTTTCATTAATTAATTTAATTATTCATGTTCATTTCCATGAGTAGTTTTCCCAACCATTTGTATTATTATTGAGACATCTACTGAGCCAATATTTTCTATTATTTATTTCATATATTTCTTGAGAAACTCTGGAATGTTTTCTTTTAGAACTTTCTTTTCATCTTATCAAAGCTATGACTACATAGAGTAACTTTTAAAACTATTGAGGAATTATTTTTGATTATCCATTATCCTAATAACCACCTTGTATTAATCCATTTTTAAGCCTGTAGAATCCATGAAAAACCTTGTTAGGTAATGGGCCATGTTACAAGCCTATCTTATCCATTATAACCTTCCTCTAAATGTTTTATATGAGATTTAAAAGAATAAGTGTGGGGGAGGAACTTTATAGGGTGTACCAAGATATACTTCATTATGGATATTTTTCTAGGGGATTTTTCATTATGATATGGGGAGAGGACATGACATATTTTATTGTATGTTATTATTCACCTCTCATGATAAAAAACATTTGAAAAAAATGATAAAAAAAGGGTTGTGACTTGGGAAGATCAAAAATCACAATTTTCCAGATCAATGATCTTTTTATCATATTGTTTAAGTGGTGAATGTGAGATTTTTCTAAATAAAAAATTTTGAAAAAAAAAATTAAAAAAAGAGGAAGAGAGGTTGATTCATTCATTTTTCTTACATGTATTATGGACCCACTTTGATCTTTTTGGGAGGAATATTGAGATGGTATCTATAGAGGGAGATTTTTATTGAGATTATATTTTCATATCTTGAAAAATACTTTACAATAAAACCTCCTTTTTCAAAAATAATATTTTATATCATTTACCTACCTATCATGAAGCCTTAGAGTCATTTGATCCTTAATAGTGAAGCCCTCATGATTAATTGTGATCTCTATATTTACGCGTTAGAGATATTATATGCCTTTCAAGCTTATGGTAAGTGAAATATTTTTGAGGTATGTACTGAATTTATTTACATTTATACCTTGATGATGAGTAGAAAAATTCAAGCAAGGTAAATTGAAAATGGCATGCATATTAATAATGAGTTGAAAAATGAAAATGGGGATTGAAGAGGCTTGTTTGTTTCAAAGGAGAAAAATAAAATACTTTTTTATCTTGTCTCTTTGAAATCAAGGCATTGATGAATTTTCGGATATAATGCATGAATATTTAATTTCTATTTTATCAATTGTTTTTGTTGAAATTGAATTTGAAGCATGGTAAGGTGAATGCCCTTTGTATTATGTTGAGATTCCGTCTTTGAGTACAAGTCTGAATTCAAGTGTGGGGATATTTGATAGCTGTACTTCATGCATATATTTTATGGTATTTTAATGTAATGTTTTTTGTATTTAATTGATTAATCTTTCCAATATTTAGAATGTTTTACTTTTTTTTATGATTTATTGTAGGAAACAATGAATCTTTGGAAAATTAACAAAAAGTGGAGAATTTATGATCTAAAAGACTCTTCGCACCGTGCACATGAGCCTCAGCCTAGTTGGTGAGGACTCTTAAATGCATCCAGGTGACCTGAGATCAAATCTAGGCAGAGGCATAATTTCTGGGGGTACTATAGCAGTACTATAGAAGTACTATAGTAGTATTGTGGTAGGTACTATAACGGGAATTGTGCATTACTGTAGCAGGTACTATAGCAGGAACATTAGAAGGCACCGTGTAGCTGGGAATTTTCCCCGTTTGGGCCTTCGAGCCACCGATTTGGTCCCCGAGTCATTTAAGGCCTTCAGGCCACCCAAGACTTCAGGCCACCTCAAGGACTTTGGGCCACCTTAAGTGCAGATGCAAACCAGACAAACCTACAAGGAACAAGCTCTATAGAAGTATGAGTAAGGAGATTTCACCATAGAAGAAGGTACATGGATTGCAAGAATGAGAGGGTATGGCACCTTCCACCAGGACAAGCCTATGCATGCATGTGATAGACTAGCCAAACATCCATTCAAAGGTGGAGATCTAATTTCACAATGAAGATGCTGGGGAGGAGCAGTTCCAAGTAATTAGTCTGGGTTGTATGTAATGTTTGAAGCCTACGAGCAATGAATTCCCCTAAGTACTATGGGCCATGTAATACTTACACCTACGGGCCTTGTAAGGGTTCCACCTCACCCCTTGAAAGGTGGATTATAAAAAATTAATAAAAAATGAAGGCCTTCGGTCCATTGGATGGACTCTTCACACTTTGAGTGAAGAGAAGCGGTGTGACACCAGATTTTTGAGAATGAAGCATAGCTAGAAAAATTGAGAAAAAAAATTACACATCATTTATTTCATTACACTACATGAATTCATCAAGAAACTATTATTGCTCAGGACAATTCAGGACACCATTACACACTGTGAAAAGAAGTTACACATCGTGTAACATAAATATATGTAGTGAATGATCAAGATAGAAAATTTATGAAAATGTTTTTTCTAACAAGGACTGCATTTCATGTAAATTATTACATGTCATGAATATTTTAATGAATAGAAAAAAATGATGACACAATAGAGGGTTTGAGGAAAAACCCTATTTATTCACACTTAGACTATTAATTTGAGGATGATATAGGATGGTGGTAGATTTCGTGCGACTGCTGGAGTGACACACATGCATAAAGTGATGATCCAAATCCTTGATTCACCACATTTATTTGTATCCATTCTTCCCTGAGTACTCATACTGTTCATTCTCATATTTCCTAGAATGAACATGTAATTTTCTTTATGCTAGGTGATGTGATTGTAGGGGGATATGCTGCTAGGGTTTATTTATATTTTCTATTGTTTTTTTGTATTGATACAACATTTTTTAGCAATTAAAAATATATTTCTTTTCATATTTCATGACCATTACCGCGTTCTGAGGATTATCATTTCATTGCATCAATTTATTGGCCTATTTTTTGTATGAACATTATGCAATCTAGGTTATTTATATTTAAATATGGTTTTGGGTTACTTAGTTTTGTTATTTAATTTATTAGATAAAAATTCCAACAATTCAATCATAGGATTGGGGTAGGGTACCCAGAACAAGGATCCTTGAAAGACCCAATTTCAACACATTTCTTGAATAAACCAAAAACCAATTGAATGCCTAGCACACGAACCTGAAATCACTGATTGAAAAAAGTATCTTATCCCAATTCAAAACTAGTATTTTCTATATTATTTATATTTTCTAAAAACAATCAATCAATTTCAATTTCAATTTCTTTAATTAATTTGGAACATATGGATTGTCCTTGTGGGTTTGAAACTCAGGCTTGAAAAGTACTATATTTTTATTAGTTTGTATGAGTATTATAACCTATAGTAAATTAATGATGTCCTACGGGTTGTCAAGGTGTTTGGAATGGTCATGTAGAGTGTGAGAATACAATAAGATATCATCCATGAATACCACCACAAACGAATCCAAATAAGGATGAAAAACTCAATTCATCAGTTCCCTGAAAACTACTGGAATGTTAATGAGACTGAACGGCATGACCATATACTCATATAGACTATACATTCTATGAAAAGATGTATTAGGTATGTCAAGTGGTCAAACAAACACCTGATGATAACCCAATATTAGATCATTTTTTGAGAATACTCGATCTCCTTAGAGTTGTTCAAGGAGATCATCTATCTATGGAAAATGATACCAGTCCTTAACCATTAACTGGTTCAATTTCCTATAATCCACACATATATTAAGGGTTCCATCCACATTTTTTTCATAAAAAGTATTGGTAAACCCCATGGGGAAGTACTAGGTTGTATAAACCCCTTTACTTCCAAGTCCTCTAGCTTCCTCTTAGATCTTACAACTCAGTAGTAGCCATCCTATAAGGAGGACTGGATACTAGTGTAGCTCCTAAGACTATCTTGATGGAAAAATCTACCTCTCTCTTATGAGGTATTTTGGAAATGTTTTTGGGAAAATTTACCTAAAACAATCAACCACAGGAGGAAATTATATCTGACATGATCCTTGATCATCCAGATATAGGCTAGAAATTTGGATTGTCATCCCACCCATCCCACGATACTCTACTCTAGCTCTACCTTCCTGGACATCCCATTCACCTTTGTGAAAAAATCCATCATCTAGTGATGTTAAGGTCACCCTACTATGATAGAAATCAATGAATGTATGAAATGGAGCCAACTAGTGTATCACAAGAATGATGTCAAACCTTGTCATCTCAAGGAAAAAGAGGTCCCATAAAAAGAGATGCCTGACTATCTCGAGGGGGAACTCCTTGCACTGGTATACACTCTCTGATCTAATTCCCAATGGAGTGTAGTGTGTCATAAAACCACTATAAAACTAAACAATGAGATAGAGTCTCTTCATAATAGGTAAAAATATGAAGTTATGAGAATTAATTTTATAAAAAAGAGTTGATACTAGAGTAGAGGCTACTAAGATCATACCTCTCACTGTAGGAGACCTAACTCTATCCTCCTCAAGTATAGGTTGTACTGAATATATCTGCCCTAAATTGTGGCCCTATGAAACAACCAGACTATCATGAGTAGGCCCACCTTTTTATCAAGATACTACTAATTTATGGATTTCCAGGACACAACCACCTCCTCATCCTGAATAACCGATAACACTCTAGATCCAATCCTGACATGGAGCTATGAATCCTACTCCTGAAATTGGAGTTAGAGTCAACCCCCTTCCATTGACCACTGTAGGAAAGGTTGATCGTAGCACAATTCACTGTTTTATTCCACCCTTACACCACTGTTTTAAACTAGTTTTGTAATGAATATTCCGAATATAATAATAAATTTAAATTTATGTATGAATCATTTAATTAATTTTAATAAACATTATAATTGGAAATGTTACTTGTTTTTATTATTTCAATGTAGGTGGAGATGATTTGGAGGGCCCTTGATGAAGTGGAAGAAAAATGGGCCAAAATTGCATGGATCCATGTACATCTGTCCACTGTTTTGCATATTACACGAAATAATTCCATCAAAATGGGCTTAAATTTTGTGGTCCGGTCCAAAATTTAATAGGATAAATTTCATATTAAGGAACCCAATCCTGATTCGGCTTCGATGGGGCCCATCCGAACTGATATGTCCAAGACACCGAATATGGACCAAGTCAAATGCAGTGTTCTGTATTTTATCAATATATTGAGCTGTAGTTGTCCAAATGGTGCCAAACTTTCAGTGGAGACATTAAAGAGGTAGGGATACAACTTTTCTATTTTCTCCAAAGCGAGATAGGGCTATCTGAAGGCCAAAATGCGTGTTACAAGTGGATTGATGAAATCTGTGTGCCTAAAACCACCTTCCAATTTTCCTATAAAATGACACCTTGGGCTCTCCATTTGAAAGTTAGGCCAAGGAGTGAAGTGATACCAATTTAAAGTCCTATAGGAGTCTCCTAATCAACTTGGAGGTTCTAGAGTCCCCTATTCTCATAGGGGGATCAACAATGAAGAAGGATTTCCACCCGAGCTTCCTCCTCCACCCGATGTTGATCTAAATGATGGGCGTTCATTGTGAGGGAGCTACACACATGTCAAGGGAGTTCCAATGCATATATTAGCTACTTTTTTGGAGTAATTTAGGTGTTAAAACATTTCTTTCCATGTATATTACATACTTTCATATTTGAATGCTTGTTTTGATGCGTGCGGATGAGATGCTCTTAATTTCTAACCGATCGGTGTGAGGTTTTGAGTGCATGACTTGTGTTGTTCCGATTGGGTAAAAAAGAATCCTTTTATTAACCAATTTCTTGAGATTTCAATATGATTTGTAAGCTCTTATTCCATGAATAAGTTCTATACCTTGACAATATGATTGTTATGTCAAGGTTTGGTTCTTTAAGCAATGAAATAATGGCTTAGGAATTAATCGGGATTCTAATTAATTTCAACCAAAGAATAACTCCAACCTTAAATTAATATCCAAGAATGATTAACTTGAAAGTGTGTAGTGAACTCAAAATTAACCCTTTTATCTCATAATTCTAAAACACCACTTTTTATCAACTATTAAACTCTTTAAATAAATTATTTTTGATAAACTATTTTAAAGCCACCCCTCTTTTAGCACTTCTTATTATTAATGCACACTCTGAACCCACCAACTCTCCTTGAGAGATGACCTAGGGTCTTTCCTAGACTACAAATCAACCTTAAAAATATAATCAATTTTATGTGTCATGACAGCGTGGTCAAATTTTGGCACCGTTGTCGGGGAGTGCTTTGGTTTTTTGTGTGTTTTTGATACATTTTTTGTATTTTTTGTGAATATTTGTTTGTTTTATCTTCTACCTTTGCATTTATTTTTGTGTTATAATTTATTTATTGTGAAGGTTCTGCGTATGATGAGTTCTACCCCGGGAGACCTACAAACTTTCAAACCCGAACCGGAGAGGATCCTACATCAACGAAACCAAGACACACAAGACACCACTTTGAAGGAGGAGACATCACATCTTAAAATTCTTCTTGATCCTTATTCTTATTCTAAAACCAAAGTTAAAACTGAACATAACTTGTATAACATGGCTGAAAATAATAGAACACTAAAAGAACTAACCTTGCCTAATGTTGATATCCAACCCACTTACATTCAATTACAAGGCGAGGCACCCAATTTTGAACTAAAATCTGGTTTAATTCATTTATTACCAAGATTTGATGGACTTCGTGGAGAAGATACACATAAGTATTTAAAATAATTTCATACTGTGTGTTCAACATTAGAACCTGCTAATGTGGATTAAGAACAAGTAAAACTTAGGGAATTTTCATTTTCATTAGAAGACACAACTAAAGATTGGTTGTATTATGTTAATTCACCTATTAGAGGTTAGGCGGACATGAAACAACTTTTTCTTGAAAAATACTTCCTAGCCTCTCGAACTCCAACAATAAGGAAGGAAATATGTGGGATAATACAATGTCAAGGAGAAACCCTTCATGAATATTGGGAACTCTTTAAAATATTATGTTCAAGTTGTCCACACCACCAAATAAGCGATCAACTTTTAATACAATATTTTTATGAAGGTTTAATTCCAATAGATCCTAACATGATTGATGCTGCTGTAGGTGGTGCACTAGTGGATAAAAACCTAATAGCTACAAGGAACCTAATTGAGACCATGGCACAAAACACTCAACAATTCAGTTCAAGGTCCAGTGTACCCATTCGAGGTGTCCATGAGGTGAAAAGTACTGAATTCGAGAAGAAGGTGGACAAAAAGTTTGAAGAGGTAAGTACCCTTGTACAACAACTTGCTCTTTCCAAAGGGAAATTCCAATCTCCTCCTCCCATACATTGTGGTATATGCTCTTTTGATACCCACTATTCTGACCAATGCCCCCAATTGAGATAAACTTATGAGATTTGTGAGGCAATATTCCCAGGACACCCCTATAACCAACCCATTAGGAAAGAAACTTACTATCCATCCAACCCTGGGTGGAAAGACAACCAAGCCTATAGGCAAGAGGGGTATTCAAACCAGCCTCATCAACCATGTAACCAACCAGGGCAAAGTAGTCATCAACCACCACCACCCAGAAATTTTCAACCACCCCAAAGGCCTTTCCAACAACCCCCTCCAAAACCCGAGCCTAGCCTAGAATATATGATGAAACAAATGGATACCAATAACCTCCAGTTCCAACAAACCACCCAAGAATCCATACAATACCTCAAAACCCAATTAGGCCAACTAGCTAACACAATGGGTGAAATCCAAAGACATGGGTCTGGTAAACTACCATCTCAACCACTTGTCAACCCTAGGGATAAGGGAAATGTTAGTACCATCACCCTTAGGAGTGGAACTCAACTTAAAATCCAAATGAACCCTCCATTAGAGTCATCCTCTCCTAAGGAAACCACCATCCCAACCACTGAAAAAGGTTCAAATGAGGTGGAACCTTATCTTTAGAGAAGTCCTACCAAAGGAAATAGTGTGTCTGTTGATGAGTTACCAAGCCCAAGCATTCCTCTTCCATTTCCCCAAAGAGACACCCAACCCAGGAAACAAAAGGAAACTGAACTTGATAAATAAATATTGGAGACTTTCAAAAAAGTGCAGGTTAACATTCCATTGATTGATTCCACGAAGCACCCCTTATAAGAACATTACTCTCTCTCGGTAAATTCAATTAATGTACTCCCTTCCCCTAAAATCACTTCATTTGTTTCCCCTGATACCCTTTCTAAATTTTCCTCTTTGATTGAAATTATTGGTAATGAATCATGTGTTGATTGTTGTAGTGCTCTAGAAAAGTGTCATGCATGTTTATTAATTGATAATTTCTTTAACACGAAGGATCACATGACCATCTATGATACTTCTACGCTTGTAAAAGCTAATTCATCATCTGAGGATGATACCATTGTGCATTTAGATGAGATTAGTGACCTCTCACTTTCACACACACTCCCATCAATTCAAAATCCACCTAAATTGGAACTAAAGCAACTGCCTCAAGATTTAAAATATTTATATCTTGAGAATGGAAACAAGTTGCCCGTCATCATTGCTAGTTTACTCCCTCCTGATCATGTTACAAAAATTACTGGTATTAGCCCATCAATTTGTACACATCATATTTTATTAACTGATGAGGCTAAACTAGTGTGGCAGGCACAACGTCGACTGAACCCAAACCTCTTAGAAGTAGTTAAAAAGGAAGTAACAAAATTATTAGCTGCTGTAATCATTTACCCCATATTTGACAGCCAATGGGTCAGTCCCATTCAAGTAGTTCCTAAAAAAACTGGCCTAATGGTAATTAAAAATGAAAATAATGAATTGGTTCCAACTCATGTGTAGAATACTTGGCGTGTCTGTATAGATTATCGCCGACTAAACCAAAACACTAGGAATGACCATTTCCCCTTGTCATTCATTGACCAAATGCTAGAGAGGCTATCAGGGAAGTCCCATTACTATTTTCTTGATGGGTATTATGGATACTTTCAGATCCATATTTCCCTCGAGGATCAAGAAAAGACAACCTTCACTTGTTCCTTTGGCACATTTTTCTATAGAAGGATTCCATTTGTCCGGTGCAATGCTCCGGGTACTTTCCAGCGATGTATGGTTAATATTTTTTTGGATTACCTGGATAATTGCATAGAAGTTTTCATGGATGATTTTACTATTTATGGATCCTATTTTTATGAATGTTTAAGTAGTCTTGGTTCCGTCCTACGTCGCTGTATAGAAAAGAATATTGTATTAAATTATGAGAAATGCCATTTCATGGTGCGACAAGGTATAGTTTTGGGACATGTCATTTCTGGGGCTGGTATCCAAGTAGATAAATTGAAAGTGGATGTCATTTCTTCCCTACCATTCCCTAAAAATGTATGTGATGTGTGGTCTTTCTTGGGTCATGCTGGATTTTACTGATGTTTCATTCATGACTTTAGTAAAATTACACTCCCCCTCTCATTCTTACTCCAAAAAGAAAAGAAATTTGTTTTTGATAAGGAATGTGAAGAAGATTTTAATAAGTTAAAATAGAGTCTCACATCACCCCTAGTAATCCAACCACCTCAGTGGGATTTACCATTTGAGCTCATATCTGATTCCTCTAACTATGCAGTTGGTGCAGTCTTATTAAAAAGGGTCAACCGAGCTCCACATGTCATTGCCTATGCCTCACATAATTTGGACCCTGCCCAAGAAAACTACACCACCACTGAAAAATAATTTCTTTCCATTGTGTTTGCCTTGGATAAATTCAAGTCGTATCTTCTAGGGTCCAAAGTAATCATTTTCTTAGACCATGCAGCCCTCCGGTATCTCCTAAAGAAACCGAAAGCCAAACCACGTCTCATTCGTTGGATGCTCCTCCTTCAGGAATTCAATCTGTAAATTAGAGATAAAAAAGGAGCAGAGAATGTGGTGGAAGACCATATCAGTAGGATCCTCCCATCCTCAGACATTGTCTCATCCCCCTGTATTCCCATTAATGACATGTTTCATGATGAGAAATTGTACAAAGTGTAAGATGTTATTCCCTGGTATGCTGAAATTGTAAATTATTTGGTAGCATCTTTCATTCCTACCGATTTCAACAAAAACCAAGCCAGTCGTCTAAAACATGAATCTCGTTGGTACATTTGGGATAACCCCTACCTTTGGAGCACATGTAACGATCAGGTCCTTAGGCGTTGTGTTCGTGATAGCGAGTTTTAGTCTGTCCTTAGATTCTTCCACACTCTTGCTTGTGGGGGCCACTTTGGTCCCTGTTTCCCTCGGAATTTGGGGATGACCTCCTTGATTGAAGGTTCAAACATTCCAATCATTTTCTAATGGGTTTGTTCGTAGAATTGGAAACATCCAATGATTCCACATCCATTTGGACCTACTTTCCAAAGGTAGGCGCTCATTAGTTTGTGGACTGATGAGGCTTAGTAATTTACATTGGTCGAGAGGATGGGAGGTCAGACTAATCACACCTTTTTGAGGGGAATTATTGTCTACTCTGGGACTCTATTTATAGATTTAAGTTATGTTCGTGAATCCTTATTACATTACCAAGTATAAAATGAGATTTCCTTTAGTCTAACAATAAATGATTGATGTGTAAGAAATTCATAGAATCTTTTATATGTATTCGAGGTTCTTCATCGATAGAGAATCATCTTTATTTATTAGAGATTCTTGGTCAATGGTATCCTTCAACACATTTATATAGAAGTATCTTGGTCATTATGATGACCATGATGGTTTTAAAGCCACTCAGTGGGGCACTTGAAGTTTATTGTCATTCAGAAGGATATAGATTATTTCAGAGTTGGGATCAAACTCGCAGATGGGCTACCTACGTATCCTTTGTTTATAAAAGGAATTAGAACCCACGTAGTTCGAGTAAGGGAGTATGATGTTTATGATTGATGGATAAAAGAAGGATGTCATAATTACTTTTACACTCTAAGCTCACATGAGTCATGCTCGGTGTGAGAAACAAGAGGTATTGGTAAAAATCAGACAATTGTGCCATGAAAGATGAAATCATAAGAAATAATATGGGACTTATGTATGTATGAATGCCCAGATAAATGAATATTTAGGATTTACTTCAGGGAAGAAATCCAGAAACAGGGTCCATAAAGGTATATGTGCTTCATGAAGATTTGAATACTCTAACTTGGGGATTACTCCTGAAAAGGAGGCCCAAATTAGGTGAGGAATTATGATTGGGTTTTAATCCTGAGAAGGAATCCCAGATCAAAGGTAAATTAGGACTGGTTAAGAGAAATTAAGACCGGGGATTACTCCTGAAAAGGAAGCCCAGGTTAAGAGACTTGAAAAATTAAGGGACTTGGGGCTTACTCCTGAAGAGGATGCCCATATTCGAGACTAGGGATTACTCCTGAAAAGGAGGCCCAGGTTAATGATTATGACTGGGGATTACTCCTGAAAAGGAGGACCATCTTTGAGACTGGGGCTTACTCCTAAAAAGGAGGCCCAGGTTAAGGGAATTATGGTTGGAGCTTACTCCTGAGAAGGAATCCCATATTTGAGATTGTAAGACTGGGGCTTACTCCTAAGGAGGATGCCCAGATTAGGGGACTTGGGAATTACTCCTAAAGAAGATTCCCAAATTAATGAGGACTTAGACTGAGGCTTACTCCTGAAAAAGAGGCCTAGGTTAAAGGAATTAAGGTTCGGGGCTTACTCCTGAGGAGGATGCCCATAATTTGGGAAATTATGACTGGGGCTTACTTCTGAAAAGGAGGCCCAGGTTAGGGGATCTGAGGCTTACTCCTAAAAAGGATGCCCGGATTAGAGGACTTGGGGCTTACTACTGAAGAGGATGCCCATATTTGAGACTGGGGCTTACTCCTGAAAAGGAGGCCCAGGTTAAGGGACTTGAAAAATTAAGGGACTTGGGGCTTACTCCTAAAGAGGATGCCCATATTAGAGACTGGGGCTTACTCCTGAAAAGGAGGCCCAGGTTAATGATTATGACTGGGGATTACTCCTGAAAAGGATTCCCAAATTTGAGAATTATGACTGGTGCTTACTCCTGAAAAGGAGGCCCAGGTTAAGGATTCTCTCATATTAAAGGATTTGGTTGAATGAATGAAATATCAATCTTTAGTGACATAAAGATGTGTAAATCACTAGGTTTTTGAGAGATATTCCACAAAATTCCATTCACATAAGAAAGTCAAATCAAGAAATCATGCCATAAATGGATTTGAAGAGTGTCTTGAAGACTGAATCTTGAATAGGAGAGGTGGAATGGCATAAGAGGGGTGAAATGGGCATGAAGGGCACCCAAAAAGGTAGGGGCGCGCAAGTCCTGGCAGGCGCACAGGTACTGCGTGGGCGCGCAAGTCCTGGTCGCGCAGGTATACCTGCGCGACACATGGGTACTTGTGCGTTTGTAAACCAGCATGGTAATACTTGGGAGATCCTTGACCAAATTCCTTTAGAATTATCCTGAGGTACTTTCAGAAGAGAGGCGCGCAAGTTTTGGTGAGGAAGTAGGGCAGCGCGCAATTATGTTCATTTCCCTTAAGGGTAAAACACCTTAGGTGTGCAAGTGTTAGTGAATTCTAACACTTAGACCCTATTCCTCTTGTTTAGACCTTCCATTCTAGGTAAATAATTACCTTATAATTGTTCGGAAGACCTGAAGAAGAGACTTGGGCGTTCAAAGCTCTAAATTTGAATTTTGGAAAAATTTCTTCCCCAATAGGGGGCCCACAGGGTCTATTTATAGGCTGGAGAAGACCCCAGACAGTTATCATTTAGGGCGGGCAAGTCACTTGTGCGACCATTAGGTGTCGCGCAAGTGGACTTGCGTGACATTGATGTAACTTGCGCGACATATGTGATTTTGAAGCCTTGTTCATGCCTTTGTTGATTTTTGTTGTTTTATTCAAAGGATGAATCAATTTGTGCTCATTCCATTCCCTTTACATTCTTTTTAGACAATGTGACGAAAAAAGAGCATCAAAAAAAGTCCCCCATCAGAGTTGGATCTGAAAGAAATGAGGATGTGACTCTGAGGAAAAGAAGAAAAGGAAAGGAAAGGCAGCGCACAAGTCTTTCAGTGTGCAACAATTGGCGCGCAGGTTCGAGTCGCGCAGGGCTGGAGCGCGCAGGTGGGCCACCTGGCCTATAAATACGCAGTCATTTTCCGCACATAGCATCTGATTCCAAATTCTCGAGCTCTCGCCGTGCAGGTCCCCTTTGCCGCACAAGTTGCTCATTTTCCTCTGTTTCTTTGTTTTCGCGCTGTTGTTAAGGTAATAGGACTTGCGTGGTGATACTTGCATGCCAAAAACTTGCGCGACACATTAACACTTGCGCGAAAAATCCATACTTGCACGCCTTAATGCCTTAGACATTTTTCTGAAATTTCTTCACAAATTTTATGAGAAATCAACTTACTTTAAAGTTAATTTATTCAACTTTCGTGCAGAATCAATGGCTCTTAGAACCGGAATAGTTGATGAACTGGCTAGAAAGAGGATTAATTATATGATGAAAATCATTGGCCACGATTATTATACCGTCAAAGATAGCACTCTTCCGGATTTGGCTAAGTATCTAAAGAAATATCATCTCAAATTTCCTCAAAGAACTTATCTGCCTTTGTATGGTTACGGTCATCTGTGAGAAGTCACTATTCTAGAAGCAAAGAACTATCTTCCATTTTCATGGTTTCAAAATTACACCAACTTTGCTTCAGAAAATATCTCATGTGGAAGAGGATTTATAAATGCTGGAACAACAGAGAAGGACTATATGATGCATCATAGCCCTTGTACACCAGATTTAAAACCTCATACGCCCGAGATGCAACCATATTGTCATCCTTCAATCTTCCGAAACAATCAGATGGATCAATCCAAAGGCTGGAAGAAAAGTTGGGACTTCCATCATGGGGGAGGTGTGAAGCCAACTTGGATGTGGGTATACTGGGTGTGAAAAACCTATTCAGAGTTTGTTGAGGATCTTAAAGGAGTGGTGATATACGAAGCTGTTTGGGTTGGGCAAACATATGTTTACAGACATGATAACTTCGTTCCAGAGATACTCATCCACTAGAGCCCATAAACTAATTCTTTCCATATGACTCATGGAGAAGTAGGTATCAGTCTGTGGGATGTCCACAAGATCTCAAGGGCTCCAATTTTGGGCGATATTTATGATGAATTCATTCCTCCCAAGGTGACTTGGAATGATTTAGAGAAGATTCCTACTTTAGCTCGGGAATTATTTAAGATCTTCCACAGGCTCAAGAGTTCAGAGACCTCGTTAACTCATTCTAGAAAGGATATTCATCCGGAGGAGTGGATGAATATATTTATTATTGAGAAGAAATAGAAGGAGCCAAAGGAGAAGGAGATGAAGGAGAAAGGATCCAAGAAAAAGAAATCCAAGGATAAGAGGCCCAAAAGTCCCACCACCTGCCCAAAACCTGAGAAGAGGGGTACTCCTGGCACATTATGGCCAACTCTAGAAGTAGGAGAGTTTGAAAAGTGGGGATATAAGGTGAATCAAAGGATCCCAAAGAAGACTCATCTGGAGGGCTTCTTGGTAATGTGGCTCAGTGTGTATGTCTTGCTGGTCAGGGATTCGAAGGGAGGCGTCAGGCCAGGGACCTTCGTCATTGCGGCAAAGTTGGATGAGGAAAAAATGGTTGGGTTGGCTACCCCCATTTTAGCAAAGATTCAAAGGAGTTTACTTCATGTCTTCATGGGTAAATATCCTTTAAGAATAGTGGGACCATTCCAAGTTTTATGGGGATGGATCGCCACTCACTTTAGGACTTACAATGTACAGAATGGATTACAAATTCCTGGAAGTTATTTCAGGTAGTTAGTACAAGAATTCTCTGGAGTTTCTCCATTAGATGTTAATGACTATGACATGAAAGTGAGGCTAAGAATGTTTAAGGAATTCAACTTCTTTCCCTATAGAAATCCGCCAACCGGGCGATTTGTTGATGATGGAATAGCCCGCTTGGATTTGAGGGCATACATGCTAGCTTGCAGGGATGGTGTGCTAGTTTCCAGGATTGATAGAGAAATTATATGTGAGGTCTATGCTCCATATAGATTTTCACATCAATTCAAATTTCTGCAACAGATTATTGTATCTCCTCCAGTACATGTCAGGTTAGAGCAACATCCGATGGTTTCTCGACAACTATGGCTGCTGACATCAAGGGAGAATACTGGGGTGGTATTTGATCTACCAGTTGAAAAAGTGGCACATAACTTGACTACATATTATACCGAGAACTGGATAGCATCATACCCAAAAGGGGTATTGAATCACCCAGTTTATCAGGTGGGGAAAAGGAAGAGTACTGTAGAGAAAGAAACCCTTCCTCATGAAGGTGATGCTTCCCCACCTGAAGCTGATTCGGCAGATTCCTACTCTAGAACTGATTCACCGGATTCCCATGATGGGGATGATGAGGCACAACCAGTGGAAAAGTGGTTTTGTGCCTGATATAATCCTCCGGCTAGAATTAAAAGACCCACTCCATAAACTCCTGGTGAGTTACTTCATTGTGGTAATTTAATCACTGCTTCTTTATAAAGTAATAAGTCTTATTTTCTTATTATATATCTGTAGTTGCAGGAGCTGGGAAGTAATTGAAGTCAAAGATTGTAGGACCTTCCTCGCAGCCTTCATATCTAAGACCAGAGGTTGTCCAGTTATGGCAGGGTTTATATTGTGGTACTGAGACCGCCTGGCTGGATTTGTGTGAGGGCCTACAACTTCTTGGAATAGGAAATCTTCTGGCTTCTACAAATATCCAATACGAGGATAACCCCAATGAAGTGCAGGCTTACATAAGAGATCTGGAGATGCTCATATATTCCACTGATGAATCCGTTCCTGTCACCAGGCGGGTGAAGGAAATGATTGATCGTGGTGCCACTAAGGGGGCTGGGGGTTATGGAGATGAGGAGTGGCATGATTATGTGGCTCCTGAAGATGTATGTTTTCTTTCCTTATTTGTTTTGCGACTTGATTCCAGTCAAAGCTTTGTTACTTAAGGAAATTATTTTCTTGATCTAACAGCTTGCAAAGAAAGGAACTGAGGTTCCTTCTCCACAGTATATCCCTGGTGGTACTGCCATCGGGGCTGCTGCTGATTCTCCTCACGAATCAGGCGAGATATCTCCAGGCCAATAGGACATGAATGAGGTGTTGGACATAGCCTTCCATTCGCCAATCCAAGTGCCAATAAGGGAGACTACCTATACTCCCAAAAAACCAAATAAGCAAAGGCAACGAAAGAGGAAGTCCATAGCTAAACGCTTCATTAACAGCGATAAGTCCTTCAGGTAATCATGAGTCTATACCCATGAAAAGGTTACTCATATTTCTGGGGATTGTAGGGGATTCTTTAATTTCCCCCCTAAGGGAAAGGACTGATCCTCCTTCAAGGACCACAGAGGGTACTTTGGATCAATCACAGATCCAAGATGACTTGGCTGCTCTTGGAGAAGAGCTAGCATCTATTCCCAGTATCCCTCCTGCTGCTGTTACAAGAAGAGAAGAACCTGTTTCTGGTAAGTCAACAATGCTTCATAAAAAAATGTTGAACAAAACACTGAATGACTTCCATTCTGTGATACTTCAGGTTCAACTCCTGCATTAGAGTTTATAGAGGATGTTGCAACTGATGCCGTGATTTTATCTGAAGATGCTGTCCAGGGTCAGGGGCTGTAGGACGTAAGTCGTCAAGAAGACACATAAAATGCTCCCACTAGTGAGACTAACTAGGATTTTGAAATATCATTGGATGAAATGATGAATCATGGCATGTCTTTAGAATAATTTTATGATCATGATAAGTTGTCATGTGATTTAGAAGACCTTGGGCATGAGTTTTCACTACTGGAATTTGCTCTTTTCCCAACGGTAGTATACCAACGGTTTACTTAAACCGTTGGTATAGTGAGCCTTTTCCAACGGTTTAAGGAAATTGTTGGCAAAGGGAATTTCGGTGGACCCTTTCCCAACGGTTCACTGGAACCATTGGGAAAGGGGTACTAAACTCACACATCCCCCAACGGTTCAGTGGAACCGTTGGGAAATGTGTGCCCTCTCCGAACGGTTCACTGGAACCGTTGGGAAAGGGGTGTTAAACTCACACATTTCCCAACGGTTCACTGGAACCGTTGGGAAATGTGTGCCTTTGCCAATGGTTTTTATAAACCGTTGGCAAAGGTTTCCCCCAAATTCCAGATCGTGATCTCCTCTCCCCATTCGGACAGAGCCCTAATCTATTCGCTCCGCTACTCTAGCGAACTCCATCCGACTCCACTGCTCTCGCGAATCCGAACACCAGCACCCCCCATCCCAACAGGTACACCCCCATAGCAATAGGTAAAATTTGATCTCAACCATATTGTTGTAGTTGTTTTAATGAATAGAGTTTTTCCAGGTGTTGGTGGTTTAATTGATTATTGAAATTAATATCTAAATAGGATATTGTTTGTGTTTGTGAAGACTTCTTTAATGTTTTTGTATTCTATGTTTGGAAGGAGAGTGTTCAAAACATGTAAATCAGAGTTGGGGGAGGCTATCGTGAACGTTTACATGTTTTGGATAATGGATTGTGGGAATTATGGATTGTGTTCAAACCAATTTGATATGTTTTAGATAATGGATTGTGGGGGTAGGGGGTGTCCACGGGGGTGGGTGGGTTGTCCACGGGGGTGGGCGGGGGTGTCCACGGGGGTGGGAAAGGCTGTCCACGGGGGTGGGCGGGGCTGTCTAGGGGGTGTGGGCTGTTCTAGGGGTCTGGGTGGGGTGTCCTGGTGGGGGAGGGGTGTGTGGGGTGTCCAGGGGGGTGGTATGTCTAGGTGGTGGTGGTGGGGTTGCAGGGGAGGGGGGTGTGGTCTGTTTGGGAGGGTGGGCGGGGCTATCCAGGGGGGTAAGAGGTGTCCAGGGGGGTACGGGGGTGGGAGGGTTGTCCAAAAGGGTGGACGGGCTGTCCACGGGGGTGGCCGGGCTGTCAAGGAGGGGTGGGCAGGCTGTCCAGGGGGGGTGGGTGGGCTGGCCATGGGGGGTAGGGGTGTCCAGGGGGGTGGGCGGGCTATCCAAGGGGGTGGGGGGCTATCCATAGGGAGAAAGGGTGTCGAGGGGGGTGGGTGGGCTGTCCACGGGGGTGGTTGGGCTGTCTAGGGGGTAGGGGGTGTCCACGGGGGTGGGCGGGGCTGTCTAGGGGGTGTGGGCTGTCCTGGGGGTCTGGGTGGGGTGTCTTGGTGGGGGAGGGGTGTGTGGGGTGTCCAGGTGGGGTGGTATGTCTAGGTGGTGGTGGTGGGGTTGCAGGGAAGGGGGGTGTGGGCTGTTTGGGAGGGTGGGTGGGGCTATCCAGGGGGGGTACGGGGTGTCCAGGGGGGTACGGGGGTGGGCGGGCTGTCCACAAGGGTGGACGGGCTGTCCACGGGGGTGGCCGGGCTGTCAAGGAGGGGTGGGCGGGCTGTCCAGGGGGGTGGGTGGGCTGGCCACAGGGGGTAGGGGTGTCCAGGGGGGTGGGCAGGCTATCCAAGGGGGTGGGGGGTTGTCCATAGGGAGAAGGGGTGTCGAGGGGGGTGGGTGGGCTGTCCACGGGGGTGGTTTGGCTGTCTAGGGGGTAGGGGGCATCCACGGGGGTGGGTGGGTTGTCCACGGGGGTGGGCGGGGCTGTCCACGGGGGATGGGAAAGGCTGTCCACGGGGGTGGGCGGGGCTGTCCAGGGGGTGTGGGCTGTCCTGGGGGTCTGGGTGGGGTGTCCTGGTGGGGGAGAGGTGTGTGGGGTGTCCAGGGGGGTTGGTATGTCTAGGTGGTGGTGGTGGGGTTTCAGGGGAGGGGTGTGTGGGTTGTTTGGGAGGGTGGGCGGGGCTATCCCGGGGGGGGGGTACGGGGTGTCCAGGGGGGTACGGGGGTGGGCAGGCTGTCCACAAGGGTGGAAAGGCTGTTCACGGGGGTGGCCGAGCTGTCAAGGAGGGGTGGGTGGGATGTCCAGGGGGGGTGGGTGGGCTGGCCACATGGGGTAGGGGTGTCCAGGGGGGTGGGCGGGCTATCCAAGGGGGTGGGGGGCTGTCCATAGGGAGAAGGGGTGTCGAGGGGGGTGGGTGGGCTGTCCACGGGGGTGGTTGGGCTGTCTAGGGGGTAGGGGGTGTCCACGGGGGTGGGTGGGTTGTCTACGGGGGTGGGCAGGGCTGTCCACGAGGGTACCCTACTAATATGGTTATGGGATGAGGCATGCTATTATGTGATAACACATTAAGTTCTTGTTGGTTTTACATTTTTTCAATAGCACATTAGTATGTTTTTTTCACATGTATAGTTGATACCATGATTATTTTCTTCCTTTATCGTTTACTTAAATCTATTTTCTATTAAAGTTCAATCCTATTGAATTGTTTATGACAAAATGACTTATATGAATTCTTTTTACAGAATGGACAGAAGTTGGATGTATGAAACCGATCGTATCTCAAGCGATTTTCAAAACAATTTGGAGAGCTTTATAGATTTTGTATTTCACAATGCTTCAGATAGTGGTCGCATACACTGCCCATGTTCCAATTATGTTGGTAGACCTTGGTTGAGTCGTGAAGAAGTCAGCTACCACATAACCAAAAATGGTTTTCAAGCAAACTACTTTGTGTGGTATCACAATGAGGAGAAAATGAAATCTCAAATTGGTGATGATAGAAATGAAAGGACTGGAATGGAGAATTTGTTAGATGATCGGTTTCCGTTTATTCGTCATCATGAAAAAGAAAGGATTTCGACTCAAGAAGACGTCGATATGAGGACAACTGATGCATCTAGTGAAAATGATGATATTGATAGGGTGAAAAAATTGAATGATACTGCCACGACTCCAGTATATCGACAATGCGATAAAATGAAAAAGCTGGAATTTTTAATCCGATTGTTTCATGGAACAACTATGTATGGGATTTCTAATACATCAATCGATTACATTATTACCCTCTTGAAGGATTTACTTCCAGATGATGCAAATATTCCCTCAAACCACTATATGGCATGGAAGTTAGTTGAAGAACTTGGATTTTCCAGAAACAAAATTCATGCTTGCCTGAAAGATTGCAGTTTATTCTGGGAAGAAACCGCTGAACGAAATGAATGTATAAAATATGGCACATCCCGCTGGAAGTCAAAATCTGATGGAACACCATCCCGCGTTCCACAGAAAGTAATGTGGCACTTTCCATTGATCCACAGACTCCAGAATCTTTTTATGTTTGATGACATATCAATAAAAATGAGATGGCATGATACCGAGAGAAAGAAGACTAATGATGAGTTGGTTCATCCTGCAGATGGATTTGCATGGCAGAGATTTGATGCTCGACATCCTGATTTTGCAGCTGACGTGCGTAATTTGAGGCTGGGTCTTTCATGCTACGGTTTTAATCCGTTTGGGCAGATGCTTACTTCGCACAGCACATGGCCAGTTTTTATACACATTTATAATCTTCCCCCATGGTTGTGTATGAAAAAATCTTTCACTTTCATGAGTATACTCATATCTGGTCCTTCTGATCCCGACATTGATATTGATGTATACATGCAACCTTTAATAAAAGAGTTGAAACTTCTTTGGGATGTGGGTGTGCGCACATACGATGCATGTTCGAAAGACATATTTCAGATGCGTGCTGCACTTATGTGGACGATCAATGATTTTCCGGCTTATGCAATGATGTCTGGATGGAGCACGAAGGGAAAACTGTCATGTCCAGTTTGTATGAAGAATACACGATCCAGAAGACTAAAACATCGTTGTAGTTTAAGTTTTATGGGACATCGACGATTTTTTCCAAAGGATCATCCATATAGAATGAATCGTCGAAGATTTGATAATACTATAGAGACCGATGATCCACCTCAGCGTATGTCTAGAACTGATGTTCTTAATGAATTGAAAGATTTCAGTTTTTCGTTCGGGAAGGGTCAAATGAAATCTGGAAAGAGAAAGAATGTTTCCACAGAAACCTGTTACAATTGGAGGAAGAGGAGTATCTTTTTTGATTTTCCTTATTGGTCAACCAATTTGCTACGTCATTGCTTAGACGTAATGCATATTGAAAAGAATATATGTGAAATGTTGCTTTCAGTTCTTCTAAATGTCAAGGGGAAGACAAAAGATGATTTACGATCTCGATGTGACTTGGTGGATTGGGGCATCAGACCAGAATTGCATCCTGTGCGTATTAGTGAAAATAAATGGCAACTTCCATGTGCTTCTTATGTGATGACACCTATTGAAATTTTTTTTTTTGGAAGTATTAGAGACTATTAGAGTTCATGATAACTATTCAAGCAACATATCTAAACGGGTCAACAGAAGAGAGTTGAAGCTAAAATCTTTAAAGACTCATGATTATCACGTTCTACTGCATGAGTTGCTTCTAATAGAAATCCGTCATCTTTTGTCCAATAATGTAAGGGTGGGTGTTATTCGGTTGTGCCATTTGTTTAGAGATCTTTGTGCTAATAAGTTGTCCAAGTCTTTCGTACAAAAAATGTTGACAGATGCCCCATTAATTTTGTGTGAGTTAGAGAAAATATTTCCCCCATCATTTTTCACATGCATGCTGCATCTGACTGTCCATATTCCAACTGAAATACTTCTCGGAGGACCTGTTTCTTTTCGTTGGATGTATCCAACTGAAAGAAATATGTTCACATTAAAGTCTTATGTTCGAAACAAGAATCATCCCGAAGGTTCTATCGTGAACGATTACTTAGCTCAAGAATGTATGTATTTCTGTTCAATGTATTTGTCGGATCTTACTACAAGAATGAACAGACCAATGAGAAATGAAGAAGAACAATATGAGAAAATTGAACCCAGTTTTCCATCACTTCCTCAAACAGGAGGAATTCTTGGATCATATACATTGAAGACATTAAGCCATGAAGAGCGGGAGATGGCACATCACACAGTTTTGTTCAACTGTGATTTGTTCGATGACTATATCAGGTAACAAAATTGAATATGTATATCTTACATATATATCTGTTAAACTATTCATATTTTTTTATCTACAGGGAACATAAAACAATGATAAATAGGAAGCATCGTTCTTTATCTTTGAGAAGGAGAGAGACTTTGCATAGCAAAGAGTTTTCTGCTTGGTTAAAATTGAAGGTAAAAATATTACTATTTAAATTAATTATTTCAATATTTACTTAAGTTTAACTGTCATTTATATTGCAGGTATTGATTTTGTCTGCTGACTCTGTCTCTGAGGAAATAAGAGCTTTGGCTTTTGGTCCTAATACCGTGGTTCGTGACTGTAAATCAATTGTTATCAACGGGTACAGATTTATTGTCACTGAACGAGCCAAAAACATGAGAACACAACATGATGGTATTATGGTTACTGCCACAACAGATTGTTATGCCAGTGCATCAGATAGTAGACCGCGACTTGAAAATGTGGGTTATTATGGAGTCGTTGAGAAAATAATAATATTGGATTATTACTCTCTTGGACGAGTCACAATGATGAAATGCCATTGGTTTGATTCGATGACGAGACATGGCACATTTATTGATGATTGTGGATTTCGAGTAATTAATATGACCCGCACTCTTGCTACCGAAGAACCATATGTGTTGGCATCAATGGCTAAACAAGTTTTTTATGTCAAAGATCAACTTCAACCTAAATTTGGTGTCATAGTTGAAGTAATTCCAAGACATATTTTTGATGATGCTGATGATGGAATTGACACTGTCCCTATTGCCATTAGAACCAATCCATTTATTTCTTTTGATGACTCCAATAGCTCAATTTTCAGAGTTGATTGTGAACCTGAAGTTGTGGTTGGAAATATATAGAATCATTCATCCATGTTCTCAATTCTTTTGGTTTACCTCGAGTTGGGTTGTTAAGGTTGGTAATATTTGTAACACCCCAAGCTTCCACAGTACGTTTTCCTTCGAATAATGCAATAGCGTGTGTTGTACGCAACCTCGAGCTCTAACACACACCACAACTAATTAAACTAGCCATTGTGAATAGTAATACCTACTTTTTGAAATTTGATAAATTTTATTTATCAAAATGGACTTCATTTTTGGATTAGGAATATCGAAATTAGCCTATGTTGAATTTTTGGTATTTTTCTAAGAACTTCTAATTTTTTATGAATAGTGAAAAATACTTAAAAACAACTTTTTTAATCAAAATAATTTATAGTGATAAATTATACTATTTAGTGGTTTTAAAGTATAATTGGAATATATTTTTACCATTTTATCCAATGGTGGTCATTAGAATTAATTTAACATTGAAATTGGACATAAACAATTGCCAATCTTTTGATATAAATTGTTTCTTAAAAACACGCTATTTGTTGTGACAGCGGGAATTAATTATGAAATAAATTAATGCAACTTATATTTTTGGAATTTTTTAAAATAGATATCATTTTTGAAATCGGAATATCAATTATAGCTTAGGGTGAAATTTTGGCCTTATTCTGAAAAACTTCAATTTTTGATGAATAGTGAAACCACTAAGTGGTTGTTAAAAACTGATTTTTCGTTAAAATGAAATATTACCACTTCTGTGATTTGATTTTCAAAAATCCGACATACATGGTTGTAATTAAGAAGTAAAATGTGGTTTAATGAGATTAAAATAATTTTTGGTGAATAGTAACTTTTAAGTTCTTAATCGCGATTAGAGGTAATTAGTGTAGTTTAAGGTAAAAATAATGTTTTAATAATATGATATGAGCTTGACACTTGTCCTACTCCTATTGGATGAGTCATGGCCGACTAAGATAACCCATGGGTCAACTTGGGGACCCCATGGAGCCATTTTAGTTGGAAAATGACGTTAATATATATTTATTTAATGTTAAAATTAAATTGACACAAACATGAGTTGTTTTACTAAAACAGTTTTTAAGTGGGGTTACACAAGTCCAAATTTTGACTATAAATATTCATTAGAAATATAAAAAGATTTCCTACATCATAGTATTTTTTTTATAATTTTTAAACATTAAATAAATTAAATTATGTATGACATCATTATGATGCAGCGATGACCTCATTATTTAACGATTTTAATAAAATGAAAAGATAATGTAAAATCCAAGGCATACACTTGTCCAAAGACTATTGGATGGGTAGATTTCGAACCCTTATCACCTTAGCCACGAATTATATAAGTGTGGGACCTTTAGAATCCGAAAAGCATTGTATAATAATGTAACATTTCAATCTTTCCAAAAGAGCCCCTCCTCTCCTCTTATAAAAGGCCCCCACCTCTACCACCTTATTCACACTTTAAAGCCTTTTGGTTCGGCCAAACTCTGCCCAAATACTCTCCCAACTTCTCTCCCTTCATCCTAGAAGATTTACATTAGTCAGAAATCCATCCTAAGGAGTCCTTTTGATCAAATCAAAAGGAAGAACCCGAAGAAGAGGTAACATTTTCATCACCCTCTTTCATGTTTCTTTCTTCTTCCACTCCCTCTTTGTTTATTATTTCAATTCTAAAATTATAACTCCAGTATCTTAAATATACTATGATATTATTATAAATATGGAACAACCATATTCAGTATTCTACCCATCATTTGAATGACATGTCACCATACGTGCGTACGTACGGCTTACCGTCTCCACGTCGTGGTGTAATTGTTATTCAATATATTATTATTTAGATGGGTATAATAATGATATGTAATTCATGTAAATAATAAATATAATATGATAATGATTATTTATATATGATATACTATCCAATTATATATTATTTTAATATCAAAATAATGATATTGTCGCTCGTGCGTACGTACGGACTACCGTCTCCACGAACGCAATGAGATTCATTCTCCGTCGTATCCATTCAAGTATAATTATCATTTGATGATTTAAAAATAATGTTTAAGGACATGATATCATTATGTATATGAATAAGATACAACCTATCCATGAAAAAACATGACTTACATAACAAAACATATAAAAGAAAACGAGTAAGTTAACACCCGAAACAACGATAAATCTAAGATATTGTTAACAAAGCAATGTTAAAAGATCATATATGATATCATATGAATGTATATGATTATTGTATAATTTAATAACAATTATTTCACCATTATACAGGAGGTTAACATACCCCAACCAAGGAAAAGTACAAGGTAAGGGTTTACTTCACAACCTCTTCATTATCCAAGGTTGTTTATACATAATTATCTACTGGGACCTCGTTATCATCCACATCCTTGTTTCTTAAAAATGTCTTTCAAAACATTTTTACTATTAAATGGAAAATGGGTTAAAGTCATTTATACCCTTATACGTTTTTGAAAGGAATCTTACCGTCGTTTTCCAAACAATGTACTTTTTGTCCTTTTTGACAAATTTAAGGTAAGAATGTTTTTTAACTTATACGGAGGGTGCGGCTATTTTCCGCCATTATAAACTCATCGAAGCTTCCCTTACAAGCTTATAATAATATTTTCAAAGTGAATGTATTATTTTTTAATTATGTGACTTTTAAATGATTTCAAAAAAGAGAGATATTTCTCTCAAATAACATTGATTTCATCCATGTCAACATCCTTTGATGGGTTTTAAGTTTATTTGAAATTGATTTATGATACAAAACTTCCATTGAGAATTTTGTGAAACATTTGACTGTGGATGTGTTATTTTTATACCATCCATAGTTTATGAAGAAACTGTTGACATTTCATATACTAGTTTTAATACGAATATTTATGTTATGTTTAAACCTATTCATATGAGGAATGTATTGGACTTAATAAGTGACGGGTGGAGCCCGCTATAGCTCCTCGATGCATCGGTAGGTCTCATGAGACAACTAGACGTGGAATTGGCCGAGGCCCTTTCCCAATTTGATTTATGGTTTTGGCCGAGGCCTTAATCATTTTAGATGTCTTGGCCGAGGCCTTGACAAAATGTTTCAGAATGTCTGGCATTATACATTCCCTCATTATGAAAGTGGTTATTGATATTTCATGTGATTATTCGTCTAGTAGAATATCCATGTGAGTAAGTAATGGCATTATTTTATTTTACTTTTTCCATATTATGCTGAAGTTCAAGTTCAATAAGGCTTTTGTTTTAGTTATACATTGCCTTAAATGCTTATGTTTTCTTATGAAAGTTTCCGCTATATTGTTATCCTTACGGAGCATTTGAGCTCACCCCTTTCAATGTTTTATTTTTTCCAAGATGTGAAGAGGTGTATTATGACTGACTTGCAAGAATAGTTAGTGAGGATATGAGTGTGGACTAGGGAGACCATGTTATTGTAGTTTTCATTTTTATGATGTAATGAAAGACTTATGAATGTATCTAGTTTTTCCAAGGCTACTAAACTAATCGGTCTTTCGAGAATTGATCTTTTGTGATCATGCCAATGTTATGAAGTAATGCACCGACTCTGGGTAGCTGGGGTCGGGGCGTTATAGTTGGTATCAGAGGCAGTTTAGTACTAACCTTGGAAGCTAGATTTAGATAAACTCTGATTAGAGCACATAGCCCGAAGATAGACTTTGAGGATTAGTATAGAAAAACTTCCTAGAATTTTGGTATTATAGGGATTTTGTGAGTTTTCCGAGAAATACATCCCTATCTGGATACGAGCAGGTAGAGGCGGCTCTGGAACAGATGTACCTAGGGGTAAAACCCGAAAACACCGCTTTGAGCTAGACTCGAACGGGAACTGGTGCACAACAACAGGCCTTGCTGCACTCTTGGTTACGACACTCCCGGGGGATATGCTTAGGATAATTCTCATTTTCTTTACAAACCACTATGAAGGGTTATGAGTATATAATTCCTCAAAGGAAACATTTCTTTTTATAATTATGGATTATATCCATAAA
Organism: Viscum album; assembly: GCA_963277665.1. Taxonomy (NCBI): domain Eukaryota; kingdom Viridiplantae; phylum Streptophyta; class Magnoliopsida; order Santalales; family Viscaceae; genus Viscum; species Viscum album. Next base: position 1,481,788,126 of record OY728134.1, read on the forward strand.
TAGTTCAATTTATGTAAAGTTTTTTACAAATATGGAATTATGTATTTTATTTCATAAACTAATCTAGTTTATGCCATTGTTTAGAAATGGTGCCTAGTGGAAGGAATAGAAACCGTATCAATGCACGCACTCCGTGTAGGGATTGCCCTCCTGCTCAAGATAATTATGTTGGAGCTAGTGATACAACTGGTGCTGATCAGCTTCTCACCGTACTGGGACAACTCACGCAGGTTATGAATAATAACCTTACTCGTATGGAGCACCCTGATCCGCAACGTGGAGGATCAATACTAGACCGTTTCATGAGGCAACAACCACCGACCTTCAATGGGAGTAAAAATCCTATAGTAGCTGAGCAATGGATAAATTCCTTAGAGAAAATATTCCATGCCTTGGGGAGTAGTGAAAGGGAGAAAGTTGTCATGGCAGTTTACCGCCTCACTGGAGATGCCGATCAATGGTGGTCACTAATTCAATACACAAAGGAAGATGATGAATTAACAAACATGGAATGTCAGGAGTTCAAAGAGCTGTTCTCAGAAAAATACTTTCCTCAAGACCATCGAGCGGATATGGAAAGACAATTTCTGAGTCTGAGGCAGAAGGAGGATGAGAATGTCACAAAGTATGAGGCTAACTTTACAAGGTTAGAAAGGTATGATGCAAATTACATACGTAACCCAAGAAGTAAGACTAAACGTTTCTTTGATGGGTTAAAACCATTTCTCCGTCGAGCTTTAGTATCACAAACCTTCTCTTCATACGAGGGTATTGTCTCGTGCGCTATCAAGACGGAAAAAGAATTCTCTAAGTCTTATGACTTTAAATCAAAGCAAGATAAGAAGAGATCCGCTGAAAACTCTGGGAAAGGAAATAAGGAAACAGGTAATAAGGGTAGAAATGAATTTCCACCCTGTGATAATTGTGGTAGGAAGCACCCTGGTGCCTGTCTAAAAGGAAAAGGAGTATGTTACAAGTGTGGTGAAAAAGGCCACCAAACTCATGAATGCAAGGGAAAGAAAGCGGCTATCAACGTGGAATGATATAATTATAGAGAGAAGGGACATTATGCAAATGAATGTCCTAAGCGTCAGGGGAACTTACCTCAGAAGAGGCCAAGGGATCAGGGCCAGACTTATGCTATCACTACTGCTGAGGTGGAAGCTCCAAAAGATGTGGTGGTAGGTAATTTAATGGTTTCCTCAAGTTTAGAAAATGCATTATTTGATTCTGGATCATCGCATTGTTTCATATCTTCCCAGTTTTCTAAGAAAATTAGATATTTCCAATTTGATTTAACAAGGGAGTTGTCGGTCAAAACCCCTAAGGGGAGTATTGTTGCAACAAAGTTTTGTTGATTAGTTCCCATTAGATCACCTAAATGTTCTTTACCTGCTGATCTCATCATCATACCCATGATTGAATTTGATATAATCCTCGGTATGGATTGGATTTCGGACCATGATGCAAAAATTTATTGTAAGAGGAAAGAGGTTACGATTCTTGATGATGATGATAAGGAACACCTTATCTTTAGAGCAGAATCGTCGCCACATAATTCTTATCTAGATCCACCCCCAATAGATCAACTAAATTCAATTATTGGGGAGGAAGATAAGGAAATTACTGAGGGTGAGGAAAGGAATATTCAAATAGAAGATGTACCTATTGTGAGAGAATATGTTGATGTGTTTCCGGAAGATTTACCTGGACATCCTCCAGAACGAGAAGTTGAGTTTTCCATTGATTTAATTCCTGGATCAAGGCCCATATCGAAGACCCCTTATAGAATGGACACTATGGAATTAGTTGAACTAAATAAAAAACTAGAGGAATTGAGTAATAAGGGATTTATTCGCCCTAGTGTTTCTCCTTGGGGAGCCCTGTTCTTTTTGTTAAGAAGAAAGATGGATCTATGAGGTTGTGCATCGACTATAGGGAGATCAATGCTATAACAATAAAGAACAAGTATCCCCTACCTTTCATTGATGATTTGTTTGACCAACTGCATGGAGCTCAATACTTTTCAAAGATTGACCTTCGGTCTGGATACCATCAGTTGTGTGTGAAGAAGGAAGACGTTCCAAAGACAGTATTTCGAACAAGGTACGGGCATTACGAGTTTACAGTAATGCCTTTTGGATTGACTAATGCAACCTCTGTTTTCATGGATCTAATGAATAGAGTTTTCAAGGAATATCTTGATGAATTTGTAGTGGTATTTATTGATGATATCTTGGTATACTCCAAAAGCCACGAAGATCATGAAAATCACTTACGCATTATCCTGAAGACTCTTAGAAGACATGAATTATATGGGAAATTTAGCAAGTGTGAATTCTGGCTTCAGGAGATTTCTTTTCTTGGACATATTGTCTCTAAGGATGGAATTTCCGTTGATCCTTCTAAAACCAAGGAAATTCAAGAATGGACAGCACCGACAAGTATAACTGAGGTACGCAGTTTTATTGGTTTAGCAGGTTATTATCGACGTTTCGTCCAGAATTTTGCCAGATTGGCTAACCCATTGACAAAGCTCACACGTAAAGGGATTAAATTTGTCTGGAAAAAAGAGTGTGAAGAATGTTTTGAAGAACTAAAGAGAAGATTAGTCAATGCCCCTGTATTGACTCTACCATCGGGGAATGATGGGTTTGTTATTTATAGTGATGCATCGAAGAAAGGACTTGGTTGTGTCCTTATGCATAATGATAAGGTCATTGCCTATGCATCACGACAGCTAAAAATTCATGAGAAAAACTATCCTACTCATGATCTTGAGTTAGCAGCTATTATATTTGCTTTAAAGATATGGAGACATTACCTCTATGGTGAAAAATGTGAGATTTATACTGATCACAAGAGTTTGAAGTATATTTTCTCACAAAAAGAACTCAACATGAGGCAAAGGTGATGGCTTGAACTACTCAAGGATTATGATTGCACGATACATTACCACCCGGGGAAGGCAAACAAGGTGGTAGATGCTTTGAGTAGAAAATACCATGGAGTTTTGAATGTGATGAGAATTGAAAGGGATCCAATTTTCATGGATCTAGTGAATATAGACATGGGAATAACTAGGGAAGGTGAAATATCAATGCTTTTTCAAATGGTTGCCAAACCATAATTACTAGAAAGGATTAAGAGTTCTCAGACCAATGATGAAGGATTTCAGAAGAATATTAAAGGTGTGAATGATGGAAGATTGAGGGACTTTGTGTATAAGGATGGAATTTTGAAATTCGGGAAGAGACTTTGTGTTCCCGATATACCTGATCTAAAAAGGGAATTGCTGGATGATGCTCATAGTTCCAATTTCTCTATACACCCTGGGAGCACCAAAATGTATAGAGATTTGAAGGAACATTTTTTGTGGGACAATATGAAGAGGGAGATTTCTGATTTTGTGTCGAGGTGTATGGTTTGTCAACAAGTGAAAGTTGGAAGGAAACATCCTGGTGGAGTATTGCAACCTCTTCCCATACCTGAGTGGAAATGGGATAATATTACGATGGACTTTGTCATGGGAATACCAAAGACTCCTAGAAGGAATGATGCAATATGGGTCATTGTTGATCGTCTTACTAAGTCAGCACATTTTCTGGCTATACGGGAGGATCTACCACTTGAACATCTAGCAAGATTATATATTAATGAAGTTGTAAGACTTCATGGAGTACCCCTATCGATTGTTTCTGATCGTGATCCTCGTTTTACTTCAAGATTTTGGAAAAGTATTCAAAAGGCCTTGGATACTGAACTTCGTTTGAGTACTGCCTATCACCCTCAAACAGATGGACAATCAGAACGGACTATTCAAACCTTAGAAGACATGTTGAGATCATGCTCTCTTGACTTTCAGGGTATGTGGGATCAATATTTACCACTGGTAGAATTGTCCTATAACAATAGCTTCCATTCAAGCATTCAGATGGCACCTTATGAAGCGTTATACGGAAAGAGATGTCGTACACCAACCTGTTGGGATGACGTTGGTGAAAGAAAACTTGTGGGACCAGAACTGGTGGAAGAAACAATGGAAAAGGTGAAGGTAATCCAAAACCACATCAAATCAGCTCAAAGTAGGCAGAAGAGCTATGGTGATAACAGAATAAAGGTTTTGGAATTTCAGGTGGGAGATCATGTTTTCCTAAAGGTATCTCTATGGAAGGGAGTTATACGTTTTGGTAAGAAGGGTAAGTTGAGTCCCAGGTATATCGGACCTTTCGAAATTCTAGATCGTATTGGGGCTGTAGCTTATCGTTTGGCGATGCCGCCAAATCTCTCCAAAGTTCACGATGGTTTCCACATATCTCTATTGAGAAAATACATGCCCGACCCAACACATGTACTTACCTATGAGGAATTAGAATTGGAACCCGATCTATCTTATTGCGAAGAGCCCATCAGAATTCTTGATGTGAGGGAGCAGGTGCTGAGAAACCGGACGACTCGTCTGGTAAAGGTTTTGTGGAGAAATCATAAAATGGAAGAGGCAACGTGGGAACCTGAGGAACTTATAATGAAGAACCACCCGAGTTTTTTTATGAAGTAATACCCTAGAAATTGCGAGGATGCAATTATTTGAAGGAGGGGAGAATGTAACACCCCAAGCTTCCACGGTACGTTTCCCTTCGAATAATGCAATAGCGTGTGTTGTACGCAACCTCGAGCTCTAACACACACCACAACTAATTAAACTAGCCGTTGTGAATAGTAATACCTACTTTTTGAAATTTGATAAATTTTATTTATCAAAATGGACTTCATTTTTGGATTCGGAATATCGAAATTAGCCTATGTTGAATTTTTGGTATTTTTCTAAGAACTTCTAATTTTTTATGAATAGTGAAAAATACTTAAAAACAACTTTTTTAATCAAAATAATTTATAGTGATAAATTATAATATTTAGTGGTTTTAAAGTATAATTGGAATATATTTTTACCATTTTATCCAATGGTGGTCATTATAATTAATTTAACATTGAAATTGGACATAAACAATTGCCAATCTTTTGATATAAATTGTTTCTTAAAAACACGCTATTTGTTGTGACATCGGGAATTAATTATGAAATAAATTAATGCAACTTAGATTTTTGGAATTTTTTAAAATAGATATCTTTTTTGAAATCGGAATATCAATTATAGCTTAGGGTGAAATTTTGGCCTTATTCTGAAAAACTTCAATTTTTGATGAATAGTGAAACCACTAAGTGGTTGTTAAAAACTGATTTTTCGTTAAAATGAAATATTTCCACTTCTGTGATTTGATTTTCAAAAATCCGACATACATGGTTGTCATTAAGAAGTAAAATGTGGTTCAATGAGATTAAAATAATTTTTGGTGAATAGTAACTTTTAAGTTCTTAATCGCGATTAGAGGTAATTAGTGTAGTTTAAGGTAAAAATAATGTTTTAATAATATGAGATGAGCTTGACACTTGTCATACTCCTATTGGATGAGTCATGGCCGACCAAGATAACCCATGGGTCAACTTGGGGACCCCATGGAGCCACTTTAGTTGGAAAATGACATTAATATATATTTATTTAATGTTAAAATTAAATTGACACAAACATGAGTTGTTTTACTAAAACAGTTTTTAAGTGGGGTTACGCAAGTCAAAATTTTGACTATAAATATTAATTAGAAAGATAAAAAGATTTCCTACATCATAGTATTTGTTTTATAATTTTTAGACATTAAATAAATTAAATTATGTATGACATCATTATGATGCAGCGATGACCTCATTATTTAACGATTTTAATAAAATGAAAAGATAATGTAAAATCCAAGGCATACACTTGTCCAAAGACTATTGGATGGGTAGATTTAGAACCCTTATCACCTTAGCCACGAATTATATAAGTGTGGGACCTTTAGAATCCGAAAAGCATTGTATAATAATGTAACATTTCAATCTTTCCAAAAGAGCCCCTCCTCTCCCCTTATAAAAGGCCCCCACCTCTACCACCTTATTCACACTTTCAAGCCTTTTGGTTCGGCCAACCTCTGCCCAAATACTCTCCCAAATTCTCTCCCTTCATCCTAGAAGCTTTACTTTAGTCAGAAAGCCATCCTAAGGAGTCCTTTTGATCAAATCAAAAGGAAGAACCCGAAGAAGAGGTAACATTTTCATCACCCTCTTTCATGTTTCTTTCTTCTTCCACTCCCTCTTTGTTTATTATTTCAATTCTAAAATTATAACTCCAGTATCTTCTATATACTGTGATGTTATTATAAATATGGAACAACCATATTCAGTATTCTACCCATCATTTGAATGACATGTCACCATACGTGCGTACGTACGGCTTACCGTCTCCACGTCGTGGTGTAATTGTTATTCAATATATTATTATTTAGATGGGTATAATAATGATATGTAATTCATGTAAATAATAAATATAACATGATAATTATTCTTTATATATGATATAATATCCAATTATATATTATTTTAATATCAAAATAATGATATTGTCGCTCGTGCGTACGTACGGACTACCGTCTCCACGAACGCAATGAGATTCATTCTCCGTCATATCCATTCAAGTATAATTATCATTTGATGATTTAAAAATAATGTTTAAGGACATGATATCATTATGGATATGAATAAGATACAACCTATCCATGAAAAACATGACTTACGTAACAAAACATATAAAAGAAAACGAGTAAGTTAACACCCGAAACAACGATAAATCTAAGATATTGTTAACAAAGCAATGTTAAAAGATCATATATGATATCATATGAATGTATATGATTCTTGTATAATTTAATAACAATTATTTCACCATTATACAGGAGGTTAACATACCCCAACCAAGGAAAAGTACAAGGTAAGGGTTTACTTCACAACCTCTTCATTATCCAAGGTTGTTTATACATAATTATCTACTAGGACCTCGTTATCATCCACATCCATGTTTCTTAAAAATGCCTTTCAAAACATTTTTACTATTAAATGGAAAATGGGTTAAAGTAATTTATACCCTTATACGTTTTTGAAAGGAATCTTACCGTCATTTTCCAAACAATGTACTTTTTGACCTTTTTGACAAATTTAAGGTAAGAATGTTTTTTTAACTTATACGGAGGGTGCGGCTATTTTCCGCCATTATAAACTCGTCGAAGCTTCCCTTACAAGCTTATAATAATATTTTCAAAGTGAATGTATTATTTTATAATTATGGGACTTTTAAATGATTTCAAAAAAGAGAGATATTCTCTCAAATAGATTTGATTTCATCCATGTCAACATCCTTTGCTGGGTTTTAAGTTTATTTGAAATTGATTTATGATACAAAACTTCCATTGAGAATTTTGTGAAACATTTGACTGTGGATGTGTTATTTTTATACCATCCATAGTTTATGAAGAAACTATTGACATTTCGTATGCTAGTTTTAATACGAATATTTATGTTATGTTTAAACCTATTCATATGAGGAATTTATTGGACTTAATAAGTGACGGGTGGAGCCCGCTATAGCTCCTCGATGCATTGGTAGGTATCACGAGACAACTAGACGTGGAATTGGCCGAGGCCCTTTCCCAATTTGATTTATGGTTTTGGCCGAGGCCTTAATCATTTTAGATGTCTTGGCCGAGGCCTTGACAAAATGTTTCAGAATGTCTGGCATTATACATTCCCTCATTATGAAAGTGGTTATTGATATTTCATGTGATTATTCGTCTAGTAGAATATCCATGTGAGTAAGTAATGGCATTATTTTATTTTACTTTTTCCATATTATGCTGAAGTTCAAGTTCAATAAGGCTTTTGTTTTAGTTATACATTTCCTTAAATGCTTATGTTTTCTTATGAAAGTTTCCGCTATATTGTTATCCTTATGGAGCATTTGATCTCACCCCTTTCAATGTTTTATTTTTTCCAGGATGTGAAGAGGTGTATTATGACTGAATTGCAAGAATAGTTAGTGAGGATATGAGTGTGGACTAGGGAGACCATGTTATTGTAGTTTTCATTTTTATGATGTAATGAAAGACTTATGAATGTATCTAGTGTTTCCAAGGCTACTAAACTAATCGGTCTTTCGAGACTTGATCTTTTGTGATCATGCCAATGTTATGAAGTAATGCACCGACTCTGGGTAGCTGGGGTCAGGGCGTTACAGTTGGTATCAGAGGCAGTTTAGTACTAACCTTGGAAGCTAGATTTAGATAAACTATGATTAGAGCACATAGCCCGAAGATAGACTTTGAGGATTAGTATAGAAAAACTTCCTAGAATTTTGGTATTATAGGGATTTTGTGAGTTTTCCGAGCAATAAATCCCTATCTGGATACAAGCAGGTAGAGGCAGATCTGGCACAGATGTACCTAGGGGTAAAACCCGAAAACACCGCTTTGAGCTAGACTCGAACGGGAACTGGTGCACGACAACAGGCCTTGCTGCACTCTTGGTTACGACACTTCCGGGGGATATGCTTAGAATAATTCTCATTTTCTTTACAAACCAGTATGAAGGGTTATGAGTATATACTTCCTCAAAGGAAACATTTCTTTTTATGATTATGGATTATATCCATAAATAGTTCAATTTATGTAAAGTGTTTTACAAATATGGAATTATGTATTTTATTTCATAAACTAATCTAGTTTATGCCATTGTTTAGAAATGGCGCCTAGTGGAAGGAATGGAAACCGTATCAATGCACGCACTCCGTGTAGGGATTGCCCTCCTGCTCAAGATAATTATGTTGGAGCTAGTGATACAACTGGTGCTGATCAACTTCTCACCGTACTGGGACAACTCACGCAGGTTATGAATAATAACCTTACTCGTATGGAGGACCCTGATCCACAACATGGAGGATCAATGCTAGACCGTTTCATGAGGCAACAACCACGGACCTTCAATGGGAGTAAAAATCCTATAGTAGCTGAGCAATGGATAAATTCCTTAGAGAAAATATTCCATGCCTTGGGGAGTAGTGAAAGGGAGAAAGTTGTCATGGCAGTTTACCGCCTCACTGGAGATGCCGATCAATGGTGGTCACTAATTCAAAACACAAAGGAAGATGATGAATTAACAAACATGGAATGTCAGGAGTTCAAAGAGCTGTTCTCAGAAAAATACTTTCCTCGAGACCATCGAGCGGATATGGAAAGACAATTTCTGAGTCTGAGGCAGAAGGAGGATGAGAATGTCGCAAAGTATGAGGCTAACTTTACAAGGTTAGAAAGGTATGATGCAAATTACATACGTAACCCAAGAAGTAAGACTGATCATTTCTTTGATGGGATAAAACCATTTCTCCGTCGATCTTTAGTATCACAAACCTTCTCTTCATACGAGGGTATTGTCTCGTGCGCTATCAAGACAGAAAAGGAATTCTCTAAGTCTTATGACTTTAAATCAAAGAAAGATAAGAAGAGATCCGCTGAAAACTCTGGGAAAGGAAATAAGGAAACAGGGAATAAGGGTAGAAATGAATTTCCACCCTGTGATAATTGTGGTAGGAAGCACCCTGGTGCCTGTCTAAAAGGAAAAGGAGTATGTTACAAGTGTGGTGAAAAAGGCCACCAAACTCATGAATGCAAGGGAAAGAAAGCGGCTATCAACGTGGAATGCTATAATTGTAGAGAGAAGGGACATTATGCAAATGAATGTCCTAAGCGTCAGGGGAACTTACCTCAGAAGAGGCCAAGGGATCAGGGCCAGGCTTATGCTATCCCTACTGCTGAGGTGGAAGCTCCGAAAGACGTGGTGGTAGGTAATTTAATGGTTTCCTCAAGTTTAGCAAATACATTATTTGATTCTGGATCATCACATTGTTTCATATCTTCCCAGTTTGCTAAGAAAATTAGATATTTCCAATTTGATTTAACAAGGGAGTTGGCGGTCAAAACCCCTAAGGGGAGTATTGTTGCAACAAAGTTTTGTTGATTAGTTCCCATTAGATCACCTAAATGTTCTTTACCTGCTGATCTCATCATCATACCCATGATTGAATTTGATATAATCCTCGGTATGGATTGGCTTTCGGACCATGATGCAAAAATTTATTGTAAGAGGAAAGAGGTTACGATTCTTGATGATGATGATAAGGAACACCTTATCTTTAGAGCAGAATCGTCGCCACATAATTCTTATCTAGATCCACCCCCAATAGCTCAACTAAATTCAATTATTGGGGAGGAAGATAAGGAAATTACTGAGGGTGAGGAAAGGAATATTCAAATAGAGGATGTACCTATTGTGAGAGAATATGTTGATGTGTTTCCAGAAGATTTACTTGGACATCCTCCAGAACAAGAAGTTGAGTTTTCCATTGATTTAATTCCTGGATCAAGGCCCATATCGAAGACCCCTTATAGAATGGCCACTGTGGAATTAGTTGAACTAAAGAAACAACTAGAGGAATTGAGTAATAAGGGATTTATTCGCCCTAGTGTTTCTCCTTGGGGAGCCCTGTTCTTTTTGTTAAGAAGAAAGATGGATCTATGAGGTTGTGCATCGACTATAGGGAGATCAATGCTATAACAATAAAGAACAAGTATCCCCTATCTCGCATTGATGATTTGTTTGACCAACTGCATGGAGCTCAATACTTTTCAAAGATTGACCTTCGGTCTGGATACCATCAGTTGTGTGTGAAGAAGGAAGACGTTCCAAAGACAGCATTTCGAACAAGGTACGGGCATTACGAGTTTACAGTAATGCCTTTTGGATTGACTAATGCACCCTCTGTTTTCATGGATCTAATGAATAGAGTTTTCAAGGAATATCTTGATGAATTTGTAGTGGTATTTATTGATGATATCTTGGTATACTCCAAAAGCCACGAAGATCATGAAAATAACTTACGCATTATCCTGAAGACTCTTAGAAGACATGAATTATATGAGAAATTTAGCAACTGTGAATTCTGGATTCAGGAGATTTCTTTTCTTGGCCATATTGTCTCTAAGGATGGAATTTCCGTTGATCCTTCTAAAACCAAGGCAATTCAAGAATGGACAGCACCGACAAGTATAACTGAGGTACGCAGTTTTATTGGTTTAGCAGGTTATTATCGACATTTCGTCCAGAATTTTGCCAGATTGGCTAACCCATTGACAAAGCTCACACGTAAAGGGATTAAATTTGTCTGGAAAAAAGAGTGTGAAGAATGTTTTGAAGAACTAAAGAGAAGATTAGTCAATTCCCCTGTATTGACTCTACCATCGGGGAATGATGGGTTTGTTATTTATAGTGATGCATCGAAGAAAGGACTTGGTTGTGTCCTTATGCATAATGATAAGGTCATTGCCTATGCATCACGACAGCTAAAAATTCATGAGCAAAACTATCCTACTCATGATCTTGAGTTAGAAGCTGTGATATTTTCTTTAAAGATATGGAGACATTACCTCTATGGTGAAAAATGTGAGATTTATACTGATCACAAGAGTTTGAAGTATATTTTCTCACAAAAAGAACTCAACATGAGGCAAAGGTGATGGCTTGAACTACTCAAGGATTATGATTGCACGATACATTACCACCCGGGGAAGGCAAACAAGGTGGCAGATGCTTTGAGTAGAAAAGACCATGGAGTTTTGAATGTGATGAGAATTGAAAGGGATCCAATTTTCATGGATCTAGTGAATATGGACATGGGAATAACTAGGGAAGGTGATACATCAATGCTTTTTCAAATGGTTGCCAAACCATAATTACTAGAAAGGATTAAGAGTTCTCAGACCAATGATGAAGGATTTCAGAAGAATATTAAAGGTGTGAATGATGGAAGATTGAGGGACTTTGTGTATAAGGATGGAATTTTGAAATTCAGGAAGAGACTTTGTGTTCCCGATATACCTGATCTAAAAAGGGAATTGCTGGATGATGCTCATAGTTCCAATTTCTCTATACACCCTGGGAGCACCAAAATGTATAGAGATTTGAAGGAACATTTTTGGTGGGACAATATGAAGAGGGAGATTGCTGATTTTGTGTCGAGGTGTATGGTTTGTCAACAAGTGAAAGTTGGAAGGCAACATCCTGGTGGAGTATTGCAACCTCTTCCCATACCTGAGTGGAAATGGGATAATATTACGATGGTCTTTGTCATGGGAATACCAAAGAATCCTAGAAGGAATGATGCAATATGGGTCATTGTTGATCGTCTTACTAAGTCAGCACATTTTCTGGCTATACGGGAGGATCTACCACTTGAACATCTAGCAAGATTATATATTAATGAAGTTGTAAGACTTCATGGAGTACCCCTATCGATTGTTTCTGATCGTGATCCTCGTTTTACTTCAAGATTTTGGAAAAGTCTTCAAAAGGCCTTGGATACTGAACTTCGTTTGAGTACTGCCTATCACCCTAAAACAGATGGACAATCAGAACGGACTATTCAAACCTTAGAAGACATGTTGAGATCATGCTCTCTTGACTTTCAGGGTATGTGGGATCAATATTTACCACTGGTAGAATTGTCCTATAACAATAGCTTCCATTCAAGCATTCAGATGGCACCTTATGAAGCGTTATACGGAAAGAGATGTCGTACACCAACCTGTTGGGATGACGTTGGTGAAGGAAAACTTGTGGGACCAGAACTGGTGGAAGAAACAATGGAAAATGTGAAGGTAATCCAAAACCACATCTAATCAGCTCAAAGTAGGCAGAAGAGCTATGCTGATAATAGAATAAAGGTTTTGGAATTTCAGGTGGGAGATCATGTTTTCCTAAAGGTATCTCTATGGAAGGGAGTTATACGTTTTGGTAAGAAGGGTAAGTTGAGTCCCAGGTATATCGGACCTTTCGAAATTCTAGATCGTATTGGGGCTGTAGCTTATCGTTTGGCGATGCCGCCAAATCTCTCCAAAGCTCACGATATTTTCCACATATCACTATTGAGAAAATACATGCCCGACCCAACACATGTACTTACCTATGAGGAATTAGAATTGGAACCCGATCTATCTTATTGCGAAGAGCCCATCAGAATTCTTGATGTGAGGGAGCAGGTGCTGAGAAACCGGACGACTCGTCTGGTAAAGGTTTTGTGGAGAAATCATAAAATGGAAGAGGCAACGTGGGAACCTGAGGAACTTATGATGAAGAACCACCCGAGTCTTTTTATGAAGTAATACCCTAGAAATTGCGAGGACGCAATTATTTGAAGGAGGGGAGAATGTAACACCCCAAGCTTCCACGGTACGTTTCCCTTCGAATAATGCAATAGCGTGTGTTGTATGCAACCTCGAGCTCTAACACACACCACAACTAATTAAACTAGCCGTTGTGAATAGTAATACATACTTTTTGAAATTTGATAAATTTTATTTATCAAAATGGACTTCATTTTTGGATTCGGAATATCGAAATTAGCCTATGTTGAATTTTTGGTATTTTTCTAAGAACTTCTAATTTTTTATGAATAGTGAAAAATACTTAAAAACAAATTTTTTAATCAAAATAATTTATAGTGATAAATTATACTATTTAGTGGTTTTAAAGTATAATTGGAATATATTTTTACCATTTTATCCAATGGTGGTCATTAGAATTAATTTAACATTGAAATTGGACATAAACAATTGCCAATCTTTTGATATAAATTGTTTCTTAAAAACACGCTATTTGTTGTGACAGCGGGAATTAATTATGAAATAAATTAATGCAATTTATATTTTTGGAATTTTTTAAAATAGATATCATTTTTGAAATCGGAATATCAATTATAGCTTAGGGTGAAATTTTGGCCTTATTCTGAAAAACTTCAATTTTTGATGAATAGTGAAACCACTAAGTGGGTGTTAAAAACTGATTTTTCGTTAAAATGAAATATTACCACTTCTGTGATTTGATTTTCAAAAATCCGACATACATGGTTGTCATTAAGAAGTAAAATGTGGTTCAATGAGATTAAAATAATTTTTGGTGAATAGTAACTTTTAAGTTCTTAATCGCGATTAGAGGTAATTAGTGTAGTTTAAGGTAAAAATAATGTTTTAATAATATGAGATGAGCTTGACACTTGTCCTACTCCTATTGGATGAGTCATGGCCGACCAATAAAACCCATGGGTCAACTTGGGGACCCCATGGAGCCACTTTAGTTGGAAAATGACATTAATATATATTTATTTAATGTTAAAATTAAATTGACACAAACATGAGTTGTTTTACTAAAACAGTTTTTAAGTGGGGTTACACAAGTCCAAATTTTGACTATAAATATTCATTAGAAAGATAAAAATATTTCCTACATCATAGTAGTTTTTTTATAATTTTTAGACATTAAATAAATTAAATTATTTATGACATCATTATGATGCAGCGATGACCTCATTATTTAACGATTTTAATAAAATGAAAAGATAATGTAAAATCCAAGGCATACAATTGTCCAAAGACTATTGGATGGGTAGATTTCGAACCCTTATCACCTTATCCACGAATTATATAAGTGTGGGACCTTTAGAATCCGAAAATCATTGTATAATAATGTAACATTTCAATCTTTCCAAAAGAGCCCCTCCTCTCCTCTTATAAAAGGCCCCCACCTCTACCACCTTATTCACACTTTCAAGCCTTTTGGTTCGGCCAAACTCTGCCCAAATACTCTACCAACTTCTCTCCCTTCATCCTAGAATCTTTACTTTAGTCAGAAATCCATCCTAAGGAGTCCTTTTGATCAAATCAAAAGGAAGAACCCGAAGAAGAGGTAACATTTTCATCACCCTCTTTCATGTTTCTTTCTTCTTCCACTCCCTCTTTGTTTATTATTTCAATTCTAAAATTATAACTCCAGTATCTTCTATATACTGTGATGTTATTATAAATATGGAACAACCATATTCAGTATTCTACCCATCATTTGAATGACATGTCACCATACGTGCGTACGTACAGCTTACCGTCTCCACGTTGTGGTGTAATTTTTATTCAATATATTATTATTTAGATGGGTATAATAATGATATGTAATTCATGTAAATAATAAATATAACATGATAATGATTCTGTATATATGATATACTATCCAATTATATATTATTTTAATATCAAAATAATGATATTGTCGCTCGTGCGTACGTACGGACTACCGTCTCCACAAACGCGATGAGATTCATTCTCCGTCGTATCCATTCAAGTATAATTATCATTTGATGATTTAAAAATAATTTTTAAGGACATGATATCATTCTGGATATGAATAAGATAAAACCTATCCATGAAAAACATGACTTACGTAACAAAACATATAAAAGAAAACGAGTAAGTTAACACCCGAAACAACGATAAATCTAAGATATTGTTAACAAAGCAATGTTAAAAGATCATATATGATATCATATGAATGTATATGATTCTTGTATAATTTAATAACAATTATTTCACCATTATACAGGAGGTTAACCTACCCCAACCAAGGAAAAGTACAAGGTAAGGGTTTACTTCACAACCTCTTCATTATCCAAGGTTGTTTATACATAATTATCTACTGGGACCTCGTTATCATCCACATCCATGTTTTTTAAAAATGTCTTTCAAAACATTTTTACTATTAAATGGAAAATGGGTTAAAGTCATTTATACCCTTATACGTTTTTTAAAGGAATCTTACCGTCGTTTTCCAAACAATGTACTTTTTGACCTTTTTGACAAATTTAAGGTAAGAATGTTTTTTAACTTATACGGCGGGTGCGGATATTTTCCGCCATTATAACCTCGTCAAAGCTTCCCTTACAAGCTTATAATAATATTTTCAAAGTGAATGTATTATTTTATAATTATGGGACTTTTAAATGATTTCAGAAAAGAGAGATATTTCTCTCAAATAGCTTTGATTTCATCCATGTCAACATCCTTTGATGGGTTTTAAGTTTATTTGAAATTGATTTATGATACAAAACTTCCATTGAGCATTTTGTGAAAAATTTGACTATGGATGTGTTATTTTTATACCATCCATAGTTTATGAAGAAACTGTTGACATTTCGTATGCTAGTTTTAATACGAATATTTATGTTATGTTTAAACCTATTCATATGAGGAATGTATTGGACTTAATAAGTGACGGGTGGAGCCCGCTATAGCTCCTCGATGCATCGGTAGGTCTCATGAGACAACTAGACGTGGAATTGGCCGAGGCCCTTTCCCAATTTGATTTATGGTTTTGGCCGAGGCCTTAATCATTTTAGATGTCTTGGCCGAGGCCTTGACAAAATGTTTCAGAATGTCTGGCATTATACATTCCCTCATTATGAAAGTGGTTATTGATATTTCATGTGATTATTCGTCTAGTAGAATATCAATGTGAGTAAGTAATGGCATTATTTTATTTTACTTTTGCGATATTATGCTGAAGTTCAAGTTCAATAAGGCTTTTGTTTTAGTTATACATTGCCTTAAATGCTTATGTTTTCTTATGAAAGTTTCCGCTATATTGTTATCCTTACGGAGCATTTGAGCTCACCCCTTTCAATGTTTTATTTTTCCCAGGATGTAAAGAGGTGTATTATGACTGACTTGCAAGAATAGTCAGTGAGGATATGAGTGTGGACTAGGGAGACCATGTTATTGTAGTTTTCATTTTTATGATGTAATGAAAGACTTATGAATGTATCTAGTGTTTCCAAGGCTACTAAACTAATCGGTCTTTCGAGACTTGATCTTTTGTGATCATGCCAATGTTATGAAGTAATGCACCGACTCTGGGTAGCTGGGGTCGGGGCGTTACAATATTCATATTTATTTAGTATTGATCACAAATATGTTTTAGCTTACTTGACTGTTATGTGAATTTTCAATGTTTATTGGTTGCTGTTTTATTTGAATTGCATTTTCTAATTTGGAATTGAACTGTATTCAAACCAAATCAAACAATATTTCTAACTTGGTGAACATTACAACTTGTATGTTTTATTAAATTCATTTAAGATCTTCTAAAACAATTGATAGCTAAATTACCAATGAATCCCCTCATTCCCTCATATATTTAGTTTTTTGGTTTACACATTAATTTTCTTTTTCTAATTAATTACATATTTGTTTTCAAATGCAGTAAATGCAGCCAATTGAAGAGAGACGAAGAAAAAAAATGGCAGAGAACAATCGTCGGATGGAGGAGATGGGCATTCCACCATTAGTGCCTACAGTGAGTACTTTATTTCAAATATATATATATATATATATTTACAGAATATATAATGTCATGTGATTAATTTTTTTGTAAAATGTTTTGTAGGATCCACCATTACGTCGACAGTTATTCGACGAGGAGCCTAGTACTGGTCCTAGTACTCAGGCCGGTGGTACGAGGAGGGTTCGTACCAGAGGTGGACGTAGAGCTACGCGTGCCCGACTAGACCCTGCCCCTCCCACTGACATTTCAGCCTTTCCACATTCTGATCCCGGTGTGTCGTTAGGGACACACGGGGTATTTAGGCCTCCCATGTTTTTGCTACCTTCTGCATCTTCTGCCCCATCATTTTCACATCCCATGATGATTCCCACTCCCCAGTCAGCATCAGGTCATACAGCTGTTCCATCTTCTTTTCCTTCTAGTTCTGTCTCTCCGAGCTTTTATATTCCATCGTCTTCGACTCCTGTTCCACCAGAGGGTGTTCCATCAGGTTCTGTGGATCCGGCGCCACTCATTGATCAGACTAGCGCAAGTATATTTATAAAACCCTAACAAATTTTTATAGCAATATTTATTTTCATTATAACATGTTTTGATAAAATATTTGTTTTTCTTTCATGAAAGATACATCTACTGACAGGAGGCGGGGGCGGGGCCGTACACGCATGCGTTCGGTGTGGAACCGTCGCACACAGGTTATGGTGGAATATAATGAAGACAATCAGATGGTTGAGAAAACAGGGCAACAATGTCGGAGTTTTCTGGCGACGCTTGCCAAATACTCCGACATCATTCCCGTCAGCCCGCTGTCGTGGAGACATTTGCCACATGAGGTCAAAGATAGAGCTTGGGCATAGATATGGGTAAAAAAATCTGTTGTATTTAATGCCATGAATTATTTTTTTATTTATATGAATTAATATTTTGATTTCAGCTTCGATTTAATTTTCCTGATGGTGAGGGTGCACGACTGGAACATCTAAAGGATTTAGGAGAGCTTTGGAGAGCCTACAAGCATGAGATGTATATTGGATGGCGTGCTAGAGTTGGCACTGAGTTAGAGGCGGTACCAGTCATGGATGATTGTCCTATAGAGCAGTATCGTCAGATGATTACTCATTGGACGAGTACCCAGTTTAAGGTATGAATTACATTTGAGGTATTTAAATAATAACTTTCAAGTTTTACATTAATATTATCCTTTGCATTATCGAATTTTATTTAGGAATCATCTGGAAAAAATAAAAAAAACATTGATGCAAAAAAATACCTCCATACACTAGGATGCACGACGATGCCAGATCATGAGAGGCAGCAGGTATGACAATTGTTTATAAGTTTTCTTTACGACTTACATTTTCTTTTGTTTCCTCAATTATTTAATCATTTGATAAATTTTTATATAAATTTTGTTTTCAATGTCATTGTAGAGGCTAGTACAAAATATTGAAGGACGTGTGCCTTGGGAAAAACTATTTTGCTTGAGTAGACGAAAAAAGGATGGAAGTGCTGTCAACGAAGCGACTCAGCAGCAGATTGTAAGTTTTAATCTGTTGATTTTATATTTTAATATCTATTTCGAAACTTAATAATATATTTATATTTGTAACAGGATGCTTTAGAGGCCCTCGATGCCCAAGAAGCAGACAATTTTGGTCGATCTGATCACTTACATCAGGTGTTGGGAGAGGATCATTCTGGCAGAGTACGCTGCCGACCTAGGATAGCCCCGACGAGGTATTGGCCTGCCTCAGGTACGAGTTTTAGTGCCACCAATCTGCAGCAAGTTAGGGCACAGGCAGAACAGGCTGAGAAAAGGGCCACAGAGACGGCAGAACAGTATGATAGGGCAAATAGTGCATTTATGAAATTTATTGAAGTTCTACGTCCAACACTTCCAGCAGAGGCCAGCCCAGCGATTGATGAATACATGTCGTCGATACATTCTATATATGGTGAACCAGGTGGCAGTTCCAGTGGTGGTCAGGCCGATGTCCAGCTTGAAGATGATGATGGCGAGGAGTCTGATGCGGAAGAGGAGGGAGATGAGGAGGGCGAGGAGGAGGGCGAAGGCGAGGAGGAAGGCGTTGTGGAGGGTGAGGACGATGAGGAGGACGATGACGAGGGTGATGATGATGATGATGATGGTGATGGTGATGTTGATGTGGGAAATATTGATCCGTTACATTTTTGACTTATATTACTGAGATTTGATGTTTAATCTATTCTAGTTGTTGGTTTTATCTAGACTCGTAGTATAGTATTGGAGTTGAGTTATTTTTATATATTGTCTGTTTTTATGGATGTTGTTGTCTTTTAGTGGTTGTGTGTTTGAGAACTCCCTGGACAACCCCCCTCATTCTTGGACCCTGGACAACCCCCCTCCCCCTTGGACCCCGAACACCCCCCAAACACCCCCCGGACAGCCCTGCGGACAGCCCCCTGGACAGCCCCCCGTACAGCCCCCAACCCTCCACCCTGGACCCCGGATAGCCCCCCGGACAGCCCCCCGGACAACCCCCCCACCCTCCCCCTTGGACCCCGGACAACCCCCCAAACACCCCCCGGACAGCCCCCTGAACAACCCCGGACAACCCCCTGAACAACCCCTGAACAACCCCTGAACAACCCCCTGAACAACCCCCGGAAAGCCCCCTAAACAACCCCGGACAACCCCCTGAACAGCCCCCAAACACCCCCCGGACAGACCCCGCACAGCCCCCCCACCCTCCTCCTTGGTCCCCGGACAGCCCCCCGGACACCCACCGGACAGCCCCCCCGGATAGCCCCCACGGACAGCCCCCTGGACAGCCCCCCGTACAGCCCCCAACCCTCCACCCTGGACCCCGGACAACCCCCCGGACAGCCCCCCGGACAACCCCCCCACCCTCCCCCTTGGACCCCGGACAACCCCCAAACACCCCCCGGACAGCCCCCTGAACAACCCCTGACAACCCCCTGAACAACCCCTGAACAACCCCTGAACAACCCCCTGAACAACCCCCGGACAGCCCCCTGAACAACCCCAGAAAACCCCCTGAACAACCCCCAAACACCCCCCGGACAGACCCAGCACTGCCCCCCCACCCTCCTCCTTGGTCCCCGGACAGCCCCCCGGACACCCACCGGACAGCCCCCCCGGACAGCCCCCCGGACAGCCCCTCCACCTTCCTTAATTTCATTAGCTCTGAAATGTTTCATAGCATGATCAACTAAAATCTAATCCATACTAAATATGATATAAAAATATTCTATATGAATTTCCATAAGATTTTAAGTGAAAACAAAAAGTGACATACAAAAAACTGACCAAACGCATTCGAAATGTGTTGATGCTTTAGGACAACGATCCATGGGTCATATGTGACGTGTACGAATCAACCCAGCCTCAATCCGAGGCGTGGTGTAGTCGGAACAACTCAAAGTGTATGTCTTTTGTTTCAAAAGGACATCATTTTAAGTGAAAAACATCAACTGGCATACGGAAAACCAGCCAAACACATTCGGATTGTGTTGATACTTTAAGACAACGATCCATGGGTCATTTGAGACGTGTACGAGTCAACCTCGCCTAAATCTGAGATGCGGTGTGGTCAGGACCACTCTAAGTGACTTTCTTTTGTTTAAAATGGACAGTATTTTAAGTACATACGAAAAACCGACCAAACGCATTCTGTTTCTGTTGAAACTTTAGAAGAACGATCCATGGGTCATATGTGACGTGTACGAGTCAACGCCACCTCAATCCGAGGCGCGGTGTGTCCAACACCACTCAAAGTGTCTCTATTTTGTTTAAAATGGACTTCATTTTTAGTGAAAAAAAAAATGACATATGGAAAACTGACCAAACGCATTCGGTTTCTGTTGAAACTTTAGGAGAACGATCCATGGGTCATATGTGACGTCTACGAGTCAACGGCACCTCAATACGAGGCGCGGTGTGGCCGACACCACTCAAAGTGTCTCTATTTTGTTTAAAATGGACAGTATTTTGGCCGTTTATGACACCAGAACTGCGCTGTCGGTCACCGCGGGCACATGGCACATCCGATTGACGTGCTGTCTACGCGTACACATCATGAATAATAATTAGAATGTTTCACGGTGGTTTCAGGTCAATCCGAGGTCGTCCGCTATGAATTTGACCGTTTGACGCCCGTTTTGGCCGTTTATGACACCAGAACTGCGTTGTCGGTCACCGCGGGCACACGACACGTCCGATTGACGTGCCGTCTACTCGACCACTTCATAAATCACTCACCCGTATTTTTCGTCTGATTTCAAGTCATTCCGACTTCGTTCGGCCCATTTGGACCCCCCTCACGCGTGTTTACGAAGCGCGTGCATCACTTAAAATACGAATATTGAGTCGTACCGTGCAAAACGCACGTCCAATTGACGTGCCGTCTGCGTTTACATGTCATGAATAATACTTAGAATGTTGCACGGTGGTTTCAGCTCAATCCGAGGTTGTCCGCTATGAATTTGACCGTTTGACGCCCGTTGTGGCTGTTTATGACACCAGAACTGCGTTGTCAGTCACCGCGGGCACACGACACGTCTGATTGACGTTCCGTCTACTCGAACACTTCAGAAATCACTCACCCATATTTTTCGTCTGACTTCAGGTCATTCCGACTTCGTTCGGCCCATTTGGACCCCCCTCACGCGCGTTTACGAACCACGTGCATCACTTAAAATATGAATATTGAGCCGTACCGCGCAAACCGCACGTCCGATTGATGTGCCGTCTGCATGTACACGTCAAGAATAATAATTAGAATGTTTCACGGTGGTTTCAGCTCAATCCGAGGTCGTCCGCTATGAATTTGACCGTTTGACGCCCGATGTGGCCGTTTACGACACCAGAACTGCGTTGTCGGTCACCGCGGGCACATGGAACGTCCAATTGATGTGCCGTCTGCTCGACCACTTCAGAAATCACTCACACGTATTTGTCGTCTGATTTCAGGTCATTCCGACTTCGTTCGGCCCGTTTGGACCCCCCTCACGCGCGTTTACGAAGCGCGTGCATCACTTAAAATACAAATATTGACCCGTACCGCGCAAACCGCACGTTCGATTGACGTGCCGTCTACGCGTACACATCACGAATAATAATTAGAATGTTGCACGGTGGTTTCAGCTCAATCTGAGGTCGTTCGATATGAATTTGACCGTTGGACGCCCGTTTTGGCCGTTTATGACACCAGAACTGCGTTGTCGGTCACCGCGGCCACACGGCACGTTCGATTGACGTGCCATCTGCTTGACCACTTCAGAAATAACTGTCCCATATTTGTCGTCTGATTTCAGGCCATTCCGACTTCGTTCGGCCCGTTTGGACCCCCCTCACGCGCGTTTACGAAGCAGGCGCATCACCTAAAACACGAATATTGAGCCGTACTGCGCAAACCGCATGTCCGATTGGCGTGCCGTCTACGTGTAAACGTCACGAATAATAATTAGAATGTTTCACGGTGGTTTCAGGTCAATCCGAGGTCATTCTCTATGAATTTTACCGTTTGACGCCCGTTTTGGCCGTTTATGACACCAGAACTGCGTTGTCGGTCACCGCGGGCACACGGCACGTCCGATTGACGTGCCGTCTGCTCGATCACTTCATAAATCACTCACCCGTATTTGTCGTCTGATTTCAGGCCATTCCGAAATCGTTCGGCCCGTTTGGACCACCCTCACGCGCGTTTACGAAGCGCGCACATCACTTAAAATACGAAAATTGAGCCGTACCGCGCAAACCGCACATCCGATTGATGTGCCTTCTGCGCGTACACGTCACGAATAATAATTATAATGTTTCACGGTGGTTTCAGCTCAATCCGAGGTCGTCCTCTATGAATTTGACCGTTTGACACCCGTTTTGGCCGTTTATGACACCAGAACTGCGTTGTCGGTCACCGCGGGCACATGGAACGTCCAATTGACGTGCCGTCTGCTCAAACACTTCAGAAATCACTCACCCATATTTGTCATCTGATTTCAGGTCATTCCGACTTCGTTCGGCCCGTTTGGACCCCCCTCACGCGCGTTTACGAAGCGCGTGTATCACTTAAAATACGAATATTGAGCCGTACCGCACAAACCGCACATCCGATTGACGTGTCGTCTGCACGTACACATCAAGAATAATAATTAGAATGTTGCACGGTGGTTTCAGCTCAATATGAGGTCGTCCGCTATGAATTTGACCGTTGGACGCCCGTTTTGGCCGTTTATGACGCCAGAACTGCGTTGTCGGTCACCGCGGGCACACGGCACGTCCAATTGATGTGCCGTATGCTCGACCACTTCAGAAATCACTGTCCCGTATTTGTCGTCTGATTTCAGGCTATTCCAACTTTGTTCGGACCGTTTGGACCCCCCTCACGCGCGTTTACGAAGCGCGCACATCACTTAAAACACGAATATTGAGCCGTACCGCGCAAACCGCACATCCGATTGGCGTGCCGTCTGTGCGTACATGTCACGAATAATAATTACAATGTTGCACGGTGGTTTCAGGTCAATCCGAGGTCGTCCGCTATGAATTTGACCATTTGACGCCCGTTTTGGCCGTTTATGACATCAGAACTGCGTTGTCGGTCACCGCGGGCACACGACACGTCCTATTGATGTGACGTCTGCTCGAACACTTCATAAATCACTCACCCGTATTTGTCGTCTGATTTCAGGCCATTCCAAAATCGTTCGGCCCGTTTGGACCACCCTCACGCGCGTTTACGAAGCGCGCGCATCACTTAAAACACGAATATTGAGACGTACCGCGCAAACCGCACGTCCGATTGACGTGTCGTCTATGCGTACATGTCACGAATAATAATTAGAATGTTTCACGGTGGTTTCAGCTCAATCCGAGGTCGTCCGCTATGAATTTGACCGTTTGACGCCCGTTTTGGCCGTTTTTGACACCAGAACTGCGTTGTCGGTCACCGCAGGCACATGGCACGTCCAATTGACGCGCCGTCTGCTCGAACACTTCAGAAATCACTCACCTGTATTTTTTCGTCTGATTTCAGGCCATTCCGACTTCGTTCGGCCCGTTTGGACCCCCCTCACGCGCGTTTACGAAGCGCACACATCACTTAAAATACGAATATTGAGCCGTACCGCGCAAACCGCACGTCCGATTGATGTACCGTCTGCACGTACACGTCACGAATAATAATTAGAATGTTTCATGGTGGTTTCAGGTCAATCCGAGGTTGTCCGGTATGAATTTGACCATTGGACGCCCGTTTTGGCCGTTTATGACACCAGAACTGCGTTGTCGGTCACCGCGGGCACACGGCACGTCCGATTGACGTGCCATCTGCTCGACCACTTCATAAATCACTCTCCCGTATTTTTCGTCTGATTTCATTCCATTCCGACTTCGTTCGGCCCATTTGGACCCCCCTCACGCGCGTTTACGAAGCGCGCACATCACTTAAAACACGAATATTGAGCCGTACCGCGCAAACCGCACGTCCGATTGACGTTCTGTCTACGCGTACATGTCACGAATAATAATTAGAATGTTGCACGGTGGTTTCAGGTCAATCCGAGGTCGTCCGCTATGAATTTGACCGTTGGACGCCCGTTTTGGCCGTTTATGACACTAGAACTGCGTTGTCGGTCACCGCGGGCACACGGCACGTCCGATTGACGTTCCGTCTGCTCGACCACTTCATAAATCACTCACCCATATTTTTCGTCTGATTTCAGGCCATTCCGAAATCGTTCGGCCCGTTTGGACCACCCTCACGCGCGTTTACGAAGTGCCCGCATCACTTAAAACACGAATATTGAGCCGTACCGCGCAAACTGCACGTCCGATTGATGTGCCGTCTATGCATACACGTCAAGAATAATAATTATAATGTTTCACGGTGGTTTAAGCTCAATCCGAGGTCGTCCACTATGAATTTGACCGTTTGACGCCCGTTTTGGCCGTTTATGACACCAGAAATGCGTTGTTGGTCACCGCGGGCACATGGCACGTCCAATTGACGTGCCGTCTGCGCGACCACTTCATAAATCACTCAAATATATTTTTCGTCTTATTTCAAGCCATTCCGACTTCGTTCGGCCCGTTTGGACCCCCCTAACGCGCGTTTACGAAGCGCGCGCATCACTTAAAATACGAATATCGAGCCGTACCGCACAAACCGCACGCCCGATTGACGTGCCGTCTGCGCGTACACGTCGCGAATAATAATTATAATGTTGCACGGTGGTTTTAGCTCAATCTGAGATCGTCCGCTATGAATTTGACCGTTGGACGCCCGTTTTGGCCGTTTATGACACCAGAACTGTGTTGTCGGTCACCGCGGGCACACGGCACATCCGATTGATGTGCCGTCTACTCGACCACTTCATAAATCACTTTCCCGTATTTTTCGTCTGATTTCAGGCCATTCCGACTTCGTTCGGCCCGTTTGGACCCCCCTCACGCGCGTTTACGAAGCGCGCGCATCACTTAAAACACGAATATTGAGTCATACCGCGCAAACCGCACGTCCGATTGACGTGACGTCTGCGCGTACACGTCACGAATAATAATTAGAATGTTGCACGGTGGTTTCAGCTCAATCCGGAGACGTGGTGTGGCCGGCACCACTCAAAGTGTCCGTCTTTTGTTTCAAAAGGACGTCATTTTAAGTGAAAAGCATCAACTGACATACGGAAAACTGACCAAACGCATTCCGAATCTGTTGATAATTTATCCCAACAATCCATGGGTCATATGTGATGTGTACGAGCCAACCCGGGATGAATCTGAGTCGCGGTGTGTCCAGGATAAGTCTAAGTGACTCTCTTTTGTTTAAAATGGACACCATTTTAAGTACATACGGAAAAATGACCAAACGGATTCGGTTTCCGTTGAAAATTTAGGAGAACGATACATGGGTCATATGTGACATGTAAGAATCATCCCCGCCTCAATCCGACATGCGGTGAGGCTGACACCACTCAAAGTGTCCGTCTTTTGTTTCAAAAGGACGTCATTTTAAGTGAAAGGCATCAACTGACATACGGAATAACGACCAAACACATTCGGATTCTATCGATACTTTAGAACAACGATCCATGAGTCATATGTGACATGTACAAGTCAACCCCGTGTTAATCCGAGATGCAGTGTGGTTGACACCGCTCTAACTCTGTCTCTTTTGTTTAAAATGAACATGATTATAAATGAAAAGAACAACTGGCATACGCAAAACTGACCAAACGCATTCGTAATCTTTTGATAATTTATCACAACGATCTATGGGTCATATGTGACATGTACGAGCCAAACTGAGATGAATCTGAGTCGCGGTGTGGTCAGGATTAGTCTAAGTGTCACTCTTTTGTTTAAAATGGACAACATTTTAAGTACATACGGAAAACCGACCAAATGCATTCGGTTTCCATTTAAACTTTAGGAGAACGATCCATGGGTCATATGTGACATGTATGAATCAACCCCGCCTCAATTGGAGACACGGTGTGGTCGGCACCACTCATAGTGTCCGTCTTTTGTTTCAAAAGGACGTCATTTTAAGTGAAAAACATCAACTGGCATACGGAAAACCGACCAAATGCATTCGGATTGTGTCGATACTTTATCACAACGATCCATGGGTCAAATGTGACGTGTAAGAGTCAACCCCGCCTCAATCTGAGGTGCGGTGTGGCCGGTATCACTTCAGGTGTATGTATTTTGTTTAAAATGGACATCATTTGAGGTAAAAATATATGGTATAGAAAAAACCGATCAAATTATGAATTGAATTTCGGATTCCACATATAATTGTCATCTAAATTTTAAATTTAATTCTATATGAATTATGTAAGTTTATAATTACGTTATGAATTCTAATTTAATTATCATCTAAGTGTGGTCGGGACCACTCTAAGTGACTTTCAGTTGTTTAAAATGGACAACATTTTAAGTACATACGGAAAACTGACCAAACACATTCAGTTTCCATTGAAACTTTAGGAGAACGATCCATGGGTTATATGTGATGTGTACGAGTCAATGCCACCTCAATCCGAGGCGTGGTGTGGCCGACACAACTCAAAGTGTATGTCTTTTGTTTCAAAAGGACATCATTTTAAGTGAAAAACATCAACTGACATACGGAAAACCGGCCAAACGCATTTGGATTGTGTTGATACTTTAGGAAAATGATCCATGGGTCATTTGAGACATGTAAGAGTCAACCCCGTCTAAATCCGAGACGCGGTGTGGCTGGTACCACTCTGACTATGTCTCTTTTGTTTAAAATGGACAAGATTATAAGTGAAATAAACAACTGACATATGAAAAACTGACCAAACGCATTCGGAATCTGTTGAAAATTTAGGACAACGATTCATGGGTCATATGTTACGTGTACGAGTCAACCATGCCTCAATCCGAGTCGCAGTTTGGCCGAGACCACTCTAAGTGTATCTCTTTTCTTTAAAATGGACTACATTTTAAATTCATACGGAAAACCAACCAAACACATTCTGATTGTGTTTATATTTTAGCACAAAAATCCATGGGTCATTTGTGATGTGTACAAGTTAACCCTGCCTCTATACGAGGCACGGTGTGGCCGACACCATTCAAAGTGCCTCTCTTTTATTTAAAAAACACTTCATTTTAAGTGAAAACAACAACTGACATACAGAAAACCGACCAAACGATTTCGGAATATGTTGATACTTTAGGACAATGATCAATGAGTCATTTTTGACGTGTACGAGTTAACCTCGCCTCAATCCGAGGCATAGTGTGACCGTTATCATTCCATATGTATGTATTTTGTTTAAAATGGATATCATTTCTATTAAAAATATATGGTATATGAAAAACCAATCAAATTATGAATTGAATTCCGGATTCCACATATGATTGTAATATAAATTTTAAAATGAATTCTAAATGAATTATTTATGTTTATAATTATGTTATGAATTCTACTTTAATTATGGATGTGTATATTTTCAGGATGCATTATATGTGTTGGTTGGTTGGTTTGCATTATTTGTATGTGTTGGTTTGTTCTCTATATGTATGCATTATATGTGTTATAGGTACAATAATTGGATTGAAAAATGAATTGAAAACGAGGGCATAATTGGATTGAAAATTGAATTGAAACCAAGGGTGAATGCCCAAAAACCAGACCTGCTGTGCAAATTGCAGGCTGCTGTGCAATTTGCACAGCAAAGCCTATGCCAACGGTTTGAAAACCGTTGGAATAGGCTCTATGTAACTGTTTTTACCAACGGTTCAAGGAACCGTTGGTAAAAACACCCTATCCCAACGGTTTGAAACCGTTGGGATATCCTGTTGAATGGTTGTTTTTTACCAACGGTTCATAGAACCGTTGGTAAAAACCTTTCCCAATGGTTTGTAAACCATTGGGAAAGAAAATTATCTGTTGATTTCCCAACGGTTTGGCAGAACCGTTGGGATAGGTTGATTTTTTCTAACCTATCCCAACGGTTCTGTGTAAACCGTTGGGAAAAGCCTTTCCCAACGGCTTACTTCCCCACGGTTTGCAGAACCGTTGGTATAACATATACCAACGGTTCTGCAGCCTTTCCCAATGGTTCTAAACCGTTGGGAAATTCTGGATTTCCAGTGGTGGTCATCCTTCACCCAGTAAATTTTCTTATAATTTACACTTCTAATCATGACTGAAAATAATATTCAGTTCCATCCATAGAAGCTGCTGAACTGCCAATGCCTAAAGAGGGTGTGGACATTGATGTCAACCCTACCATTGTAGAAACATTAGCTCAAGTAGATCTAAACCTAGTAAACCCTCCTAAGACACATCTTGAAGATCCTATTGAGACTGGGAAAGATGGGGAGGAGTCTTCTCAGGTTGCTGATCCACTGTCGAGTAAGGGATAACAATATTTGTGATTGTATTTAATTTGCAATACAATCGATTATTTTGTTATCCTTTGAAGCTAACCAAAGCTTTCAATTAATTATGCAGGGCCATCAACTGCAGTGGCTAGATCTGGAGGTGAGGCCTCATCCTCTGCCCCAACGAGAATTGAAAGTGAAGAAGCACAGGTCAGGGGGAAAGGGCAAAATAGGGCACTTATTTAAGTGCATTAATCCCAGATTACATGCCCCCCTGTGATGATGATGTTGAATCAGACCCAGAGGTTCTTAAAGCGTTCAGCTTTTCACGACGCAAGGCATGGAAAAACATATGGGAAATCATATCTGAGGTTCCTTTAGAAGAGCTATCATCGAAGATCCCTCGATTTTCATCCCAATTTGTCATGCTAGGACTTAGCGGTTTTGGATATGAAAAGATCCATGCCGCGGTGAAAGAGGTCATCTTCAGGAGGGAGCAGGAGCAAAAGTGTCGCGAAGATCTGACCAGGGTGAAATTGTCAGTTAACATCAGTGAATTTGAGGCTAAGGTATCCTGAGCTGAGGCTGATTATGCTGCCAAGATGAAGGAGATAAAGCATAAAATTAAGGAAAAAGTCGTCCAGCAGGTGTAGCTCCAGCAACAGTTAGATGATGTTAATGGGGAACTTGATCAGCTCAATAATTCATTGGAGGGAGCTCAAGCAAATGGTATGAAAGCCATTGCAGATGCCAAGAAGGCACTCCATCAAGTTGAGAAGAGTGAAGCTGGTCAAGTGCACAAGCTTCAAGTAGCTGCTGATGAAGCTCGAGATGCTGTACATCAAGTGAAGACTTATGTTGACAGTCTTTTGTAATCTCCTGAAAAAGAGAAGAGGCTCCAATATGTGGATGTCTCTCTAATTCTTGTGCATCAATGAAGAGTACTTTTATCTTCAATCATTTATGCTTGTATTCTTCTGCTACCTACTTTAAATTTTACCTAAGCCAATGGTCCTAGTAAGCATATTTTGATTTTTACTAGGATTAATATAAATAACCCTACAAACTTTGAAACTCTTAATTGCTCAATATTACCTAAATCATACAAAATGTATGTTTAGTGAGCCGGAACTTGACTTTTATTCAAAGTTCCCTTGTCTTTTGTGGGCAGTTTAAAGTCATGCACGTCGCACATAAGGAGGATAATGTTTAAGGTCAAAATAACTTTGATCGAATGAATTAGAATTGACTTAATTATTTAACAATTTATTTGAAAACATATTACCATACTCAAGTATGAGGGAAAAAATATGTAAACTATGACTTAATAATATTTGAATCTGAGGAATGATATGAAAAAGAGCTAAAAGGAATTCGAAGAAGTAGTTCCCAAGAATGAAGTTACCATTATTTAACAAACCCATTAGGGGGTTGAATTATGCAGGGCCACCTAAGGGAATTGGCTGCATAGTCAAATAAAAGTATCTTTTGGCTGACAAGTCTGTTATGTGGACTGTTTATGCAAGGCCACCTAAGGGCACGTGCTGCATAGTCAGGCAAAAGAACTCTCAGAAATTTACCTTTCTACTGCTAAAAGACAATGAAAGTTTATGGAGATTCAAATTTTCCAAAGTATAGAGTTTACTGTATGGAAAAAGGTACTTGAATATGGAGAAGATATTTCCAAACAAGATTATCAAAGAACTGGATGGATATCACTTCTACGAAGGTCTGACCCAAACGTAGGGAAGGAGAATATAAACCATAGACTTGAATACTTTCAGATCATGAAAAAGGATATGGGACAAATATTTTAAGGATGGATATTTTTGCGGATCCCTACATACTGTCATTTAAGACCAATAAGGACAAAAGAGGCTTTCTTCCCAAGA
This sequence comes from Viscum album, assembly GCA_963277665.1. Taxonomy (NCBI): domain Eukaryota; kingdom Viridiplantae; phylum Streptophyta; class Magnoliopsida; order Santalales; family Viscaceae; genus Viscum; species Viscum album. The sequence goes on from OY728134.1 coordinate 1,481,819,017, forward strand.
ATGAAGTTACCATTATTTAACAAACTCGTTAGGGGGTTGAATTATGCTGGGCCACCTAAGGGCATTGGCTACATAGTCAAATAATAGTATCTTTTGGCTGACAAGTCTGTTATGTAGACTGTATATGCAAGGCTGCCTAAGGGAACGTGCTGCATAGTCAGGTAAAAGAACTCTCAGAAATTTGACATTTTTGTGACTAAAAGTCAAGAAAAGGGCTATGAAGATCTGAAAATATTTAAGGTTAGGATTATGACACATAAAGATGGGTATTGTCCAATGTATATAAAGATACACAGATCAATGCTAACCATAATCATGTTGTGGTTGGGTCCTGAATTAAAATGTTGGACTTCACTACGTATCCCATAAGGATGGGAATAAAGCCATACGTAGTTCTTAAACTACAGTTTAACGTCATGTGGTACAAAAGGATTAGAGATCTTAGTTTAGGGTCATAGAGCTTGGACCATTGTAAGAAATACACAATGTCTGTTTTCATGGGGACCTTTCAGCCAAGGGACTGGAATTGGAATTTGGGGTTAGGCCCAAAAGACTTGGGGATGGATTTGAGGGACACTCGAACGTTCCTACATATCCCATAAGGATGGGAATCAAGCCCACATAGTTCTAGAAATACCCTCTGTACAAATTTGGTTCATACATGTGAAGGGTGAAAGGGGATTTTAGTACAATGATGGTTTAACCCAAGATAAAAGGTTTGGGAATTTCCATGTATGCACGTAGTCTTTGAAATGAAACATGATTGAAAAATCAATGTAAATAATGTTTCCCTCTCAGGTGAGGGTATCAAAGAATATTGTAGTTTATTTTCATACTGGACAAAAGTGTTGTATAGTTTAACGTCGTATAACAAGGATGAAAGTGAACCAATGTAGAGATATTGATTCTAGGGGTGGTTTCACAAATCAACATCGTATGATATGGAGGTGAACTGATGTGAGGAGATTGGTTTTGGGCTTGAACCTTGTGAGGTTGCCTACGTACCAAACCTGAAAGGCAAGGATCAAAGTCTACGTAGTTCAATTAAAGAATGAATTAATAATCAAGTTTTTCTTGGGGACAACGACCTAAAAAATGATGTTGTTGGGACTTACACATGGTTAGTAGCCCAGAAAGAGTGTTATGGTTGAGGTTTGCTCTAAGATCACGTGAGTCATAATTGGTGTGAGAAATAAGAGGTAACAACAACCTTAAAGATGCACAGTTTAATGTCATGTAGGACATATCAAGGGACTATTCAGTTTTAAGGTCTTGCAGTTTGGACTATTGGTGCTGCACAGTTTAATGTCATGTAGCAGGGACAAAGTATAGTTTAATGTTATATAGGATGTATTAAAGGATTTTCTGTATAGTTTAGCATCATGTAGTTAGGACGATGGGGACAATACAGTTTAATTTCATGTTGGAAAAAAGAGGATTGTGCATTTTAATGTCATGTAACGAGGACAAAAGAGTACACCATTTAATGTCATGTTGGACGTAAGTACGAATAGTTTAAAGTCATATGCATGGACCGTGGATGGTGAAGTTTAATGTCATGCTAGACGGAAGGGGGACTGTGTAGTTTAATGTCATGCAGTGAGGACAAATTAGGGACTTTTTCTCAGTTTAGCGTCATGTTGGATGAAAGCGCGAATAGTTTAAAGTCATATGCATGGACCGTGGATGATGCAGTTTAACATCTTGCTGGACGTAAGAGACTTCTGTACAGTTTAGCGTCATGTAGTTAGGACTTAACAGTTTAAAATCATGTGAGACGAAAGCAATACAAATAGTTTAGGGTCATATGTATGGACCGTTGCTGTATAGTTTAATGTCATATAGCAAGGACGATGAAGGGGACACAGTTTAACGTCATGTTGGACATACGTGAAAATAGTTTAGGGTCATATGCATGGACCGTTGATGATGCAGTTTAACGTCTTGCTAGACGGTGGTGCAGTTTAAGGTCATACCGGACCACGGTGCAGTTTAAGGTCATACTGGACCAAAGTGTAGTTTAAGGTCATACTGGACCAAAGTGTATTTTAAGGTCATACTGGACCATTGATGATTTATTTTGTGTTTATACAAAATACTTCTTCAAAAATTTGGCATTGGTTGGAGTAGTGATGAGTTCTCCATCCATTGAGATTAAAGAATAAGCTCCATTGGAGTAGACCCTATGTATTGAGTAAGGTCCTTCTCATTTTGGATCAATCTTGGGAGGTTTCTTCCCTGGTATCATTGGAGTTCTGAGGACTAATACCAATTATCCCTGAGTAAATGAACGAAGAAAAACTTTTTTGTTAAAAGCTCATGCTATTCGATTCTGATAGACTTCCAAGTGGTGCAAAGTGCACAATATTTTCTCATCTAACCGTTCCAATTCATTCAATCGCTTTTGAGATTGTTCATCTATAGATGATTGATCACAAATGGAAACTCTGAGCGAGGGTAATTGAACTTAAATGGGAAAGACGACTTTCGTTCCATATACTAGTGAATATGGAGTTGACCGAGTTGCAGTGTGGGTGGTAGTTTGATAAGCCCATAAAGCATGAAAAAGTTTATCAGGCCATGAATTCTTATATTTATCCACCATCTTTTGCAGTATATTTGAAAGAGTCTTGTTGAAGGCCTCTATCTGGCCATTGGCCTCTGTATAATACTGAGATGAATGGTTGGATTTGATGTTGTATTCTTGATACAACTTCTTCGCCTCGGTTGAACAGAAGTTGGTGCCATTGTCCGTCAATATGGTATGAGGGACACCAAATATGGTAATGATGTTAGAATTGATGAATCTAACAATGCATTTATAATTGACTTCCTTAAGAGGTATTGCCTATGCCCATTTGGAAAAGAAGTCAGTAGCAGTAACACATGCTACCTGAGTTGAAGAACCTTTCAGTTTGACTTGTCCTGATTCGACCATCTTTTGTAGGAGGTCTTTGAAGACCAAACACTCTTGGATAGGATGCCCCAACATTTTATGAAAAGTGCAATAATTCGGACGGTCTTCATATCCTTCCTTGTTTGACCTCTTAGGCCTTGGCAATTGAACCAGATTATTTTCCAGAGCTGAAATGAAGTAACCAGGAACTTGTTCATTTCAGAAGGAGTATGTTTTGCTCTTCAGATCCTCAAATTGTTTTCGTCTTTGATCTCTTTGATCATCTGGACGAAACGACCTTTGTTATTGGTGCTCAGGAGGTGGAGCCCTTCGAGAAGATGAGGGTTTTGAAGTAGAAACAGGTACAAGTGCTTGTTTAAGCATAACTGTAGCAGTTTTTGCTTTACCCATTCTCTTTCCTGGAGCTGATGGAATTACATGAGATTTAGCCTTAGCCTGTATAAGGGAATCTTCAATCTGCTGAGCGATTGAAGTAAGGTCTCGAAACCCTCTTGTGTATTTCACAGGGATCAATGGCGTGCATAATTCGTCATGCAGATTTTCCACATAGATTGGAAACAATCCCTCTTGAGGGAGTGCTAAGATTAGGGAATATGTTAATCCATTCCAGCAAGAAATGAAATCTGATACCCTTTCATTATCCCTTTTCTTACAGTTTGTAAGATCAAAAACTGTTGTCTTTGGAAAAGTTGAGCTGAACTGAAGAAGGAATTTTTGGTGAAGATCCTCCCAACTGGTAATTGACCGGGATTTCAAGCTTGTATACCAGACAAAGGCTGGTCCTTGCAAGGTCCGTATGAAGCATCTGAGTTTTACTGCTTCTTGTTGCTCCTGAGTTCCCATCATAGGATCACAACAAGACACGTAATGCGTCAAATGCTGTTCAGGGTCGCTTGATCCATTGAAAATAGGAAATACAGGGTTTCCAAAATTGGATGGAGGAGAGATTGAATCTACCCATTCAGAGTAAAATTTCTTTTCTGGTTGAACCTGCGCACATTTCCCTTCCATAGTTTCTAACCGAGATGTTAATGACTCAATGGTAGTTATTAAATTTTGAGAAACATCTGGTTGAACTTGGACATGGGTAGGTGCAATGACTGGAGCTTGGACAGATGTGGTGGTTGGTGCTGCAACTGATGGTATCACTGCCAACTGTTGTTGCACTTGACCTATAGGATTAGACCTGTGAGGGTGTACTGATAGAGGAGGATATTCTTGATCCATCTCAGTAGCTGAAACAAATTCCCTTGGCTGACTGACTCCATCACGCTTAAGAAGAAGACTTCCCTGAAGTAGTTCTGCATTCAACCTCCTTAATTCCTTCATTTCTTCCTCCTGTTGTGAAAATATTTTCTCTAGTGAGAGCGATTGGCCTTCTCCAGAGGAAGGATATGTAACCTGATTCTTTCCCCTCCCTTTGTTGGATCCTTTTCGGAGAGGGGGAAGTGGGTTACTCGAAGGATTACCTAGGTTCTGAGTAATCCTTTGATTTTGTGTACACACACCTTCTTCATTTGTGTCGGTGCGTACATCTTATTGAACAAGAACCTCTTCATCTGAGTCTCCTGAGTGAGCCTCATCTGGTGGATCAGCAACAATGAAATTGATGACATTGATTGATGTATAACGCATCACATCCCTTCTATCAAAATTTCTGTGATATTGTCTTCTTCCATGTCTTTGATGAGATATTGCCTTTTGTTGATTCGATCCCTCAGGAACTTCTTGATGAACCGTAATTTGGAGGGAATATCCTGATAATTTGGCTCTTCATTCCTCTTGAGGCTTTTTCCCCAATTGAGAAAAGACCGACTTTCTCTGAGGAGGGGATTGATGATTTGAAAAAGCCCTCAGTCCAGTGGAATGGGGCTGTTCCTGTTGTTCCCGCTCAACTCCTCGAATTTTATTTGTTGATTCCGAGGGTTGGTTTAAAAGAGTCCCTAGTCTGGAAAACTGGGGTGGCTCTTGACATGCTATGTCTGAGACTTTCTTAAAAGATCTCCTGATCTTGCGAACCATAGTCTAGAAATTAGCTGGATGCATTAACCTGTATCTACTTTTATCACCTGGTTCAAAAGACCGTTGGATGATTTTCGACACTTTTTTCACTTGATGATGTGCTTGCTCCATACGAGAGGCCAGTTCAATATTCTCATTTGCTTGATGCAGGAGTAATTCAATAACTTGTTCTCTGTATGCTTGATTTTGAGAGGAATTAGTTGAATCCTGTTCTTGAGAAAGCTTTTGATTACAAACAAAGCCCATTGAATGTGGCCAGCCATGGGCAATAACATTTTATGAGACCATTTTCGGCGGGCTTTGCTAACTGGAGAGCACAGTGAAATGTAGTTCTCCATGAACACCCCATCCTCTGACATGAATACCAGATGGGGCATTGCAAATTAACTGATGTAATCTTCTTAGTGCGCCAAGGCATGAACGTTGAAGGGCTCTTTGCTGCTTTTCAGCCTTCGGATATCGAGATACTGATAGAGATGCCAAATCAATCTGACGTTGTAACCCTTCTATTATCTTAAGATGATTTTAATATTCATCATAAGATAATACTTTTTTCTTCAACTGAAAAATAGTTTTCCATATGTTGAGATGAATATCATGGATTCCACCTTCCGTTAACATCTTTGGAATGTCATACTGAGAGTCCACCAGAGGCTAAAACATGACTGGTACTTCACCTTTTTCTAGTTGTTTTCTCATGTTCAACATTTCCTCTTTATCATTAAATGAAGATTCTTCTACCTGATTTGACCAGAGATGGTGCTTCCTTGTTACTTAATCGGATTCAACAAGATTGGTAGAGAGATCACTGATTAAACTAGAATATGTATGACTTAGGGGTGATTCGTAGAATGACCTACACCCTGGGCTATCTTCTGATTGAGAAAGTATTTCACCTATTAGCGATAAAGCATCAGACATGAATGGTTTCTCATTTGGAAGTGCCTCAAGATAAGAGGGATTTCTCGGCACTACATTGTCTACTGAAGCATTTTCCGGAAAATGTGCATCACTACTGCGGAGAGGACTTTCGCAGTGAAATTCATCATCATTGGGAGGACCACCATGATGGGTTATAAAAAAAGATGAGATCTCTTGCTCCTTGGTCTTCTGACCAGACAGAGGGTTCCTGTGGCTCTCATCTGAAGATGAAACTTCGAGATCGACCGAATTGTCATGAATCAAGACTTCATGAGGAAGTGTCTGTTTAAGACCTTCGGAATTAATGTTCCCACTATTGAGAAATGAGGGAGTAGAATCTTGAATTCCAATAGATAACTGTCTGAGGGCTTCAAGAACTCCAGCATCGAGCAAGGCCTTGTTACAAATTGGCTCTTGATCTCCTGATTGTACTGGGTGGGTCTTTTTCTTAGATGCCTTCTTACTTTCCTTGGAAACCACTTGTTGACGAAAGTGGTTGCTTTGAGCAGGTGTATGTGCCTGATCAGGAAAGATGGACAGGTTAGGCTGACGATCTCCACTCAAATCAGGTATATGTGCCTGACTTGGTTGTATGTATGATATGGGGGAGTATGCCCCACAACCCTCTTGGACTGGAACAAATGTGCATGTATATTCCGGAGTGAACTGTTGATGTGTCACTCCACTGGTAGGGATATATTTATGTGTCTTTCCCTGAGATGCTGTTGAAGCTGTTATAATATCCTGGAAAGCATCCAGAATATGAGCAAGGATTTTCTTCTACTCTTTCACCATTTATAAAATATGCTTGGTGACTTCAGCTGCCAGAACGGGGATATATGTCCATTCCGTGCTTGGAGTAGGTGTATGTGCCTGCTCCTGTCCTCCTTTTTCTATCAGTGAATCCTGACAGTACTCAAGTGTGGGGGCAGAGAGTTGAGTCTGCCTCTTGTTTGTCATCGGAGCTTTCCGACTGACTTCTCTGTATGCTACCAAGCGAGACTGTTGGTAGGATTGATTAATACTAGCAGGTGTATGTTCCTGCTGATTTCACTTCACTGAATATGGTTGATGATCTCCATAATATGTAGTCAGACGAGCCTGCTGACAAGCTGATGATGTATAAACAGGTGTATGTTCCTGCCTATAGAACTCCTCCGGAATTTCCTGGCGGGATTGATGTGATGCTGCCAGACGAGTCTGTTGGACAGTGGAATTAAAACGGGCAGGTGTATGTGCCTGCTCGTTGCTTGCCACTAAGTTAGGTTGGTGGACTTCTCCGAAGATGGCAGAGATGAGAACGTGCTAACTGTTGACCAGATTCCGCCTCTGGCGGTTCGTCTTTCCTGCTCGGGTTTGAGGAACCTGAGCCGAACGCCTGGAGTTGGTACCCTCATCATGTTGAGGGCACATTGCCGCACGAGCCTGGCGGCGATTGTTGATAGGATCCCTTAGGAAGGACTCCTGCTTCTTTGAATTAAGGCCCTGAGGGACCTACTCATTCACCTCCACAGAATATGGGAGTGAATGATGATTGCGTTCCGGGGATAATGACCCAAAACGGTTGGAGACAGTGGTTATCACTGCCTACTTCTTGATCACTGGTCGTCGTTGTTTGGATGAACGGTGTGAGTTGTTCACTTGGAGGGCTTGTCGGGCAGCCTCCAGAGTTAGGATGGTACCGTGTTGACGGTACTCCTTAACCAGCGCATTTGATACCCAGTGTTGAAGATGCTGAGTAGGTGATGTCATCTTTAGAGTGGATGATGATCCAACAGGAGTAGCAGCAGTGACATTTGAAGCAGTAGTATTCACAGGTGTGAACTTGAGAGCAGCCATTCTGGAAATGCAGAAGATCTTGGAAAAGAGTGCCTATTTGATATAACAAATTTAATAAAGATAAATTCAGCCCCTACATCTTTTGGATGAGCACATATGCCAATGATTTTTTTTGTTGGCCCTCTCATTGAGTTTTAAATAGGGGCCTAAAAAATAGGTAAAACATCATTTTAACTTGGTTAAGGATTCACGTCGGGTTCACCATTTTTTGTTTCCCTCGGAATTTGGGGATGACCTCCTTGATTGAAGGTTTAAACATTCCAATCAGTTTCTAATGGGTTTGTTCGTAGAACCGGAAACATCCAATGATTCCACATCCATTTGGACCTACTTTCCAAAGGTAGGCGCTCATTAGTTTGTGGACTGATGAGGCTTAGGAATTTTCATTGGTTGAGAGTATGGGAGGTCGGACTCATCACACCTTTTTGAGGGGAATTATTGTCTACTCCGGGACTCTCTTTATAGATTTAAGTTATGTTCGTGAATCCTTATTACATTACGAAGTATAAAATGAGTTTTCATTTAGTCTGACAATCAATGATTGATGTGTAAGAAATTCAGAGAATCTTTTATATGTATTCTAGGTTCTTCATTTATAGAGAATCATCTATATTTATTAGAGATTCTTGGTCAATGGTATCCTTCGACACATTTATATAGAAGTCTCTTGGTCATTATGATGACCATGCGGGTTTTAAAGCCACTCAGTGGGGCACTTGAAGTTTATTGTCATTCAGAAGGATATGGATTATTTCAGAGTTGGGATCTAACCTGCAGATGGGCTACCTACATATCCTTTGTTTAGAAAAGGAATCATAACCCACGTAGTTCGAGTAAGGGAGTATGATGTTTATGATTGATGGCTCAAAGAAGGATGTCATAATTACTTTTACACTCTAAGCTCACGTGAGACATGCTCGGTGTGAGAAACAAGAGGTATTGGTAAAAATCAGACAATTATGCCATGAAATATGCAATCATAAGAAAAAATGTGGGACTTATGTATGTATGACTGCCCAGATAAATGAAGATTTAAGATTTACTTTAGGGAAGAAATCTAGGAACAGGGTCTATAAAGGTATATGTGCTTCATGGAGATTTGAATACTCTAACTTTGGGCTTACTCCTGAAAAGGAGGCCCAAATTAGGAGAGGACTTATGATTGAGTTTTACTCCTGATAAGGAATCCCAGATCCAAGGTAAATTAGGACTAGTTAAGAGAAATTAAGACTGGGGATTACTCATGAAAAGGAGGCCCAGGTTAAGAGACTTGAAAAATTAAGGGACTTGGGGCTTACTTCTGAAGAGGATGCCCATATTTGAGACTGAGGCTTACTCCTGAAAAGGAGGCCCAGGTTAATGATTATGACTGGGGCTTACTCCTGAAAAGGAGGCCCATATTTGAGATTGGGGCTTACTCCTGAAAAGAAGGCCCATGTTAAGGGAATTATGGTTGGGGCTTACTCCTGATAAGGAAGCCCATATTTGAGACTTTAAGACTAGGGCTTACTCCTAAGGAGGATGCCTAGATTAGGGGACTTGGGAATTACTCCTAAATAATATTCCCAAATTAATGAGGACTTGGACTGGGGCTTACTTCTGAAAAAGAGGCCCAGTTTAAAGGAATTAAGGTTCGGGGCTTACTCCTGAGGAGGATGCCCATAATTTGGGGAATTATGACTAGGGCTTACTCCTGAAAAGGAGGCCCAGGTTAGGGGATCTGGGGCTTACTACTAAGGAAGATGCTTAGATTAGAGGACTTGGGGCTTACTCCGGAAGAGAATGCCCATATTTGAGACTGGGGATTACTCCTGAAAAGGAGGCCCAGGTTAAGGGACTTGAAAAATTAAGGGACTTAGGGCTTACTACTGAAGAGGATGCCCATATTTGAGACTGGGGCTTACTCTTGGAAAGGATTCCCAGGTTAATGATTATGACTGGGGCTTACTCCTGAAAGGGATTCCCAAATTTGAGAATTATGACTGGGGATTACTTCTGAAAAGGAGGCCCAGGATAAGGATTCTCTCATCTTAAAGGATGAGGATGAATGAATGAAATATCAATCTTTAGTGACATAAATATGTGTAAATCACTAGGTTTTGAGAGATATTCCAAAGAATTCCTTTCATATAAGAAAGTAAAATCAAGAAATCATGCCATAAATGGCTTTGAAGAGTGTCTTGAAGACTGAATCTTGAATAGGAGAGGTGGAATGGCATAAGAGGGGTGAAATGGGCAATAAGGGCACCCAGAAAGGCAGGGGCACGCAAGTCCTGGCAGGCGCGTAGGTACTGCGTGGGCACGCAAGTCCTAGTCGCATAGGTATACCTGCGCGACACATGGGTAGTTGTGCGTTTGTAAACCAGAATGGTAATACTTGGGTGATCCTTGACCAAATTCCTTTAGAATTATCCTGAGGTACTTTCAGAAGAGAGGCGCACAAGTTTTGGTGAGGAAGTAGGGTGGCGCGCAAGTATGTTCATTTACCTTAAGGTTAAAACACCTTAGTCGTGCAAGTGTTAGTGAATTCTAACACTTAGACCCTATTCCTATTGTTTAGACCTTCCATTCTAGGTAAAGAATTACCTTAGAAGTGTTTAGAAGACTTGAAGAAGAGATTTGGGCATTCAAAGCTCTAAATCTAAATTCTGGAAAAATTTCTTCCCCAATGGGGGGCCCACAGGGTCTATTTATAGGCTGGAGAAGACCCCAGGCAGTTATCCTTTAGGGCGCGCAAGTCACTTGCGTGACCATTAGGCGTCGCGCAAGTGGACTTGCGCGACAATGATGTAACTTGCACGACATATGTTCTTTTGAAGCCTTGTTCATGCCTTTGTCGATTTTTGATGTTTTCTTCAAAGGATGAATCAATTTGTGCTCATTACATTCCCTTTACATTCTTTTTAGACAATGTGACAAAAAAAGAGCATCAACAGTCCCCAATGTACTGCTCGCAAAGTTCTTGATTCTGGTCTCTTTTGGCCAACACTTTTTCGAGATGACCATGAATTTTGTAAATCTTGTCCTCGTTGTCAAAGAATGGGGAATGTCTTTAAAAGAAATGAAATGTCACAACAACCCTTTCTCTTTCATGAAATTTTTGACGTTTGGGGCATTGAATTTATGGGGCCATTTCCCAATTCTTTTGGAAACTTGTACATTATTTTGGCTGTTGATTACGTATCAAAATGGGTAGAGGAATGGGCCACAGGGACAGATGATTCCAAAACAGTTGTAGAATTTTTGAGAACTCAGATCTTTTGTAGGTTTGGATTACTTAGGTTCATCATCAGTGACCAGGGTTCTCATTTCTGCAACCGAACAATGCAATCACTTTTGCGTCGGTATGGGGTCGATCATCGAGTATCTACTGCGTATCACCCACAGACTAATGGTCAAGCTGAGGTGTCAAATAGAGAGGTAAAACAAATTCTTGAAAAAACGGTCCAACCCAACAAGAAAGATTGGAATCTTAGACTCGATGATTCATTATGGGCTTACCGTACTACTTTTAAAACTCCCATTGGAATGTCACCTTATAGGCTTGTTTTTGGAAAGAGTTGTCACCTCCCTGTTGAGATCGAGCACTAGGCCTACTGGGCCATTAAAAAATGCAATTCTAAACATTCTGGTGCAGGTTCTCAATGGAAGTTACATATACAGGAGCTGGAATAAATTCGCAGAGATTCTTATGAGAACTCCAAGATTTATAAGGAGCAGACCAAGGCTGCCCACGACCGCCTTATCCTTCATCGAGAGTTCCAAATTGGACAGAAGGTCCTCCTCTACAATGCAAGGTTGAAATTGCATCCCGGTAAGCTTCGTTCCCACTGGTTTGGGCCATACATTGTTTCTAATGTCTCTCCATTTGGTGTTGTTTAGGTTCAAAATGAAGAAACCAAGAAAACCTTCACTGTCAATGGGCAGCGGCTAAAGCACTTTCATGAAGCCGTTTTGGAGTCCCCGATGGAGGAACTCCAAGTTCAAGAAGAAAACTATGAATGACATCCACCAGGTTTTATCCTTCCTTCCCAAATTCTCGTTTACTACAGTGAGGACACTGCATACTCTAGGTGTGTGTGTGTGTGTGGGGGGGGGGGGGGGTGGGGGGGGTGGGGTGGGGTGGATACATTCCTGGGTTAGTTAGAAATTTTCATCATTTTCTCCTTTTGTTTTCTCTTTTTTGTCCTTCTTTATGGTATTTTAATTTTTCCCCATCAACAATTTCGAAGTTCCATGATTTGGTGACCATAAAGGGGGAAAGTAAAAATACCATAACGGAGGCTAAAAATAATTTTTGTATGAATTTAACATCAGGGAGTGATTTTCTTTTAGTGAATTGGTTTTATGTCAATGATATAAATGTTCGTATCTATGTGAATCCTTTGAGATGATTGATGCTCCTTGTGTGAGTAGTTTTTGGGAAAACTGTGTCACTAATATCTCCACAAAATTTTGCACCAAACCACAAAGTGTGAATATTTATTACTTAATATAAGGTAAATATATGTTGGGTTAATATTTTTCAGCTTTAAATGATATTTCCACACATTCGTTCCTTATCCGATCTGTTTCATTACTGTACCATATTGACCTATGCGTGTGTACCTAATGTCCGATTGTTGTACGCCCTAAAAAAAACAAAAAAATTGGTTGTTTCTTGGGCAGATCAAAAACCACTCCTCCTCAACCTTTGATCTTGTTATAACTATAGCAATTAGTGTCGTGAGGAGATCAAACAAGGGTTGAGAGATGAGTGTGAGATTTGTTCCAAATGCAACTTCCAAAATATATATATAATAAATGAGGGGAGTGATGAAATGTGAAACATATGGGGATATCTAGGTCAGGATCTTATGGTTTGACTTTTGGGAATTCTTAAATTAGTGGGTCTTGAAATATGATTGCAAAATATGTAGGACAGGTTCGGTGAAAAATCATTTAAAGCCGAATAATGTTAAAATAACCTATATTTATTTGATAGAAAGTGGAAAGAATAACATGGAATGATTTTCACACACACATGGAGAGTTAGTGTAATGGTTGACTTTTGAATTCCTTTCTCATGTTGGTGTCATAAATCTCTTTGAATTTTATTGTGATATGATTTATGAGACATCTTTTTCCATTTTCACTGGGAAGAACTCCTTGATGCGGTTCGTGCATTGATCACATTACTTTGGGGAATTAAAATTTCCTCAAATCCTAAATCTTCATGATGTTGGAAATATTTATATATGGAATATTTTATTGGGATATGTGACTTTTCCTAGGGGTGCAAATGTTTAGGTGTGGGGGTGTGATCGTACTACAATTCACTGTTTTATTCCACCCTTACACCGCTGTTTTAAACTTGTTTTGTAATGAATATTAAGAATATAATAATAAATTGAAATTTATGTTTAAATCATTTAATTAATGTTAATAAACATTATTATTGTCAATGTTACTTGTTTTTATTATTTCAATGTAGGTGGAGATGATTTGGAGGGCCCTTGATGAAGTGGAAGAAAAATGGGCCAAAATTGCATGGATCCATGGACATATGTCCACGTTTTTGCATATTACACGAAATAAGTGCATCCAAATGAGCTGATATTCTGTGGTACTGTCCAAAATTTAATAGGATACATTTCATATTAAGGAACCCAATCCTAATTCGGCTTCTATAGGGCCCATTCGAACTGATCTGTCCAAGCCACCGAATATGGACCAAGCCAAATGTGGTGTTCTGTATGTTATCAATATCTTGAGCTATAGTTGTCCAAATGGTGAAAAAATTTCGGTGGATACATTAAGGAGGTAGACCTAAAACTTTTATATTTTCTCCAAAGTGAGATAGGGCTTTCTGAAGGCTGAAACGCATGGTACAATTGGATTGATGAAATCTGTGTGCCTAAAACCACCTTACAATTTTCCTATAAAATGACACCTTGGGCTCCCCATTTGCAAGTTCGGCAAAGGAGTAAAGTGCTGACAATTTAGAGTCCTAGAGGAGTCTCCTAATAACCTTGGAGGTTCTGGAGGCCCCTATCCTCATAGGGGGATCAACAATGAAGAATGAGTTCCACCTGAGCTTCCTCCTCCACCCGATGTCGAGCTAAACGGTGGGCGTTCATTATGAGGGAGATACACACATGTAAAGGGAGTTCCAATGCATATATTAGCTACTGGTTTGGATTAATTTAGGTTTTAAAACATTTCTTTCCATTTACCTTACATACTTTCATATTTGAATGCATGTTTTGATGTGTGCGAATGAGATTCTCTTAATTTCTAACTGATCGGTGTGAGGTTTTGAGTGCGTGACTTGTGTTGTTCCGATTGGGCAACACAAGAATAATTTTCTTACCCACTTTCTTGAGATTTAAATATGATTTGGAAGCTCTTATTCCATGCATAAGTTCTAGACCTTGATAATACGATTTTTATGTCAAGGTTTGGTTCTTTAAGCAATGAAATAATGGCTTAGGAATTAATCGAGATTCCAATTAATTTCAACCAAATAATTACTCCAACCTTAAATTAATCTCCAAGAATGATGAACTTGAAAGTGTTTAGTGAACTCAAAATTAACCCTTTTATCTCATAATTCTAAAACACCACTTTTTATCAACTATTAAACTCGTTAAATCAATTCATTTTCTTTAAACTGTTTTAAAGCCACCCCTCTTTTACCACTTCTTATTAAAAACACACACTCTGAACCCACCAACACTCCTTGAGAGACGAACTAGGGTCTGAACTAGACTATAAATCAACCTTAAAAATATAATCAATTTGACGTGTCACGAAAGCGCGGTCAAAGTTCATGAAAAAATTATTTATATGGACCATCCTGCCACATTCTCAACACTTGATTGGGTCTCTATCACACTAAATCCTCATATGTACCTACCTTAAACACTGGTGATAGAATAAAAAACTACCAGCACTCACACCCTGGCTGGTACTTACCTCATGAGAAGTCTCAAAACATCACTTCCTGCTAGCTGTCACTAAACTAATGGGTTGAGAAGCTGCACTACCTTGCTCTGGCCCCTAGATTCTCTCAAATTACATTTATTAGTCAATGTATGAATCACTATCTCTGATATAGTAGTCAAAAGAAACACATTTAGCTATGATAAAACTATATTACTGATACCTTCCTCAAAGTGTCTCACCCTAGAAGGCTCATCAGTAAGATATACTAACACAAATAATTGAATCTCTATAAATAGGGTTGAATAATCCATAATAGTCATTGCACCCTACTCCAGATGCATAAACTCACTGGACCTCTCAGCACACATGGTCTTAGTAAAGAACTAATCATTAAATATGGATTGTAAATCCCTCCAAACCATATCTCAAATACTATCATCCTGGTTCAGATCATCCCACCAGTTATTAGTGACTCCCCATAGCACATATGCCACAAGATTCACTCTACTCTCATGAGGTGTCTCAATATGATTAAAAATTGATAAAGTAGACTCAAGCCAAAATTTAGTAGCCTTTGGATATCCATCCCCTAAAAAAGTTAGTGGATACTGTTGTTGGAACACATGCATTAGATTTTCCATAGACAAGGTAGGTTATAGGGCTCCTTGAGTGGTATATATAAATCACTAGAAACTCTCTTAGAACTGGTCATCAACACCCATATCATGAATAGAGAGCAGTGCCACAAGTGGCACTACAGAAGGTTCTATTGGTATCCTAGGTATCACCACCTCTAGATCATGGTCATCACCACCCTCTTGGATCACAACTAGAGGCCATCACGATGACATATATCTATGAATTCCAAGCACTCGCCTCAGTCAAAATTTGATAACCACAAGAATATAGATAAAAAATAGGGCATGTACAAGCCTTCCTATAATAAGTTAAACCCCTTTGCCTACTCTTAAATCCAAGACTGGGTAATAAGAACGATCTTAAAGCACACAAGAGGCACTACCTACTACCCATTCCTAAAGTCAGGTCTAGGTTAGACTATCTATTTCATAGCATGGGTCCTAGTATATCGACTTTCAATAGCAATTGGAAACCCTATTTAATAAAAACCTTTCCATTTGATTGCAATTTATTTTAATTCCATTCTCATTTATCTAAAAATTTTATTTAAATGGTTGAATTATATCGATCACCACTTCTAGATCATAAGAGCCAACAGACCTTATAAAATGAAACATGGAATCCATTTAATTCCAAACATAACATGTTCCACCCCATGAGACCAATGGTCTATAAATCAATGTACCATAATTGGATGCTTAAAGTGTCTACTATGGCTAAGTAGGAAAAAAATATTTATGGTATGGAAAGAACTTTAAGTACCAACCGTGTTTCTCAATATCCTACAAGTAACATTATTTTAATATCAATTATATCAAATAAGGCACACATAATAAATGTCATGCAGTCAAGAAATTCATCCTATATGGCATGACATATGCATAGAATGTGAATCCTAAAGATTCCTAAAACGATACATGATTAATGATTGTATTCCATATTAGGACAAGGATAAAATGAAATCCCTCAATCATAGCAGTAATAACATCCCAAGTCATGTGAATCAACCAATAGTGGAATCAAATCAACTATAATAGGCAAAATTTAGAACAACAATTCCTCATTCTAGGCAATTTGGATTTTTCCTATACGTGGGTTAGCTACTCCCACTCATAGCTCATTAAAAAATTACAATTAATTAATAATCTATTTTCTATTGTATCCAAATAGTAAAATAGGAAAATAAATTTCTTTGATACCACTTTGTAACATCCAGACTCAAGAGCAACTAAAAGGTTCCCTAAGTTGGTGGGTCACATGGCCTCAAGCGCACCTCCCCATATGCTAGAGGCTACCGACTAGTAGTGAGGGTATAAGGTGGTTTAGTGGGGAGATTATACCCTCATAATCAGAGTGTATCATAGTAGTATAATCACAATAATCAATAGTTGAACTATATGAAATAACTAGAAGAAGAAGATATCATCCATAAGAAAACAGTAATAGTGAACAAATCCAAAGGAAATATTATATACAAGATGATGTATGTCATGTATCTATTAAAAAAGGAAGGTAATTTATATTTACATGAATCTAGTAAAATATATGTATCAAAATAAAGAAATAACAAAAAGAAATCTCTCTAGATAGCATCATGAGCTTAACTATGTCCTGTGCTCCCCTTATCCTAAGCATAAAAAATCATGCATTGCAAAGAGGGCACTTTCCACAGTTCCTACCTATATCCATGTAGTATGTCTGGGTACCCAATGATGGTCTGAACAGTGTGTGAGTTAACACTCAGAAGGCCACCAACAACGGTGTCTATAACATATCCAGTATGTATATCTAAGTAGAACTAGTGTGTAATATATGATAATAATATAAATTAATAAGTATGTACGATACTATCTTTCCAATAAGGATCACTGTGAATTATCAACTATAACATGAGATAACTATAAAGTATGATAAAGTAGGTTCAATAGTTTCCAATTTAACAACTATAATCAAATACTCATACTAGGGATATCTGTAAAACATTATAAAAATCCACTGTAGCCTATGTCAAGTAATCTAGCATCAGACTCAAAGGGACATATCCAAGGAATAAATGACCAAGGTGTCCTCATCATTTTAGGTCTACATGGGATGGATTCAAGGTATAAATGTACAAGTAACCCTTGATAACCTATTCCATTTAATCAAGTGTTAGACCCAACAACTAGATCCAAGTAATAGTAATGTCCATGGAATCCCATGTAATTCAGATCCATGGAGTAGAAAGGTCCATGGAATCCAATATAATCCCAAATCCATGGAGTAGAAATGTACATGGAATTCAATGTAGTCTGAATTCATGGATTATAAATTTTCATGACATTCAATATTATCATAACCATTTCATTAATTATTCACAATTCATGAACTCACCCAAATCATTCCACATAATCCATCTAAGAAATTTAATATGTTAATATTATGTAGTCACAAGGAAAACGTGGCATAAACCCTCTCCAGATATACCATTTAATTCATTAAGGATTCCAATATAATGGAAAGATCACAAACATACCCAAATGGGTGGTAACTCATAAGGAATATATGAAAACACACCTCATGAGTGGTCCAAGTTGATTTTGACAACCTCCAACCATTATATGGTACTAAGTGGGAAACCTGAACAAGTTCCAAAAATTTAAACAAGGAATTCAATTAATTTTAGAAGAAACACTGAAAATTTCAATGTTCATTACAACAACAACTAGATATAAAATCATGAGACTTTAAATGAAAAGATATAGACCACCTAATATATAACCTTGAAAGAACACTCATCCAGTATTGACCTCTGATTAGGCCCAGATCAGGATAAAAATGAAGAATGGATGAAAAACCTGAAAATAGGTCATATTATCTCACACCAAAATAAATCTATTTATATGAATACAAATGAATAAAGGTGAAATAAGAATGAATAACTCATCAGCATAGATCCAACAAGATAAATGGATCTTGAATTGGAGTCTAGATTGCGAAATGACACCCAAGACTAGGAGGTGGAGATTCAACGGAAAAAATGAATCCTCTCTATCCACTAGAAAGAATAAAAAAAGAAATGGGTTTAAGTTAATATAATTTTTAAGGGTGTAATTTCACCTAAAACACTAGATCACATGGTTTGGATGCATGGTGGGACAATCTTTGCACCAAACATGCACCCTTATCTATCTAAGAACCCCCTTGCATGGTTCATGCAAATGGTTTGGGAAACCATGTGAAAACCATGATTTCCACCTCTACTAAAAACTAAATATTCCCCACATAGGTATATGACCATGGTTTCAAAGTTTCATCAAACTATGTAGCCCTACTCTTCTCTTTGAAACTCTCCACATGGTAATTAGCAACCATGTGGATTGGGCTGTACAATTTCTACTAATTGTGCGGCCTAGCTATTTTTCCAAAAACTAGGCCTCTGAGCTCCGAACAAGCCCCAAACACCCCCAAAACTCCCATGAACTCATTAGGTGTTCACATTAGGATATAAAAGGAATTAAATTGAAAATAAAATCATATTTACCTTAAGTAAAAACCTAGGATCTTACAACCTAATAAAAAATGACCCAAATGAACCAGAATAGATCTAGTTAAACCCATCCGAGACAACCATATTGGAAGACCGACCACTGTATGCCACTGATCAGAGGACCACCGATATCATTGAACCACAATCGTCATCCAGTAAAACCACCATTGAAATTCATCAATATCACCATGTCATGCCTCACATGACCCTTGGAAAAAGATTGAAATATGAATTTCACCACATAACCACCGAAAATCATCACCCATCAGAAGCCAAGACACCATCTGGTCATCGAACACCACCACCCAGGAAGACGTTAGAACCCAAAGAGCGACCACCACCTAAACATAAAACACCATCTCTTGATAGATATAAGGACCTTCACATGATCATCAATAAATTTTGGGGGATCTTAGATATGAATCATATCTAAGAGAAGGTTAGTTGGGAAGGATGCTCAGAAAAAGGCAGAAACCAATGAACTCAGTGATCAATTTTCCATAGAGATGTAAGTGAAAAAAGTATTCCATGAAGTTTGAAGCACATAACATGATCCTGATATAATGAAAATTATTTTTGAATCAAAACTACCCCTATTTCCCTATCAATGAAACCAATGGGATCAACACCGTAGAGGAAATTAGGAAGTTTATATGGTTTAGACATAATACACAATAATTAAAGACCTATATTTTTTAGAAATATCTCCATCTTATCAATCCACTATATATAGTCACTTCCATTGAAGTGTGGTAGTTTAATGGTATTCAAAATCTCAAATCCCTAACTTTCCATAACAATGTAGTGGATATTTTCCATAGACTATTAATTATAGGGTAATGTTTAGTTCGAAATTGATAATGAAATAGTTAAAACCAATTTCTTAAAATGCATCACACTCTAATAAAAAAATTTAGGTCACAATGTATGGTGATATTGTTTAGGTGGGGGGGGGGGGGTGAATATTCCTTTTAAAATTATTGAATTGAATAAGATTATCAGAGTGATTAAACATTGTTAAATGTGAAGAATAAATAAATACAATAAACACATGATGTTTTTATAGTGGTTTAGATTTCCAAGATCCAAGTTTATTCTTAAATATGCTATACTTTTCAAGGATATTGGTATTTACTAGATCTTCACTTTTTTAGGGAGTGATAACCTGATTACATATAAGAACACCTTTTTCTCATCTGATTGTATAATCCATTACTTTTAAAGGATTCAAAAAATACATTACTTTTATCTAGGAGGAATAATTTGAACTTCCTTTTAGATGGGAGGAATAACCCAATATGATATCTTTCAGATGGGAAAAGTGTAAACCAAACTCTATAGTGCAAATAGAGGGTATAAAGAATAAAATAGTGAAAAAATAAAAATAATTTAGAATAACAGTAGAGAATTCTATGTAGAAATTCAATGTAGCTCAAGATATTTGATCACTTTAGTAGTATATGATGAAAAAAATGAATTTATTAATGTTCAAGGAAATGGAACAGTAGTCATAGTCTATATGTAGTACTTCACAAATCTTGTATGAAACTTTTATTTTTATATATTTATAATACTCACAACTATCGTAGTCAATATTTTAGTAATAATTTTCATTGAGATTATTTTATCACAGTATGTTGATTGTATTTTTCAATGGATAATAATGTAATTAACTCCAAATATCTTAAATCATATCTTTGGATAATCAAATAATCACACATTATGAAAACAATAAACACGTAAAATATATCTGTTACCATAATTTTAATTAACGTGATTATACTTAAAGTGTCTATTATATTTTATTCATGTATGGAATAATATCATAAATATTATAGCATAATTTTTAGATCAAAAATATATATTACGTAATAATGAAATAGTTAAAACAAAAGGAATAAACTTTTAGTTTATTGGAATGTAAGAAACTTATAGAAAACAAAGTATCATACAATATTCTGAATGTGTTATATGTAGTAAGATTTTTTTTAGAATTATTTAAATAACATGTAATTATATTTTATCAAAATATAATCACTAAATAGAAATTAAAAATTATATTTCAATATCGACAATTAAAATAATATATCAATTATAATTTTAAAAAATATATTTCAAACTAATGGTAGATGAAAAAAATACCTGGCAGTAGAAAAAGGTTGCTACCATCACGTGCTACCATTACAATGATCTATCATTGGTATTTGATGTTTAGTGTGATTTACAGTTTGGTGATATAATATTTGGTGGATCTACCGTTCAGTGATCTACCGTGAGGGAGTACACTACTACCGTGAAGGTCGGTGATACCGCTTCTATGAAGAGAAAGTGCTACTGATGGAGCATGAGATGATATCGTGAGGATGTACAAAAATGATACCATGAGGAAATGAATATTTATACCTTGGTGTTTAGTGAATGGTACTACCATTTGAGTAAGCTAACTTTGAGGAACAGTACCTAGTGGTACTACCATAAAAGATCGTGCTATCATTAGGATGATATGATCATACAACTATTGAATCTTGAAGTTCACACTATGATGGATAAGCAACTTTGAAAGAACAACGATCACATGGTGCAATAACCCAGAAAATTTGAATAATTTTAAGTACATTGTTTTGTTAATTAAAATAAATCTTGAATTAAATGTTAAGAATATTAGAAATAAAATTACTTTTTATTATTTTTCATAAAAATATATTACCTTTACTACGATTGTTGAAATTTAATCAACTGTACTTGTCTTTCAATAAATTATCATTTTAAAGGCATATAAGTTGATATTAACTTAAAATTTTAAATTTATAAATATGGATTTTACAAACATAATTTTATTTAAAATAATATTTTATTACTTGATTATTTTTATCTAAAGGGATTATGAAACCATTATAAATAATTATAGAAATAGTAAATCATTTTTGAAAATTAATATGATGTTATATATGTTTTAATTACCTTTAATGTAAATTAATATTTGAATAATAAATATTGAATTAAATTATATTGATATAATGAATAAAATTTATAATTAAAAATAAATACTTTTTTTAAAGAAATTTATTATATATAATATATTGATGAAATTTATTTTAACTTAAATTCAATTTAATAAAATTAAATAAATTAAAAAAATGTTAAAAAAATGATGTTGATATAAAAAAATATATTGATATATATATATATATACACATGTGTATATAACAGAATAAGATATGGTTGTTTTAAAAAAATGATGATAAATAAAAAAAAGAAACAAAAACCTGAAATTGGGGTCAAGGGTTTCTTTTGAGGGTGAAACTGAGCATGGAGTCGAGCTGGAAGATGTCGTCGAGCTCGAGAGCGACATCAAGAGGTGATCAAGAGTCTAGGGCTTTGTTGGTGAGGGTTCATCTTCATCTCTAGGAGTCATGGTTGGCCGCAGGTGATGAGTCGAGACGACGAGGGTGGATCTTAGTTGGACTGAGAGGTTTCAGATGTGCTATGGCCGAAGTCGATCAAGGATCTCTAGATCTGCATCTAGATCTAAGTCTGAATATCTTTTCAAGTCGTATAAGATCAAAAATGGTTGGATAATCTAGATGTCATTCTTATAGGTAGGTTTCTATATTTAATCATCCGAATCCTTATGAAATTTCATCTGATTAAACCAATTTTTATATATTAAATTCTTCGTTATTTGAATCTCATTCTTAACTACCAGTTGTTGTATTTTTGAATTGTTTTTACTTCAATTTAATCTATTTCATCTGGGACCAGTAGTGGTTGTTTTCCATTGGTTGTTTTCCAAGTGTCGTTCGTGATATGAAATGATTTTGTTTTGAATTGTTTATGGTGTGACTTAAATTTGATGCGTCCTGAAGAATTAAATACCAGTTGCAATCCATATCAGTTTTGTTTGGATTTTTACTTCAAATTATTCTATTGTTGTGATTTTTTCCTTTATCTAATCTATATCACTATATTTAATTCTTATTGTTTGTTAAAATCTCATTCGAATAGGTATGAGTTATTTTAATACCATTTTGCGTGTTTCATATTCGTGATTCGTACACTGAATTCTTATCTCATACATAAAAAAATAGATATTTATATCTTATTTAATCTTTCTATTGAAGCAAGATATCTGATCTACACATTTCTTATCCTTGCTGTTTGCTAGAGATTTTTTCTGAGTGTATTTATATGTGAGAGAGGATAGGTATTCCGGTGTCCTTTGAGCAAGGTAGAAGGCAGACTGCATAAATCCTTTATTTTCATTGTTTTATTTGTCTTCTAAATCCATGGAAGTAACAAAGACCGTGAGTTTAAGAGTAGGTGTTTGAGTCTTATGATATGGAGAGGAATGATAAGATCTACTCTGAAAATAAAAAAATAGTAAGGGATTATTTATTTTTAGATACTTTCTTTACACTTTAAATTCCATTTTATTTTTTGTAAGGGATTTTTTTTATTTATTTGAAGATGACAATTTCTATTTTTATGGTTTTATTAAGAGATTAATTATTTCATATATTATGTTTATATTCACAGTTGAATTTAATTTATTTAAAATTTATCTAGTTTTCAATAAGGGGTAGTTTTATCTGATTTTCAAATTTATCTAATTCAAATCTATTAGTAGGATATAGTTTATTTATTTAAATTATGATTTTAATTTTCTAGTTATAAGTAAGGGATATGTTTTGATTATTTTAAAATTTGGAACATAAATCTCAAATTAAGTAAGTGTGTTATTTAAATTCATTTAAGGGAAACTATTTTTCTTGAATTAAACATTTAATTTGATGAAATATTCATTTGCTTCATATTTTCATTAACAAAATGTATTTGAGTACATGTTATGTGAAATATTTCAGTTACAAACATTTATGTTCGGATTTGATGATTCAGATGACATATTTTATTTTCAAATATTACTTCAAAAGTTAATTACATCAATAGGAGATAATTGAGAAAGTAATTATATGTCAATAATTTATTCAAATTAAATAGAGATTATTTATTTTAGAATATGGTTTATGTTTTGAGTGAGGATTTGTATATATATATTTTAAATATATATATATATATATATTATAATATATATTTTTTATATAAATGAATTCCATAAGTGAATTATTTTACTAATTTATCAATTCATAAGGATTCACAAAACATGTTCATAAATCTATACTTTGTTTTCATAAAGAATTAATAATTTTGTGTGTAAAGTGCATACTAAATCATGAATGCCATTTGTAATAAAAGAATTGGTCATAATCTTATTCAATGACATGTCAGGCATATGCATCGGTTTTATTATTTGAATATATATATATATATGTATGAGTATTCAATATATATATAGATGGATTTTTATGAGTTTAATAAATGAAATAATATTTCCTGAATGTTAAATGTTATTTTATTAGAATTTGATGTACTAAGAAATGCTCCAAAATTGATGGATTCAGTTGTTCATAATCAAGAAAACGATCTTCTATAAATTGTGTATATATATATATAAGTGTATGAATATGATTCCATGAATTTCAAAATAGAAGAACCCAATGAGAAATGTATAGATAAGTAAAGAAATCCTAAAGATGTTTTCAAAAAACTCCGGCACTTGAATGTTGTAAATATGGTAGGGAATTAGGGATTGAACTCAATACCCAATCAAGTGGGTAGGCCTAAAATAGCCTTCAATGTCTCAAGTTTCTAGAATGTTTTGTTTTCAACAGCTTGCGTTATGTTTTCTAAAAAACACTGGATTATTTTCAAACCATTTTTTGTATGTAATTAATTTTAAAAGTGGTATATTATTTTAAACATAAGTAATTTCAACTATTTTTTTCAAAGGTAATTTTAAAAATTATTTTTATGTTATCCTAAAAATAATTTATAGGGGAGTAGTAGTGCAGCTTCATTTCAGGTGTATAGTTCTTTGCTTCTGGAATAGTGACTTCTCGCAGATGACTATAGCCATACAAAGGCAGATAAGTTCTTTGAGGAAAGTTGAGATGATATTTCTTCAGATAATTATCCAAATCTGGAAGAGTTCTATATTTGACGGTATAATAATCATGGCCAATGATATTCATCATATCATCAATCCGCTTGCTAGCCAGTTCATCAACTATTCCAATTCTAAGAGCCATTGATTCTGCACGAAAGTTGAATAATTTAAACTTTTAAGTAAGTTGATTTTTCATAAAATTTGTGAAGGAATTTCAGAAAAATGGATAAGGCATTAAGGCGCGCAAGTATGGATGTGTCGCGTAAGTGTTATTGTGTCGCACAAGTTTTTGGTGCACAAGTATCACTGCGCAAGTCCTATTACCTTGACAACAGCGCGAAAACAAAGAAACAATGGAAAATGAGCAACTTTCATGGCGAAGGGAACCTACGCGGAGAGAGCTTGAGAATCCGGAATCAGATGCGATGTGTGGCAAAGGACTATGTATTTATAGGCCAGGAGGCTCATTTGCGCGCCAGACCTTGCGCGCCCCAATTTCCTTTTGATTCTCATTTTCCTCAGAGTCAAATCCTCATTTCTTTCGGATCCAACTCTGAGGGGGACTTTTGTTGACGCTCCTTTTTTTCACATTGTCTAAAAGAATAGAAAAGGAAATTATGTAGCACAAATTGATTCATCCTTTGAAGAAAACATCAAAAATCGAAAAAGGCATGAACAAGGGATCAAAAGCACATGTGCCGCGCAAGTTTCATCACTGTCGCGCAAGTCCACTTGCGCGACGCCTAATGGTCGTGCAAGTGACTTGCGCGCCCTAAAGGATAACCGCCTGGGTCTTCTTCAGCCTATAAATAGACCCTGTGGGCCCCCCATTCGGGGAGGGATTTTTTCCAGAAACTCAGATTTGACTCCTGGTGCTCTAGTCTCTTCTCAAAGCTTCCAAAACACTTCTAAGGTAATTTCTTACCTAGAACGAAAGATCTAAAGAGTAGGAGTAAGGCATAAGTGTTGAAAATAATCAACACTTGCATGCCTAAGTGGCCATCCCTTATGGGAAATGGCCACACTTGCGCGCCGCCTTACTCCTTCAATAGAACTTGCGTGCCTCCCTTCTAGAAGAACTTCAAAAGGATTCTAAAGGCATTGATCAAAGGATCGCTCAAGTATACCCTACTAGTTAACAATCACGCAAGTACCCATGCGTCGCGTAGGTATACCTGCATGAACAGACTTGCGCGCCCATGCAGTACTTGAGCGACTCTTAGGACTTGCGTGCCCTTACCTTTTTGGGTGCCATTCTTGCCTATTTCATCCCTCTTATACCATTCCACCTCTCCAGTTCAAAATTCAGTCTTCAAGACACTCTTCTAAGCCATTTATGGAATGTATTCTTGATTGACTTCCTTATTTGAGAGGAATTTCGTGAAACATTTCTCAAAACCTAGTTATTTACACATCTTTTCACTAAGGTTAGAGATTCCATTCATTCAACATCATCCTTTAAAGATGAGATAACCCTAATATGGGCATCCTCCTCAAGAGTAAGCCCCAAATCCTCATTAGCCTGGGCCTCCTCCTCAAGAGTAATCCCCAGTCCAAGTTCTCAAATTTGGGCCTCCTCCTTAGGAGTAAGCCCCAATCATAATTCAAAGTTCCCTTCTTAATTCTGGGTACCCTTTTCAGGGGTAAATCCCAAATTAAGAGTATAGATCTACATAAAATACATATACCTTTTATGGACCCTATTCAATTGGGCATCCTTTTTAGGAGTAATCCCTAGTCATAAATATGGGCATCCTCTTCAGGAGTAAGCCCCAATTCCCTTAATTTTTTCAAGTCTCTTAACCTAGGCCTCCTTTTCAGGAGTAAGCCTCAGTCTTAATTTCTCTTAACTAGTCCTAATTTACCTTTTGATCCGGGATTCATTCTCAGGAGTAAAACCCAATCATAAGTCCTCTCTTAATTTGGGCCTCCTTTTTAGGAGTAATCCCCATGTTAGAGTATTCAAATCTCCATGAAGCACATATACCTTTATAGACCCTGTTCCTGGATTTCTTCCCTGAAGTAAATCTTAATATTCATTTATCTAGGAAATCATACATACATAAGTCCCACATTATTTCTTATGACTGCATATTTCATGGAACAATTGTCTAATTTTTACCAATACCTCTTGTTTCTCACACCGAGCATGACTTACATGAGCTTAGAGTGTAAAAGTAATTATGAAATTATTCTTTGAGCCATCAATCATAAACATTATACTCCCTTACTCGAACTACATGGGTTTTGATTTCTTTTCTAAACAAAGGATACGTAGTTAGCCCATCTGCGGGTTCGATCCCAACTCTGAAATAATCCATGTCCTTCTGAATGACAATAAACTTCAAGTGCCCCACTGGGTGGCTTTAAAACCAGCATGGTCATCATAATGACCAAGAGACTTCTATATAAATGTGTCGAAGGATACCATTGACCAAGAATCTCTAAATAAATACAGATGATTCTCTATCGATGAAGAACCTCGAATACATATGAAAGATTCTCTAAATTTCCTACATATTTAATCATTGATTGTCAGATCTGAAGGAAAGATCATTTTATACTTGGTAATGTAATAAGGATTCACGAACATAACTTAAATCTATAAAGAGAGTCCCGGAGTAGACAATAATTCCCCTCAAAAAGGTGTGATGAGTCCGACCTCCCATCCTATCAACCAATGCAAATTCCTAAGCCTCATCAGTCCACAAACTAATGAGTGCCTACCTTTGGAAAGTAGGTCCAAATGGATATGGAATCATTGGATGTTTCTGGTTCTACAAACAAACCCGTTAGAAACCGATTGGAATGTTTGAACCTCCCATCAAGGAGGTCCTCCCCGAATTCCGAGGGAAACAGTCATCTTCCAGAACTATGTGTGGATAGATTTCCATTCTCATGGGATACATAGTGATGTATAGACATCCTGTATCTGGGGCCAGCTACAAATTTACCAACTATTTAGCCCATTAGACCCATTTATGATACAATAATTACATCCTTAAAATATGTGAATTTTGTCTCAAGGTATTTATGTGGTATATGGGACTGAATTCCCTCATTTTACATTAGATTATACCTCTTCCATTCCAAAAAATACCATTAATACAAACATCCACCCTAGTCCAAGGATCATGAATTTAAACTTCTTACCAACAGTCCAAACACCACGACTTTAATCTATTTTCCATAGTCCATGACTTATGAAACTAAACTACGTGAAACTAGATTTAAGATTACTTTGTGTGGCATAAATCCTCCTGGGATCCATTCACATCAGGATTTAACTATTCTACACCACACAAACATCCTCAAAGAACCCAACACATGGTCCAAGCTCTATGACCTTAAACTAAGAGCAGTCCAAGCATTATGGCATTAAAATATGTGCATCTAGCCTCCTTGGACCCTCATTCTCATGGTTTGCTTAATCCATGGAGTTTTAGCAAGACTAATCCCCAAAAACATTATATAACTATATGTGGCTTGATTCCCATCCTTATTGGATATGTAGTGATTCCCAAACATCTTATCATAGGACCAACCCCCTTCATCAACTTATTATAGGGTCCTTTCCTTCCCAGTGACATGATGTCGAACTAGGGTATAGTTTGTCAAGTTTGGTATGGAAGAGGGTCCACTTGGACCTCCTTTCATGTTATATTATCATAATTTCATGTCACTAAATCCTCATTGGGACACCCACCCACCTATTCTGGTCAAATCTATGTGAACTTAAACCAAAAACTACTCCATTGGTCCGAGTTGGATGAACTTAAACTAGAAGCAACCATAATATGAGTTTTATGACTTTAAACTAAAAATAACAACATACCCAATGCATGATGTTAAAATTTTTCCTTACCCTATGAAACGAACACATGACTCCTCATATGATAAATATTATATGGATAAAAAAAATTCCTTGGTGCATGATGTTAAACTACGATCCTATCCCGTATAAAACCAAGATTCCCCATATGATAAGTATAAGATGACTGGAAAAAATATTACCTCTTATAAAACTATGATGCCTTATAGGATGATACGATTCTATATCCTCAAAAGTGAGCATGTCACCCCTATGATGATGACCTTATACCACACCACATTCCTGAAATATATATGGCTTGATAACCATCCTCATGGGATACATAGTGACGCCTGGATATTCCATCATGGGCCCAATCTTGTCATCAATTCATTTTAAGGTCTTTCACCTCTAGTCCTGGATTGATTCTCACCTACTAGAATGTTCTTACAGTGCATTTGAAAACATGGATAAATATCTCCCAGGGTACCAAATACCCCCCCGGGATATCCCCACTCTCGCTTCCACACTTCAAGTTTTATCTAACTTAGATGATCACCATCCTTTCTATTTGAATGGGATCCCTTACAGAGTGGTCTTATGAAACATTGTCTCACATATCCTCCTGAGATCATTCCTTGAAGGATCTTCAATAGTAAATAGTGACCCCTAAGTTTCAAAAATGGTCAACGACCAAGTCTACATTTATTTTCCCCATCATAAACTATCATAGGCATAGAACTTATGTTTCAAACATGGATAAAAGTTATTCCCAACTTCTCAGTCATTCCACATTTACTATTCAATTCATAAAATTCGTGATCGACCTCATGTATTTTTTGATCACTTTCTCCCCTAATTGTGGACCCTCCCCTACAAGAAACAAGAACCCCATACTGCTCCTTGTTTTTCACACCAGGCATGGATCACATGAGCTCTAGAGTCAAGAGGAAGTTTTCTACAAGCAAGGATGATATGAATGAGCACCCCATGGTTCATTATCTATGACCATAAAATAGGATCCTAAGTACAAGAATCATGACTTTAAACTATGTGCAAGTCATCCCAAGAATGTGTTTTGTGCCATTAGGCCTTATTGTCCCTCCAATTCATGTCAGGTTTGTCCTCTTCCATGCTGTACATGTCCATTTTGGGATGATCAGCCTATGGTCCAAGCGTCATGACCTGAAGCTGTGTGAAATTTGTCTCAGAGATATTTTGTGCGACATCAGGTGGTCTCCTAATCCCATCCTTTCACATTGGGTTACCACTCCACTATGCCACACACATCCCATCTAAGACACTCAACCTCCTTAACTCTCATAATTACGATGTTAAACTATTTTTAGAACCCTGTGATCCAAGAATTATGACCTTAAACTATTTTAAAACTACCCATTAACCTTTTTATGGAACATGGAATCCCTTATCCCTCTATTTCACACAGATTTACTACTATTTCCTACCATGTTGAATGCTCCAGTGTATCCATGTTCCAAGAATAATGACCCTAAACTATGATCAATTTGTCTTAGAAATGTTTTGTGTAACATCAGGTGGTCTCATATTCCCCTCCTTTCACTTCGGGTAATTTTTCTTTGATACCATATATATTTATTTGAGATATGAATCCCTATGGAGAAAAAATTATGACCTTAAACCATTTTCAATTGGTTTGAACTCCATGACCTTAAACCAGGTGCCTAAGTCTAAGAATCATGACCTTAAACTATATTAAAGGTGTCCATGGGATACTTTGCATGGCAGGCCCCCCTAGGCTCCAAATCCACATCAAGTTACCTCTCCCCCATGACACACATATCCCCTTTCATGAACACAACCCCATAGTCTAGGACGTATGACCACAAATATTTTGAAACTGGTCTAAACTCTATGAAAATAAACTAAGATCCCTATATCCTGGTCACCAGATGGTAAACTCTATGACTTGAATTCACAATCACATGACATTAAATTGTGAGATACATCATTGTCACCATATAACATTAAAGTTTATGTCCATAATTCTCATGACATGACATTAAACCATTGAGTGTCTCATTCCCTCTCATGAGAAGCCAAATTTCCCTCTGGATGCCAATCACCTACCGTGTCATTCATGTTCTTCGACTATTGCTCAACATCTAAGATGATGCTACCCTTACAATACATGTCTGACCTTTTTTTAGACCAATAAACCTACCCAATGTGCTCAAATTCATAGTGGTGTAATTCTAAGAGTGTTTAACTCCACAAAAACATTACATCACTTCATCCCCATGCCTCATGTGTCCATTTAGTTATATCCCTATCCTCCTCTATGTCTAAACGACTAGCACTTGATTGCATGATACCATGCCACACTGGATCGCCTACCGTCCTGGGTATATGACCCGAAATACTTTTGATGAAATTTTGAGACAGGTCCTGTGTTTTGAACCTAGTTAATGGTTGACCCTCATTTGTTTTTCTACATTCCAATAAAATTGATAACAAATTTTGTGTTTCAAACATGGTCAGTAGTTTTTCACCATCATCACACCACTCCCCTTATGTTCCAGATATTGGGAATCTTGATTTATTCTTTTCATTACACTTTTTTAGGTTGAATGAAATTCCCCTAGTGTTACCCTAATCATTCATAAATGTACATTGATAAAGAAAGTCAGATGTTTAGTAACTTCATGCTCCAACTAGAAATTTCTTGGTCAGGACACTCTCAGTTTTCGATAGACAATTTCAGACCCTGAGTGTTCAACCCTTTTCTGGAACTATCATAAAAATGAGAAATATTCTATTTGTACCTTGTTTCCCTCACTAATAATGTCTCATGTAGGGTTAGGGATTCACTATTATTTGTCTTTTCAATGTGATCAGAATGCAGCAAGAAGAAAAAATTTTGAAGAATGAAAGGATTTAAAATAAATCAACCGAAGTTAAGGAGGTTCATCCACATATTGGATCCCCTCCTTTATTTTGAGATTTTAGGATAAAAAAGACCCACCTAAGGTTCAAACCCATTGATCAAGATATCAATCTCATACAACATTTTTTGTCTAGTCTCCAGAGTCTGCTGCCTCTTCTCTAGTTAAGATGCCTCTTCCTTGGGTTTAAGACTAACCACTTCGACCTTGATCTATATCTGATCGTTCTTGTCCTGAAACATGGACACTAGAGATACCAACTCCATTGTATTATCCTGTTCTATCTATAGTTGAACCCTCAATTGGTTTATGATATTTTATTGGGTAGTGATGATGATCACATGCTCCTGCGCCAACCCTTCTAAATGGGTGATCTCTTCTTCAGTTTCCTGAAGTACATTGGATCCCTTAGGCTTGTTTTTGTGCAAGGAAATTTCAATAACCTTCCACTCATAATAATCCTTCTCAAAAAGGAAGTCCCGATCCAATTCATAAAGAACATCAGAGTCCACCCCACTGTCCTTAGGCTGATAAGCCAATGATAGAGAGATCCCACCCAGTTTGATACGACGACCATCAAGGCGTGGGTTATAAAGTTCCACACTTACCTCCATGCCTTGTAGCAAAAAAATCAGTTCTTTTTAACAACATCTAATCCTGATTCTTCAAATTCCTCGAGTATCGTAGGCTCATACAGGGGAAATACCGCCAAGACATCAGTGGCCGGGTCATTTGCAGGCATGTCCTCGGGTGGGATGAAGTATATTTCTAAGGGAAACATGACCTCTATACCATCCTCATATGTAGTAGAAGTCCTAGGTGCCTTCAATGGAACCTTCGAGACAAACACAACCATCCTATATTCCTCTACCACCTCTGTTGGTGTCATGATCTCTACCACATTCATTGAGGCCTAAAATTTAAAAGCCTCCATTGAAAAAACTTATGGGATATACATATCCATTGATGCCTCCTAAATCACCTCAGTTGGTGGCATGATATCTAACTCCTATAATGCAGCTTCATCTCCAACATGTACCTCCAGTGGTGATTCTATAATAAACTTAGCCACCACAACTAGCTTAGTCAGCCCCGTTGTGGGCACAATATCAGCCCCCTCCATCAAGGGAATGGTGTCAATGGCCCCTTCCTTTTGCATCACTATGGTTGGTCTGACCACTATGTCCTCCCAAGATATATCTTCTAGAGGAGAAACACCCACTATTTCTACCTCGACTTCAGGAACTGCTAACTCAGATATTAGCCTTAGTGGATGATCCTCGAACATGACATAAACTACCATTAAAGTGAGATTCAATCAGAAGTAGGAAGAAAAAGAAGAAAATAAAATGGTGAAAAGTGGAAAGGGGTTACATTACACTACTAGAAATATGGGCTTTTGAGCCCCTTTACCTATAGTGACCGCCACTGGCGGTTGCTATAGGTAACCAATAGCGACCGCCACTGGTGGTCACTAGGTTTCCCTAAAACAAACCGGCTTCGGCACCCCCCTGAACCCTCTCCTCCCTCCTCTCGCAAAGTGACCCCACCGAACCCTTACACCCACCCAGTCGCCGTGCGCCCTCCCCGTCGCCGTGCGCCCTCCCCATTGCCGCGTGCCCTCCCCGTACCCTCTATCCCCGGTCACCGCACGACCTGCCCCGCCACCGCGCACCATCCCTCGCCGCCGTCCCCGTCGCCCTTCTGCTCATCGCCAGCCACCCTCCGCCCTTCTACGACCACCCTACGCCGCCCCTCCCTCTGCTTCCCCACCCTCCGCCGGCCGCCATCCATCCACCCTCCTCCCACCGGCCGCCCTCCGCCCACTGGCCTCCCTCCGGCCACCCTCCGCTCTGCTCTCCATCTTTTCTGGGCTTCCTCCGACTCTGCCCTCCAGCTCCAGCTGCCCTCTGCCCTACGGCCGCCCTGTGGCCTCCCTCTTCCCTCGGGCCTCCCGCCACCCGCCTCCGGCAGCCCTCGGGTAGCCCTCCGGTAGCCCTCCGACCGCCCTCTGGCCTTCGGCCTCCAGCCCCTCCGGCCTCCGACCTCCGCCCTCAGCCCTCCGCCCCCTCGTCCCTCCCCCCTAGCACCCTAAACACCCCCGCACCCCGCCAACCCCTGTCCCCTCCATCTTCATCCCCTCCCTAGCCGCACCACCGCCACCCGTCCCCTCCTTCACCATCCTCTCCCTTGCCGCACCGCCACCGCCCGGTCCCCTCACTCCTCGCACAACCGCTACTCATCCCCTCGCCGCTGCCGCCCGTACACTCTGGCTCCCCTATCCTTGGTCCCCTCCCTCGCTGCATTGTCGCCACCTCACCGCCTCCTCTCCTCTGGATCCCCGTCGCCGCCGCCGCCCGTCCCCTCCCTCTCCGCACCAGCTCCGGCTCCGGCTCCCCACCACTACCTCTCCTCTCCCTCGCGGCACCGCCTTCAGCTCCCCTCCCTTCCAGGTTTGTAGCGCAATCAGGTATGACATGGTCTTTCACTTACATTATTATTTTATAAATGGTTTACAAACAATTAATTAGTATTTATTTTAAATATATTTGATATGAAAAATGAAAATGTAATAATTCTTGTGTAAATGTTTGTTATAGGGATCTTATTATGGACAAGAGTTGGATTGATCTTCCAAATCGAACGTCTAGAGAGTATTTCAATGGCATTATGCAGTTTATTGACTTAACCAGAGGATTTGAAAATGACTATATTAGTTGTCCATGTAGAAAATGTGCTAACAGATATCAATTCACACGAGATACTGTGAGGGAGCACCTATTATTTAATAGATTTCTGAAAAATTATAAGAGTTGGACTCATCATGGAGAAAAATATGTTCGTTGTCAAAATACGGATGCAGTTACGATGTATGTTGATGCAAGGATGAATGATACAATGCATGAAATGCTTACTGAAATGGTACGTGGGTTGGATCCTCAAGGCATTGATATCCAGAATCTTGAGACCGGTGAGATAAATCTTCGCTCTGGTGAAGTTCGTGATTCGAGGAGGTTTTATGAAGCAATTGATGATGCAAAAATAGAATTATATCCTAGATGTACTTCTTACAATAAATTGTCGTTTATCGTGGAGTTGTTTCATTTGAAGACTTTGAATCATTGGTCAGAAAAATCATTCGACATGCTATTGGTGTTATTGAAAAAGGTTCTTCCTATCGATGCTAAGACTCTCGAGTCATATTACCATGCTCATAAGCTAACAGAGAACTTAGGTTTCACATATGAGACCATAGATGCATGTGCAAAAAACTGTATGTTGTTTATAAAGGAAATTGCCCATTTGGATATTTGTACGGTTTGTGGTGCTTACAGGTGGAAAGTGAATAGGGGAAATCAGACTCATCAAAGTCAGATTGTGATACATGGGAAACCGATTACCGTAAAGCAAATGCATTACTTTCCCCTTAAACCAAGGTTGAAAAGATTTTTTATGTCATCTAAAGTTTATAATTTAATGAGATGGCATGTAGAAAGAGTTCATGAAAGTGATATGTTAACCCACCCAGTAGAATCTCATGTATGGAAGGATTTTGATAAGAGACATCCTGACTTTTCCAAAGATGTTCGTAATGCCCGATTGGGATTGGAAGCAGATGGTTTCAATCCATTCAAGTCTATGGTTGGTGCAACTCATAGCACATGGCGTGTGGTGTTGGTTCCGTATAATCTTCCTCCGTGGCTTTGTACGAAGCAACAATTTATATTACTTTCCACTCTTATTGATGGAACTAAAAGTCCGTGGGATAAGATTTATGTTTACCTTCAGCCATTGATTGATGAGTTGAATGAATTTTGGTGCGATGGTGTGATGAATTATGACTGTGAAACGAATGAAATGTTCAAACTGCAGGATTCTTTATTGTGGACAATCAATGACTTCCCAGCTTATGAAAATTTATCAGGATGGAGTAAGAAAGGGTAATTTTCTTTCCCTTTTTGCAACAAAAGTAAAAAATCTGTATGGCTTAAACATTCCAAAAAATGGGCATACATGGGTCACAAACATTTTCTCCCCCCTCAGCACAGGTTCAAAAAGGACAGAGTGGCATTTGATGGTTCTATAGAGTTCAGCCCAGCACCAAAGATCATGACAGGAGTCGAAATGTTATCGCAGATTGAGGAAGAAAACATCTGCATGGTATATAAAATTCAAGATTTGGTGGCTCCTCCGGTACATAATATTCGAGCTACGGGTAGGCAGCACAATCACAATTGGAAAAAGAAAAGTATTTTTTATAGTCTTCCGTATTAGAAAACTAACATGCTAAGGCATAATTTGGATGTCATGCACATTGAAAAAAATGTTTATGATAACATATTGTGGACCATTTTAGGTGTCAGTGGAAAATCAAAGGACCATGTTAATGCACGCCGTGATTTGGAAGAAATGGGTTTAAGGAAACAGTTTCATTTACAGTTAGTTGAGGGAAACAAGGTATATATGCCTACTGCACAGTATACGATGACTACAAAGGATAAAGAGACATTTCTTTCCATTTTGAAGATTCTCAAGGTGATTGATGGTTACTCTTCTAATATTTCAAAGTGTGTGAATCTAACGAGCAAGAAATTGCAAGGGTTGAAAAGTCATGACAATCACATACTACTTTAGTAGTTGATTCCAATCACAATTTGTGATTGTTTATCCCCCAATGTTGTTCAGCTGTTGATTGAGATGAGTAGTTTTTTTATACAACTTTGTTTAAGAAATTAACGAATGAGTGATTTAAAAAGTTTACAGGACCAAATTGTACTTACGCTTTGTCACTTTGAGAAACTATTTCCCCCCTCATTTTTTGATGTTATGGTCCACTTGATAGTGCACCTAACTGATGAAGTAATGGCTGCTAGTCTAGTGCAATTCAGGTGGATGTATATTATTAAGAGGTATTTGAGTACATTGGAATGATTTGTACGCAACAGCTCGTCCGGAGGCATCAATAGCCAATGGTTATTTGATGGATGAGTGTACTAATTTTTGTGAAGAATATATTATGGATGTTGAAACAAAATTAGATAATCCCTCTCGGATTCAGGATGGTCCATTTGGAGAAGAAACCACATATGATATAGACAACATCGAGTGGATACAAGCGCATCGATATATCTTGTTCAATACTCCATCAGTTGAACCATTAATGAAGTAAGTATCTTATCACTTTTATTGTTTAACTTTTACTTGTTTTGTTTGCATAAGTTAATCATTTAAACATCGCGTTATCATTTGCAGGAAACACATTAATGAGATAAAAGAAGAGAGGTATCATGCGACTGAGTTGCAAATTCAACAGTCTCATTATGCGTCATTTCATGATTGGTTCAAGGATTATGTACGTATAAATTGATTTTCATTATGAGTGAATTATTATACTAATTTATTTCTTTATATATCATTATTGAATTTTATGAATTATGTAGGTTCATAAGCTGAGGGAGTTAGGGGACCCCACGCCAACTGAAGAATTTATCCAACTGGCTGAGGGTCCATCTATAACGGCTCGCCGTTATAAATCTATAGATGCTAATGGTTTTCGATTTCGCATTAAAGATGTTGACGACAAACGAGCAACACAAAACAGTGGCATAGGTTGTCCATTTGTCGATTCTGGTTATTACTATGGTCAATTGATAGACATCATTGAAGTTTTATACACACATGGGTTGAAGTACATATTGTTAAAGTGTAATTAGGTTGATCCAGTGCGTGGATGTAAAGTCGATCAATATCAGTTTTCATTGGTGAATTTTAACTATATGTTATACAAAAATGAACGAGTTGATAATGAACCTTTCATTTTGACATCACAAGCGGAACAAGTATTCTTTGTTACTTTGCCTTCGAATCCAAGTTGGCAAGTTGTTGTCAAAATGTTTCGGCGAGGAGTGTTTGTATTTGAACAAGATGAAACCGAGACTGTTACTTTTGTTTCCCAACTGCTTGATCAACATACTGTATTTCAACGTGAAGAAGATATTTATTGGGTCAGAGTGGCTATTGAAGGAGAAACGATCGATTTGCATGCTTAATGAAAGGTATAATTATTTTCCCGCTATTCAGCCTAAGATATCATAAATTATCTAAACATTTTATAAATCCTTGTAAGTTTTAATCCTCACTTTTGGAATTTTATTTAGTTATAAATATTTAAGGTGATTTAACTCATGTTATATTGATGTTATTGTCGGTGTATCTTCCCATTGAGGTATTCTTCATTTGGTTCATGTGCTGCTTGAATTTTTATTAATTCAATTTGAAATTTGGCTATGCATTGATTGTTTTTGTACATAATTTGTATATTTGTTTTGTGAACTTTCTGATTTTTTAAAATTCATTCACAACTAATTATTCAATCCCTTTTTGTTTGATTAACAACTGTACAAGTTTGATTTTTTTAAAAAAAATCCAATTTATCATTTGGAAACTTTGGATAGTCCCCTTACTAATGTTTTCTATGACTACAGGCATGTTAGGGGAAGAGTTAGAAGATCCACATCATCCATCTGAGGCATCTATGTCTCAGGGTTGAGGTATG
Source organism: Viscum album (assembly GCA_963277665.1). NCBI lineage: Eukaryota > Viridiplantae > Streptophyta > Magnoliopsida > Santalales > Viscaceae > Viscum > Viscum album. The sequence continues at coordinate 1,481,857,106 of OY728134.1, forward strand.
TTGGAATGTCATTGTCTCTATTTTTTATGTAATTAATAAACACACACACACACACACACACAGATATATATATATTTATAACATCAGTCAATTTTTATATAAAATTGTTTTCAACAGGATCAGACTCGACTGCTTCTTCCTCTTGCAGGAGAGGCCCTGGTCATGGAATATTATTATGGAATTCCGACACGACTTTTGATGTTTCATTTGATGAGGTATTTCATCCTGTGGGATGGAATGCCCCTAAATTTATTTTTCAGCTGGGTCATATCATACGTGATCCACATCGATTTCCATTGACCACACGTGACTGGGCTTCTATCCCTCAGGACACATTAGATCGTCTTTGGAGGGAGGTTTAGGTAAGAAGACCATTTTACTTTATTACCTATGTATAACCAACAATAACATATGTGATTTTTTTCTTTAATAGCAAAATTTGAAAGTATGTACCGATGAGTTTCGGCCGGTGTGTATGAGAAAATGCCGTAAGATGTGGAAATACTATAAAGGCAAAGTCAAGAGGGACCACTGGGTGCCAAATGTGGGTGCCCCAGACATTCTGGAAAAAGTCTCGAGAGGTGTCCTCCCAGCTCAGTGGTGTGATTTAGTTACATATTGGTCTACTGAGGGTGTTGCAGTTTGTATATTTATTTTGGTATATATATTTTCAAGAATGTGTGATTTGTTTGAAATTTGAATGAATTGAATGTAGGTGGTGTCAACATGCCATTCTGAGAATCGAGCATTGTAGGGACCACCTCACAAGCTCGGGACTCGTCACGTGTCTCAGCTCCAACATGAGGTATTTATTATTCATTTTTTAATTTTTTTAATTAATACGGTTTTGTTTTTATATTCTATTCATATACAGTTGCGGGAGCAAGGTGCACCAATTGATAAAATGTCGGTGTGGATGAGGACTCGTGATCGTAATGATCCAGAGGCTGCAGCATTGATAGTAGGTGCTTGTACTCATTACCAATACTTACATAAAATCTGTATATTAATATATGTATATATATTTAAATATTTCACAGGCTCAATTTGAAGCAGAATTAGAACATCTGCTAGAGGACCATCGACAGCTTCCCATGCGAAGGGATGAGATCTTTCATCGCATTATTTGTCGGGACGGGCATGGATATATTTTGACGTATGGAACATGGATTCCTCATTCTGTAGTGTCACGCGCTACGGTTTTTGGTCCTTCTATTGCTTAGATGACACAACGATTGTCCGATTTCGAGGCACGACTGCACGCTTCCGAGGAGGTAAATGCGCAATTGATCGCTGAGGTTAGAGCACTGCGACAATATGTGCGTCTAGGTGATGGTGCAGGGGATCAGACAATGCAAGTTTATACTGTATTTATTTATTTAATTTATATTATTTTTTTATGAAAATATTCATAATGTTTTTTTTGTTTTAGGCCCCTGACCCACCTGATGAAGGTAGTAGTGATGACAACGCATGATGCATCATATTCACGAGGTGTGTTTCTGCTTTTAATGGTGGGGTTGTTATTGATATTTATGTTGGGTTTTTAGTGAGTTTTTTTGTGATTTGGGGGTATCATGTGTGTTTTGGCCTCATGCAGTGTTTGTGTGCACGAATTGAGAAGTAACCATTAAACTGATTAATGATTTGGATATTTTTTGTTCATTTAATTTTCAATGTTTAGAATTTCATGTTCTGTAATATTTTTGAAAAAAACATGTGATTCTTAATATAAACCATTAAACTTGTTTTTCATGAATGAGATGAGTTCACTATTTGTAGTCCTCGGCCTACCCCGGACAACCCTCCCCGCACTCCGGACAACCCTCCCCGCACACCAGACAGCCGCCCTCGCACACCAGACAACCCTCCCGCACCCCGGACAAGACCCCCACACTCCGGACAGTCCTCCCCAGACCCCGAATAGGTCCCCACACCACAGACAGCCCCCCCACACCCCGAACATGCCTCCCTGCACTCCGGACAGCCCTCCCCGCACCCCGGACAGCCCTCCCGCACCACGGAAAGGACCCCCACACTCCGAACAGTCCTCCTCGCACCCCGGATAGGCCCCCATCACCCCGGACAGCCCCCCCGCTTCCCGGACAGCCCTCCCCACACCCCGGACAGCCCTCCCGCACCCCGGACAACCCCCTCACCCCGGACAGCCCCCTCGCACCCCGGACAGCCTCTCCGCACCCCGGAAAGCCCTCCCCGCACTATGGACAGCCCTCCCCGAACCCCGGACATGCCCCTCCCACCCCGGACAGCCCCCCCCCCCCCACGCACTCCGGACATCCCTCCCCACACTCCGGACAGCCCTCCCCACACCCCGAACAACACTCCCGCACCCCGGACAGCCCTCCCCCGCACTCCGGACAGCCCTCCCCGCACCCCAGACATCCCTCCCGCACCCCGGACAGGCCCCCGCACTCCGGACAGTCCTCCCCGCACCCCGGACAGCCCCCCCGCACCCCGGACAACCCCCCCGCACCCTGCATAGCCCCCCCCGCACCCCCCGCAACCCGGACAGCCCCCCTCGCACCCTGGACAGCCTCCCCGCACCCCGGATAGCCCTCCCCGCACTCCGGACAGCCCTCCCCGCACCCCAGACATGCCCCCACCCCGGACAGCCCCCCCCGCACTCCGGACAACACCCCCGCACTCCGGAGAGCCCTCCCCGCACCCCGGACAACCCTCCCCGCACGCCGGACAGCCCTCCCCGCACGCCGGACAGCCCTCCCCGCACCCCAGACATCCCTCCCGCACCCCGGACAGGCCCCCCACACTCTGGACAGTCCGCCCTGCACCCCGGACATGCCCCTCGCACACCGGACAGCCCCCCCACACCCCGGACAGGCCTCCCCGCACTCCGGACATTCCTCCTGCACCCCGGACAGGCCCCCCACACCCCGAAAAGCCTCCCTCCCCGCACCCCGGACAGGCCTCCCCGCACTCCGAACAGCCCCCCCCCCCCCGCACCCCCGGACATGCCCCCCACCTCGGTGAGCGCCCCCGCACTCCGGACAGCCCTCCCCGCACTCCGGACAGCCCTCCCCCGCACCCCAGACAGCCCTCCCCGCACCCCGGACAGCCCTCCCCACACCCCGGACAGCCCTCCCCGCACCCCGGACAGCCCTCCCCCGCATCCCGGACAGTCCTCCCGCACCCCGAACATCCCTCCTCGCACCCCCGGACAACCCTCCCCGCACCCCGGACAGCCCTCCCTCTACCCCGGACAGCCCGCCCGCACCCCGGAGAGCCCTCCCCACACCCCGGATAGTCCCCCCCCCACTCCGGATAGCCTTCCCACACCCAGGACAACCCTCCCCGCACCCCGGACAGCCCTACCTTCACCCCGGACAGGCCCCCTGCACCTCGGACAGCCCCCCCCGCACATCAATCGAAGGTGTCATTTGACCGCGGTGACCGGAAACGTGTTTCCGGTGTCATAAAAGACCAAAAATGACGTGAGACGGTCAAATTCAGGGAAAACGTGCTCTGAATGACCTGAAACCACACGAAAACATTAGGAATATTATTCATGACGTGTAGGAGGAGACGACAGGCCCATCGGACGTGCGGTGCACGCGGTACGGCCGATTGTGTCATTTTTAGCAGCTCGGCGCGTGCTAAAATGGTGCGTTGGGGGGTCAAAACCACCCGAAAGACCTCAGAATTACATGAAACCGTACGACAACAGCCGTTTTGTGATTTTTAAAATGGTCGGGCAGATGGCACATCAATCGGAGGTGTCTTTTAACCGCGGTGACCGGAAACACGTTTTCGGTGTCATAAAACACCAAAAACGGTGTGAGACGGTCGAATTTGGAGAAATCTTGCTCCAAATGACCTGAAACCACATGAAAACATTAGAAATATTATTCGTGACGTGTAGGAGAAGACAGCACGCCCATCGTACGTGCGGTACGCAAGGTACGGCCAATTATGTCTTTTTTAGAAGCTCGGCGCGCGCTAAAATGGCGCGTTGGGGGGTAAAAACCACCCAAAAGACCTCAGAATGCCATGAAACCGTACGACAACAGCCTTTGTGTGATTTTTGAAATGGTCAGGTAGATGACGCATCAATCAGAGGTTTTGTTTGACCGCGGTGACCGGAAACACGTTTCTGGTGTCATAAAACACCAAAAATGGCGTGAGACGGTCGAATTCGGAGGAAACGTGCTCCGAATTACCTGAAACCACACAAAAACATTAGAAATATTATTCGTGAAGTGTAGGAGGATATTATAGGCCCATCAGATGTGTGGTGCACGCGGTACGACCGATTGTGTTGTTTTCAGCAGCTCGACGCGCGCTAAAATGGCGCGTTGGGGGGGTCAAAACAACCCAAAAGACCTCAGAATGCCATGAAAACGTACGACAACAACCGTTGTGTGATTTTTGAAATGGTCGGTCAAAAGGAACATCAATCGGAGATGTTGTTTGACCGCGGTGACCGAAAAGGCGTTTCCAGTGTCATAAAACACCAAAAACGGCGTGAGACGGTCGAATTCGGAGAAAACGTGCTCCGAATGACCTGAAACCACACTAAAACATTAGAAATATTATTCGCGACGTTTAGAAGGATAAGACAGGCCCATTGGATGTGCGGTGCTCACGGTACGACTGATTGTGTCGTTTTCAGCCGCTCGACGCGTGCTAAAATGGCGCGTTGGGGGGTCAAAACCACCCGAAAGACCTCAAAATGCCATGAAACCGTACAAAAACAGCCGTTGTGTGATTTGTGAAATGGTCAGGTATACAGAACGTCAATCGGAGGTGTCGTTTGACCGCGGTGATCGGAAACGTGTTTCCGGTGTCATAAAACACCAAAAACCGCGTGAGACAGTCGAATTCGGAGCAAACGTGCTCTGAATGACCTAAAACCACACAAAAACATTAAGAATATTATTCGTGATGTGTAGGAGGAGATGGTAGGCCCATCGAACATGCTGTGCGCGTGGTACGGCCGATTGTGTCGTTTTCAGCAGCTCGATGCACGCTAAAATGGCGCATTTGGGGGTCAAAACCACACGAAAGACCTCAGAATTCCATGAAACCATACGACAACAGTCGTTTTATGATTTGTGAAATGGTCAGGCAGAAGACACAACAATAAGAGGTTTTGTTTGACCGCGGTGACCGGAAACACGTTTCCGGTGTCATAAAACACCAAAAACGGCGTGAGACGGTCGAATTCAGAGCAAACGTGCTCCGAATGACCTGAAACCATACGAAAACATTAGAAATATTATTTGTGATGCGTAGAAGGAGACGACACGCCCATCAGACATGCAGTGTGCGTGGTACTTCTGATTGTGTCGTTTTCAGCAGCTCGGTGCGCGCTAAAATGGCGCATTGGGGGGTCAAAACCACCCGAACGACCTCAGAATGCCATGAAACCGTACAAAAATAGCCGTTGTGTGATTTGTAAAATGGTCGGGTAGACGACACGTCAATCGGAGGTGTCGTTTGACCACGGTGACTGGAAACGCGTTTCTAGTGTCATAAAATACCAAAAACGGCGTGAGACGGTCGAATTCGGAGAAAACATGATCCGAATGATCTTAAACCACACGAAAACATTAGGAATAATATTCTTGATGTGTAGGAGGAGACGACAGGCCCATCGGACGTGCGGTGCACGCGGTACGGCCGATTGTGTCGTTTTCAGCAGCTCGGCGCGCGCTAAAATGGCGCGTTGGGGGGGTCAAAACCACCCGAAAGACCTAGGAATGCCATGAAACCATACAAAAAAAGTCTTTGTATGATTTGTGAAATGGTCGGGCAAACGACATGTCAATTGGAGGTGTCTTTTGACCGTGGTGACCGGAAATGCGTTTCCGGTGTCATAAAACACCAAAAACGGCGTGAGACGGTCGAATTCAGAGCAAATGTTCTCTGAATGACCTGAGACCACACGAAACCATTAGTAATATTATTCGTGACGTGTAGGAGGAGACGACAGGCCCATCAGACATGTGGTGCACGCGGTACGACCGATTATGTCGTTTTAAGCAGCTCGGCGCGCGCTAAAATGGCCCGTTGGGTGGTCAAAACCACTCGAAAGACCTCATAATGCCATGAAACCGTACGACAACAGTCTTTGTGTGATTTTTGAAATGTTCGGGTAGACGAAATGTCAATTGAAGGTGTCTTTTGACCGCGGTGACCGGAAACGCGTTTCCGGTGTCATAAAACACCAAAAACGGCATGAGACGGTCGAATTCAGAGAAAACGTGCTCCGAATGACCTGAAACCACACAAAAACATTAAGAATATTATTTGTGACATGTAAGAGGAGACAACAGGCCCATAGAATGTGCGGTGCACGCGGTACGTCCGATTATGTCATTTTCAGCAGCTCGGCGCGCACTAAAATGGCGCGTTGGGTGGTCAAAACTACCTGAATGACCTTGGAATGCCATGAAACCGTACTAAAATAGCCGTTGTGTGATTTTTGAAATGGTCGGGTAGACGACACGTCAATCAGAGGCGTCGTTTGACCGTGGTGACCGGAAACGCGTTTCCGGTGTCATAAAACACCAAAAACGGCGTGAGACGGTCTAATTTGGAGAAAACTTGCTCCAAATGACCTGAAACCACACGAAAACATTATTAATATTATTCGTGATGTTTAGGCGGAGACGACACGCCCATCAGACATGCAGTGCGTGCGGTACGACCGATTGTGTCGTTTTCAGCAGCTCGGCACGCGCTAAAATGACGCGTTGGGGGGTCAAAACCACCCAAATGACCTCGGAATTCCATGAAACCGTACGACAATAGCCGATATTTGATTTGTGAAATTTTCGGGTAGACGACACATCAATTGGAGGTGTAGTTTGACCACGGTGACCGGAAACACATTTCCGGTGTCATAAAACACAAAAAACGGTGTGAGATGGTCGAATTCAGAGAAAACATGCTCCGAATGACCTGAAACTACATGAAAACATTAGGAATATTATTCGTGGCATGTAGGAGGAGACATAACACCCATAGGATGTGCGGTGCGCGTGGTACGACAGATTGTGTCATTTTCAGCAGCTCGGAGCGCGCTAAAATGGCGCGTTGGGGGGTCAAAACCACCCGAACGACCTCGGAATGACATGAAACCGTATGGCAATAGCTGTTGTGTGATTTGTGAAATGTTCGGGTAGACGACACATCAATCAAAGGTGTATTTTGACCGCGGTGACCGAAAATGCGTTTCCGGTGTCATAAAACACCAAAAACGGCGTGAAACGGTCGAATTCAAAGAAAACGTGCTCCGAATGACCTGAAACCACAAGAAAACATTAGGAATATTAATCGTGACATGTATGAGGAGATGAAATTCCCATCGGACGAGCTGTGCGCGCGGTAAGGCTGATTGTGTCGTTTTCAGCAGCTCGACGAGCGCTAAAATGGTGCGTTGGGGTTTCAAAACCACCCAAACGACCTCAGAATGCCATTAAACCATACAAAAACTTTCGTTTTGTGATTTGTGAAATGGCTGGGCAGACGGAACGTCAATCAGAGGTGTCGTTTGACCGCGGTGACTGGAAACGTGTTTCCGGTGTCATAAAACACAAAAAACGGCATGAGACGGTCGAATTCAGAGCAAACATGCTCCGAATGACCTGAAACCATATGAAAACATTAGGAATATTATTCCTGATTTGTAGGAGGATACGACACGCCCATCGGACGTGCGGTGCATGCGGTACGGCTGATTGTGTCGTTTTCAGCAGCTCGACGTGCGCTAAAATGGCGCGTTGGGGGGTCACAACCACCCGAACGACCTTGTAATGCCATGAAACCGTACGAAAATAGCCGTTGTGTGATTTGTGAAATGTTCGGGTAGATGACATGTCAATCAGAGGTGTTGTTTGACAGCGGTGACCAGAGACGCGTTTCCGGTGTCATAAAACACCAAAAACGGGACGAGACGGTCGAATTCGTACCAAACATGCTTCAAATGACCAGAAACCACACTAAAACCTTAGGAATATTATTCGGGACATGTAGGAGGAGACGGAATGCCCATTGGAAGTGCGGTGCACGCGGTACGGCCGATTGTGTCATTTTCAGCAGTTCGATGCGCGCTAAAATGACACGTTGGGGGGTCAAAACCACCCGAACGACCTCGGAATGCCATGAAACCGTACGACAATAGCCGTTGTGTGATTTGTAAAATGGCCGACTAGACAACACATCAATCGGAGGTGTATTTTGACCGTGGTGACCGGAAACGCGTTTCCGATGTCATAAAACACCAAAAACGGCATGAGACAGTCGAATTCGGAGCAAACGTGCTCCAAATGACCTGAAACCACACGAAAACATTAGGAATATTATTCTTGATGTGTAAAAGGAGACGAAACTCCCATAGGACATGCGGTGCACGTGGTACGACCGATTGTGTCGTTTTCAGCAGCTCGGCGCGCGCTAAAATGGCGCGTTGGGGGGTCAAAACCATCCAAACGACCTTGGAATTCCATTAAACCATACGAAAAAAATACTTTTTGTGATTTTTGAAATGGTCGGGTAGACGACACCTCAATCTAAGGTGTCATTTGACCACGGTGACCAGAAACGCGTTTCCAGTGTCATAAAACACTAAAAACGGCGTGAGACGGTCGAATTCAGAGCAAACGTGCTCCGAATGACCTGAAACCATAATAAAACATTAGGAATATTATTCGTGATGTGTAGGAGGAGACGTTAGGCCCATCAGACGTGCAGTGCATGCGGCGCGGCCGATTGTGTTGTTTTCAGCAGCTCGGCGCGTGCTAAAATGGCGCGTTGGGGGGCCAAAACCACCCAAATGACCTCGGAATGCCATGAAACCGTACGACAACAGCCATTGTGTGATTTGTGAAATGGTCGGGCAGACATCACATCAATCGGAGGTATCTTTTGACCGCGGTGACCGGAAACGCGTTTCTGGTGTCATAAAACACCAAAAACGGCGTGAGACGGTCGAATTTGGAGAAAATGTGCTCCAAATGACCTGAAGCCACACGAAAACATTAGGAATATTATTTGTGATATGTAGGAGGAGACGACACACCCATTGGACATGCGGTGCGTGTAGTACGGCCGATTGTGTCGTTTTCAGCAGCTCGACGCGCGCTAAAATGGCGCGTTGGGGGGTCAAAACCACGCGAATGACCCCGAAAAGCCATGAAACCGTACGACAGTAGCCGTTGTGTGATTTGTGAAATGGTCGGGTAGACGGAACATCAATCAGATGTGTCGTTTGACCGCGGTGACTGGAAACGCGTTTCCAGTGTCATAAAACACCAAAAACCGCGTGAGACGGTCGAATTCGGAGAAAACGTGCTCTGAATTACCTGAAACCACACAAAAACATTAGGAATATTATTCGTGATGTGTAAAAGGAGACGAAAGGCCCATCAGACGCTCAGTGCGCGCCGTTCGGCCAATTGTGTCATTTTCAGCAGCTCGACGCGCGCTAAAATGGCGCGTTGGGGGGTCAAAACCACCCAAAAGTCCTCAGAATGCCATGAAACCATAAGAAAATATCCTTTGTGTGATTTTTGAAATGGTCGGGTAGACGACACATCAATAAGGGATGTCTTTTGACCGCGGTGACCGGAAACGCGTTTTCGGTGTCATAAAACACCAAGAACGGCCTGAGACGGTCGAATTCGGAGCAAAAATGCTCCGAATGACCTCAAACCAGACTAAAACATTAGGAATATTATTCGTGAAGTGTAGGAAGAGACGACAGGCCCATCAGACGTGCGGTGCGCATGGTACGACCGATTGTGTCGTTTTAAGTAGCTCGACGCGTGCTAAAATGGCGCGTTGGGGGGTCAAAACCACTGAAAGACCTTGGAATGCCATGAAACCGTATAAAAACAGCCGTTGTGTAATTTTTGAAATGGTCGGGTAGACGACACGTCAATCGGAGGTGTCGTTTGACCGCGGTGACTGGAAACGCGTTTCCGTTGTCATAAAACACCAAAAACGGCGTGAGATGGCCGAATTCGGAGTAAACGTGCTCCGAATGACCTAAAACCACACGAAAAACATTAGGAATATTATTCTTGATGTGTAGGAGGAGACGAGAGGCCCATCAGACGTGTGGTGCACGTGGTACGGCCGATTGTATCATTTTCAGCAGCTCAGCGCGTGCTAAAATGGCGCGTTGGGTGGTCAAAACCACCCGAATGACCTCAGAATGCCATGAAACCATACGACAACAGCCATTGTGTGATTTTTGAAATGGTCGGGAGAAGTCACATCAATCGGAGGTGTTGTTTGACCGTAGTGACGGGAAACATGTTTCCGGTGTCATAAAACACAAAAAACGATGTGAGATGGGCGAATTCGGAGAAAACGTGTTCCGAATGACCTAAAACCACACAAAAAAATTAGGAATATTATTCTTGACGTGTAGAAGGAGAAGACAGGCCCATCGGACATGCGGTGCGCGCGGTACGGCCGATTGTGTCGTTTTTAGCAGCTCGGTGCGCGCTAAAATGGCGCGTTGGGGGGTCAAAACCACCCTAAAGTCCTTGAAATGCCATGAAACTGTACGAGAACAAACTTTGTGTGAATTTTAAAAAGGTCATGCAGACGACACATCAATCGGAGGTGTCGTTTGACCGCAGTGACCGGAAACGTGTTTCTGGTGTTATAAAACACCAAAAACGGCGTGAGATGGTCGAATTCGGAGCAAACATGCTCCGAATGACCTGAAACCACATGAAAACATTAGGAATATAATTCTTGATGTGTAAGAGGAGGCGGTAGGCCCATCGGATGTGCAGTGCGCGCGGTACGGCCGATTGTGTCGTTTTCAGCAGCTCGACGCACGCTAAAATGGCGCGTTGGGGGGTCAAAACCACTCGAATGACCTCGGAATGGCATGAAACCGTACGACAATAGACGTTTTGTGATTTTTGAAATGTTTGGGTAGAAGGCACGTCAATTGGAGGTGTCGTTTGACCGCGGTGACCGAAAATGCATTTCCGGTGTCATAAAACACAAAAAACGGCGTGAGACGGTCGAATTCGGAGGAAACGAGCTCCGAATGACCTGAAACCACACAAAAACATTAAGAATTTTATTCGTGATGTGTAGTAGGAGACGGAACGCTCATTGGACGTGCGGTGCACACGGTACGTCCGATTGTGTCGTTTTCAGCAGCTCGACGCGCACTAAAATGGCGCGTTGGGGGGGTCAAAACCACCCAAACGACCTCAAAATGCCATGAAACCGTACGAAAACAGCCGTTGTGTAATTTTTGAAATGGTCGGGTAGAAGACGCATCAATCGGAGGTGTCGTTTGACCATGGTGACCGGAAACGCGTTTCCGGTGTCATAAAACACCAAAAACGGCGTGAGACGGTCGAATTTGGAGAAAACTTGCTCCGAATGACCTGAAATGATAGCATTTCTTAAATTGGGGGTTTTAAATTATTAGAGCACCTTGATTTGATGTCAGATTTAATTTTATTATATGTATATAATAACTGAATAATTATGTCCAATTTACGTTTGTTTTGTTTTGTTGTTTTTTTTGTCTTATTGTAGGTTTATTGAAGCAGAAGATTGAAATGGATGGACCTGCTTGGATCGTTGAAGCACGTTTATCATTTATTATTTATGATGATCTTGATGTTTATGATGTTTGAAATTGTTTTCAATTTTTTATGATTTTTACCTTGTTTTATCTCTGATTTTTCACCGTGAAGAAAAAAAACACAATTCTTACATTTCATTAAAAAAATGAAAAATATTTTATTTAATATTATATATATATATATATTTCTTTAATATATATATATATATATTAAAATATTTAAAACATATTATATATATATATATTTAAAATATTTTATTTAATAATATATATATATAAATATTTTCTTTAATATATATATATATATATTTTATTTAATAAATACATATATATATATATATTTCTTTCAGTAGGAAGTTTTTTTTTTAAAAAAATTCCCAGGGTAGTGACCGCCAAGCGGTCGCTTAAGGCCTGAATTTCGGCCACCTATAGCGACCGCCATTGGCGGTCACTATTTGCCTACATCGACGAAGCTGAAGCGGCCGCCAATGGAAGTCGCTGGGTGGTCTCTATAGGCCTATAGCGACCACCAATGGCGGTCGCTAATGACCGATTTTTTAGTAGGGTTAATATTACAACACAAGGAGTAACTTAGATATATTCATGTGTAATCCCATTGGTGATGTAATTCCCTCAGTAGTTTCCGCCTTAGTCATAGGTACTGCTCTGTCTCAAAAAGTAGCATCATACTTTCCCCTTTAAGGTTTGAGGCTCCCTCTCCCTCTACCTGAGGTTCTGATTGCATTGTCAAGTGCATCAAATTAGATGTTTAAATTTACTATAATTTCTGTAGTATAGAAGGAACCCTAGGTCATCTTTCGATGGAGCCTTAAATCATTAATTAAAAAATATGGTTTTTTTAAAAATTAAAGTGGAATGGGATTTTTGTAAAACTTTGTCGTTGATAATTTAATAAGTCAATAGAAAAATTAAAGTGATAAAATAAATTATAAATTGACACAATTGATTAAGTGTAATCAACCTGGGGAAATATCATGATGCCCATCATTCAACGATTCAAGAGATTGGATTAATATATTTTAATACCAAGTTTTTAACACATATAACTATGTTATTAATGAGTTTACACAAGGATACCTCCTAGGGTTTGGTCTAAAGAATAAGAAGATTCACCAGTTACCACTGATGATTGGGTGATTTGTGTTCGACTTCATAACCAAAACTTGACAAGGCAACACACGAAGAACTTGATTCACTATAAAAGTTTGTAAGTTATTTATTTTTGATACCATGAAATACATTTTTATGGCCTTGAATGTTTTTATGAGAGTTTAATTGACCAATATGAACCAAAAAAACACAACAATTAAAAGAGATAAGAAGAAATGGTGAATGGTGTGTGAAATATCACATGAAAGGGTACCCCCAAACATGATCAGATGAGTCAAGTATGACATACCAGTACATAAATAAATAAAATAATAATATAGGATGATTAAAAACAACACAAAAGCCTAGAATTTAAAATACCATACAATTATTACAAAAACAAAGCTCAAGATTTACAACATGTTCTTCCTCGGGTGATCATGAGGAGTTTAAAACTCCATTGAGGGGAGGAAGAAAAAGATGTTGAAGTATAAATTTCCATAGAATCCAAATCTAATAAGGATTATGAGAGGAATCATTTGGTACTCCAAAATGACAACACCTTGCATCATGTTCTAACTCCTAAATGTGGTGCCCAAGGTGTTCTTTTATAGACAAAATGGGAGGTGGTTTTGGTCACCTAGATTTCAAGAAACCACTTATCCCATGGTTTTAGGACAATAGAAAATATTATCTCACTTTTCAAAAACGAAAAACTTTTCTTCTAACCTCCTTTATATCACCAATTCAAATTTGGTAGCCATATAATGTATATAATAAGAGATATTTCTAAAATACATATAAAAACTTTTGACTCTGTGCTAATCCATTTTATTAGAAAGATCGGTTTACTTGGGCCTCTTAATTAACAAATTGGGATTGTGTTCCTTCATGAAAGTTTTATTCCACTAAATTTAGGATCATATAACAAAATTTGAGCCCAAATGGATGCATGTATTAGTAGTAGTGTGTGGTTTATTTCACTAGTGTTATTGGATTCATGTGCAATTTGGGCCGCATTTATTGAATTTCATTGAGGATCCTACAAATCACCTCCACCTACATTGAAAATATCAAATCAAGTGAAATCACCCTTTTTAATAGTGATAAATATTAAATTATTGAATCCATAATTAATAAGAAATTGTTGTAATAATTGAAATTTATAATACAAAACCATTTTAACATAGTAGTGAAAGGGTAAAAATGAATAGGAAATTGTGGTACGATCACACCCCCGCACCTAAACATTTGAACACCGAGGCTAAGTCGTATATCCTAAAAAAGTCCCATTACTAAATCAAGGGTGATAAAACTTCTAAGATTTTTTTGAAATGAAATTCATCATGACTCATTTATGAAATAAAAATTTCTATCATTTTTCTTCTCTCACACTCATTTGTTGATCCATGAAACATGTCACAACATACTTCACTTATAAATTTTACATCTTCACTCAAGAAAAATATAAAATTAGAGTTATGATATTTTCCTAGAGTTTATGTGATATTACCATATTCTTGGAAATATTCTTAGTTCTTTACCAGTTGAAACTAGTGTGCTACTCAAGAGGACTTCTAACAAGTTGTTCTGAGGTTCAAGGGTTGGTAGGATTTAATATATAATGTGCTAATTATTTTAAGCACAAAACATGTAAAAATTCAGCAAGTTTTCACAATGAATGTACAAACTCAACCCTCACAAATTGTATCACTTACAAATCACTATCCACATTGTCCATTTGTGTGGGTCATAATTGACCAGTGAATAATAATGTGCAAAATTCCCCTTTTCTCATTTTTTCCTTCTGTTCTTGTAGAAACAAATGATTAACATACATGTATATTACATCATTTTAGATGAATATTATATACATTAAAAAAAATACATACCCAAGGACCATAATAGTTTAGTGTATTTGGAAACTTGGAAACAAAATTTTTTATCCTTGTGAAATATCTTCAATATCTCTCATAAATATATCCACTTTTATTACTCATACATAAAACCTTTCTTCATAACCTAGGGAAAGAACACATAAGAAAAAGGTGAGATCAAATGCTCAGTAAGGGTAAATAAGGGAGATATGTAATCATAATTATGGGCATAAGGGTATGAGAACATGATCATGAAAATAGAAGATCATACCCTGCATATCAAAGATCATATATAAGAATTATGGAATAAATCATGGCAGTTCATAATAAATGAGTCATAAGTATATAAATAACACAAGCCATGAAAGCGTAACATAGTAAAAAATTGGGATTGTGGTAGACACATAATCATATAATATGATTTCCATAGTTTCCAAGACATCACTACCAAGACCATATTGGTAGTATGAGTTCACTCCCCATACAATATTGGTAGTCATGGTCCACTCCCATGTCTATATTAGTATCACGAGTTCACTCCTCATACCATCTTGCTAGTCATGTTTCACTACCATGGATATCTTAGTAGTCAAGGTTCATTCCCAAGACCATATTAGTCTATCTTATGAGATATATATCCTTACCTAATGAATTTGAGGGACATATAGGTCCTAAACATCTCATAGTGAAATACTACATACATGGGCCACAAAATCATAAAAAATAATATCTTAACCCACAAAATTAAATGGCTATCAAAAACATATAAACATATCATAACCTATGAAAAAGATACAGGTTTCATAATCATTTCATCATAAGAATAACTCATGAAATTGAAATATATTTCATAAACATATAACCCATGAAAGAGAAAAAATTCCATAAACATAAAAACCATGAAATAGAAATGAGTTTCATAAAGACCATGTCATTAAGAAAAACCCATTAATTGAAAGGATATGAATGGAACATTTGGATCATTTCCTAGAAGGTCATGAGTAACATCAATGGATGCCATCTTAGATGGTTTTTTTGAAATATCTTTCAAAACAATTTCTTTAGTAAAATATCCTTTCCTCTTTAAAAAATGATTTTTATTACATAAAACGTTTTGATAATCATTTTCATAGAAAATACCTTTAAAACTTATAAAGAAGACTTGAAATCATTTGAAAACCCTTTTATTTAAAATCTTATAAAATAAGCTTCAAAATATTTTAAAAAACATTTTCTTCGATTTTTTTGAAAAATTATATATAAATATTTAAAACGTTTTGAAAACCATTTTCCTTAAAAAATTATAAAAGAAGCTTGAAAACGTTTTGAAAACAATTTTCTTTGAAAACATATTTTAAAAAACATTTTATTTAAAAAATAACCTTTACACATGTAAATAAATCTTCAAAGGATTGATAGCGGATAAATCTATACATGTCATATGAAGTAAAAAGAATATTCCTTTTGCATGGTAAAAATGATAGAAAACTTCCTTGTTCGAAAAGAGACAAGAAGATTCCTTTGAAAACATTGGTAAAAGAAAAAAAGGGTAAAAATGAATTTTAATGATCATATGATGTTATTATAATATTCTTGTAAATCCTTTTTAAAAAATATGGTTTTGAAGAAACACAGATTTTTGACCGAAGAGAGGGTAAAATTGGGCTTTCTTAAAAATAATTTCTTAACTATATTATATACCCAAGAGTAGAAAATGGTACCACTACATGAATATATTAAAAATAACCATAGAATAAGAAAATAAATGAATTTATTGATATATGGAACATAATAATTCATCAAAGGAATCATATAACATAAACAATCTCAAAAAGTGATGAGATTGTTTTAATAAACTCTTATCACTTGGTTACTTGGGATAATACTATTCATGTAATAAAAGGATATTAAATTAATCTTAAAATATCATGAAAATAAGAATATTCATGATATAACATTTAAAATAAAAGTATATACACCTCAAAAAAATAATTTTGGTTCATAACAAAACATGAGTCTCAAAGAAGGCAAATTGAGACAAAACTATTTTACCGATTTAGTAACTTTTGAAACTTAAACCCCATGAAAGAAGGATAATAAAATAGAAATGTGAATACCCATAAAATTAAGTATAATATACATATAAAACAATCCAGGGAATTATATACACCACACAAAAGGAAAGTGAGGTGAACTTAGCATGTATCTCACGAAAATAAAAAGTGAGATGAAATCCCCTTACCTTGTGTCTTGAATCTCATCGTACGCATTCAAAACACCTATATAATAAATATAAATTTATTATAAATATTTTATAGAACCATATTATTATATCTAATACCATATATGGTTTTATTATGACTTTAAATTAACCACTTGTTAACAATCCTATTTTGATGTTTCACTTTAGGTAATATTCTCTTTATTATTCACCTGTATCTTAATTTGTTATATCTTTGGTATTTATAATTTATATAATGATTTATAGAATATAAAACATTATATAAATATAATTTATATACATTATATGTGTATTATAATAATCTATAGAATATATAAGTATGAAACAGAATACACCGTTCATGGAGACCGTAGGCCATACGCACGCATGAACGCTATTTCCGTTTAATTGTCGTGTTGATAGAATGAAAGTAAAATACATATATGTATATATATGTATATATATATAATTATTATATTTGATTTATTATATAATATATATCTTATATATTCACTAAAACCATACTTATTACAATCTATGTGGTGTATGAATGAATAATATCGCTTTGAGGGGGCGGTAGACCACACATCCTCAAAAGAAATTAACACGTTAACACAAAATGGAAAGTAAAAAGATATGAATTATAAAATGGAATAAAAAAGATTAATGACATAATAAATTTAATATATGACATATATAAATATATTTTCCATCATAATGGCCACCATGGTAGGTGGTAATGGAAAAATGAACAATCATCATTTTATGAGGTAGTAGTTCGTTAGACACAGAAACAATATATTCATTAACCATTAGATGGAGGTGTGTGTAAGTATAGGTTGAATCATTTAATTAAAAACATACTAGTATATTTTTGATACTGGTGTTTCTATATAATCATATAATAAATATATTTGGAGGGGGTGGAGAAGGAAAATAAAAGTAAGGGCTTGAGAGAAGACCTTACCTCTTAATCGGGTAACTCCTTTCGGTTTGTGCCAAAAGGATTCCTTGAATTTACTTATGAATAATGGAATAATTATATGAGGAAGCTATTATTTCTTGGAATTTTATTGGGTATGTATTTTTTGAACTTAAGAGGTCTGAGAGGTGTGAAGAAGAGAGAGTGGTGGTGACCATTTATAGGGAAGGAAAAGGACCCACTTGGAATTTTTGAAAACAAGTTAGGTGCACACATTTTCTCACATAAAAAAAGTAATAAAAAATCAAAATAAATCAATAATGGAATTTTTATGGCCTAATAATGGCCATAAAATGGGTTTTTACAGGTTCATAGGTCATTTGAGCCCTTAATTTTAAGGTTTAGTCCCTAATTACGATTAATTTGACCTTAATCACTGTGATTAATTTTAATCACGTTTACTAATATTTTTAGTAAAAAAATAATTTTATATTATTATACTACAAATATTATAATGATTACAATGGTGTATGTTGATTTTTCAAAATTCAATTCATAGAAGTGGGAAAATTAAGATTAATGCTAATCCCACAGATGGGATGAAATTATGGGTTTTTAAAGTAGAAAAATGTACAAAGATTTTTTAAGGTTTTATATTCAATTTCAAAGTGAAATTGTTTATAATGATATAAATTATATTAATAGATTTATAATTGATCTAACTTGACCTTAAAATTTATTCTTATCACTCAATTTAAGTATCTATGACCATCAATTGATTTATTTGACAAATTCATCTTTGATGCTTGGGGTTTGAAATAGGGAGCAATTTTTGGTATTTTGGATAAGAGGAACTTAATGGTTTGGTTTTATTTTGAGGAGTATCTGATTTTTCCATGGTCCAGCATGATCTGTGTTTACAATGGTCTCCGTTTCTTCTTATTCAGGTGGTCCTAGGAGTTCCACATGCATCAAGACCCTTATACCACAACGCTTTGTGTTAGTTTTCTAGAACTCCCCTTTCAATTTCAAAATCCATCAATCCTTTACATGATAGGTAATTTAGTGAGTTTTTATCTATGTTTAGATAGTATAAAACATCGATAATTTTCACTCAATTTCTCTCAAAATTTGTGTTAAAGTAGTTTTTTCCTGAAAGCCTATTGAGTATGTGTGGTTAGCGGCCAATGATGAATTTCATTATAAGAAACCTGTTTACTTTAAGAAGTCGGTAAATTTTTGTTCTTCATGAAAGAACCTTGGTCATATGATGAAATCATGTAGATGAGGGACCCCAAACCAAGTTCATAATCCAATTGAGGAGGGGTCAGGTACTGGTAGTGGTGATTGGAATTGCGTGCATGACATAGGAAGGAAGGAGTTGAATGTTGGTGTCTCCATGGATTCTTCATCTATGGACACAACGGTTCATCTGAGATTGGGAAAAGCTTTAAATTGGTTCCTGTCTAGAAATGGGATTTTTCTGAGAGAGATGGATCCAAAAGTTTCAGATGTGTTTAGAAGGTTGAAACAAGACTTGGTGTTCTTGAGGTGTAGGTCATGTGTGAGTTAAGGGGTTAGAGTGAGTGGGTGGATCTGGCACTCCTGTTTCACCCAAGGAAAGTTCATATGCTGAGGCTATTAGAGCTAGAAAAGGGTCCAATCATAAAGAGGGGTTCCATGGAACAAGGACCAAGGGTCCTATCCTTAATTTTTCTCAAGAAGTGGGTATTTATTGGACAACAAAAAAATGTTCAAAAGAAGACATGATCTCTGGAACACAGGTTTTAAGGGGTGCCGAGAATGCCTCTCTTTTGGTACATTCAAAGAAGGTATATCCAAATATTAAACTGGATAAAAGGAATGTTTTATTTATATAAAACCATTATTTTCTAAACATATAAAGGATTTTTTAAAAATTATATTTTTCATTATCAATATGATTCATTCATAGAAACCCACATCGTAAAAATGAATTCTAACTCTTCCTTTTAAAAGGTAAAGTTGGAACCATAACTCTTACCCAAATTAACACATTACTTGGTTTCCACATATGAGAACATATTTTGGGAGTGAATATTGAACATGTAGGTAAAGCGTAAATATTTATATGGAGTGATTGAGGTCATAAATTACAAACAAGTGAATGATCAAAGAAAAGTTGAAGGCCTCAAAGCCATAAATCTATGACAATTTAAAATTCCATCGATTCAGCAAAAATTAAGGTATTAGGATAATTTTTTTTTCATTTTTTATCATTATAATATCATTGAGTAATTATTTTTTTGACCAAGAATAAAACTAAATTTTCATTCATTGGTTGTGATTTTATTTATTTCCAATTCATCTATTACTTATATAAATGGATGTACATAAATTAACTTTTATGCCCAAAGCACTAAAATATACTTTTAGAAGATATTAAGGGCCATAAAAGAATGAAAATTATAACTATTTATCTATAAATATTCTTAAAAATCAATATTGTTAATAGATTAATCTATAAACATAAAAATTAACTCTATCATTTCATCATAAATAATTATTCTTTAAAAAAATTATACATAAACCAGGACATCATGTAGGCTAGTAGTAGACATGAAACCCTTATCATCCTTCAGTCATGGGTTCAAGACATGTGACCTTACTGGACTTGATTGGTTGTCACCTGACATACATGATTCCCTTTTATAAAACCAAACTAATATAAATTCAAAAATAAATATGATGTACATCCTTGAAATAAGGTTAATCAATAAATAACATTTTATCCAAGGGTTTTAATACAAAATTAATACATAAGTAACTCTTAAGAAGTTTAACTTAAAATTTTCATGAATCGTTAACCTTATAACCCTTCTGAAAGATAGAAATTAAAATATTTAGAAAGAAAGTCATGAAATCAGATTAAAATTGATCCCCCATATATCACAAAGTACCACTTTTTTTTCACATTCCAAACATGTGAATAACCTTATCGTATATTCCCTTGAAACATGGTAATAACCTTAATTACCATAAATACTTTTATAAAAAATTCATTCTTCCTTATTCCAAAGTATACTGGATATTTTCCTTAAATAAAAAAATCCGGTAAACTTCATCAATGATAGCATAACCCACCTATTAAAAAGTCCTTACTTAGTTCCATGGTAATCAGTACCATCAAATTTACTTATTCATAACAACATTATTTTAACATAATGAACATATTTGGGGTTACCTTACCTTAGTAAAAATATCACCTTATTATTAAATCACCACACTGGTCCATCAGGAACATTTAATATAAACTTGTAAATAATAAGAAAAATACATAAGTACAACAACCCTTGTATATTTAATCATTCATATAACTTAATTTTTGAATCCAAATACATAAATTTTTTTATTATTCCACATCATACTTATTCCATTAACAAGGATACCTAATCCTATTATACAATACCTAATTACTTTTACATTTCATTTGTATTCTCTTCATCATCAAAAATGTAACCATTACTCACACCACCTTGCTGATCATATTTAGGATCATTACTCTTGGGAAATTGACTTGCATAATGACCAATTATTCCACATTTAAAACCCTTAAACTTAAATGATTTCTTAAAGAGGACAATATTATCATCCATTATGTTAACTAAACTCTTCATTTTTCCCTTGAAGTCACATGCTTTGTGTCCTTATTTTCTACAGTCAAAATATCTTCTTGTTCCTCTATGACATTTACTTAGGTGATTATTTAAACATTATTGACACAAATGAAATGTAATATTTTTTCCTCTATGGTCTACATTACCCGAAATCTCAGCGAAATCTTTCTTTCTCTTCCTTGGTGAGTCTGAGAGTTGGTTAAGGTACATGTTGTTAATCATGTTCCTTGAAAATTGATTAGGTATGATCACAACATATTTCACTCTAGTGATCATCCCACTTGAATACTCATCCACAAATAGTAAATCACATTCAAAATTAATCCAGTTACTTCCAGTTCCCACCATTGACTAAAACCATAAGAATAGTGTGAGCATTACTTATCATAGTAAAAAACCACATAGTCATGAAAATATTTACTTGTGGGATTTCTAAATCATGAAACCTTCCTTAATATATGACACTCTAGGTTCATCCTCGGTTATTAATATCTAAATTATATCTAAGTCCTTAATGATGGTTCATGAAGTGTTTGTGAATTTCCAAAGCATATCCCCTAGGAGTGTCAAACCAGGTGTGTAGTAAGGCCTATTTTCATGTACCAGATTACCCTGAGTTAGGCCCAAAACATCTTTTCAGAGTTGTGTCCCCTAGGTACATCTATACCCGATCCACATCCACTTGTAGTATCTTGACATGAATTTATTTCTAGGAAACCACTCACTCTACCCTTACCAAAATTATTATACATTTTCTTAAACATTGACTCATCTTTATACTTATTCTTTGAGACATCCCTAGACATATCCTTAGAAATATACCTTGGGATATCACTAATGTTTTATCATCCTAGTATAAAAGGTTTGAACAAAACTTTCCTTTTATACCAAATATAGTGACCGAGGATAAACATACATGGATATTACCTCATTTTAGATGAATATTCTACACATTACAAAAATACATGCCCAAGGCGTAATAGTTTAGTGTCTTTAGAAACTTGGAAACACAATATTCTATCATAGTGAAATATCTTAAATATATATTATAAATATATCAACCTTTATTAATCCTATATAAAACCTTTCTTTATAACCCGAGGAAAAGAAACATAATAAAGGGGTGAGCTCAAATGCTCATTAAGGGTAAATAAGGGAGATATGTAAGCATAATTATGAGAAAAAGGGTATGAGAAAATGATCATGAAAATAGATGATCATACACTGTATATGAAATATCATATACATAAATCATGGAATAAATCATGGAAGTTCATAAGACATGAATTATAATGAAATAAAGAATATAATCCATGAAAACATAACATTGGAATAAAACATGGGATTGAGTAAGACATATAAACATATAATATGATTTCCATAGTAGCCATGAAATCACTACCAATACCATATTAGTAGTATTGGTTCACTCCCCATACCATCTTAGTAGTCATGGTTCACTCCCATGACCATATTAGTAGCACGAGTTCACTCCTCATACCATCTTGGTAGTCATGGTTCACTCCCATGGCCATATTAGTAGTCAAGGTTCATTACCAAGACCATATTTGTCTATCTCATGAGATACAAATATTTACCTAATGAATTGAAGGGAGATATAGGTGCCACCCGTCTCATAGTGAAATCATACATACATGTTCCATAAAATCATAAACAATAATATCTTAACCCATTCAATTAAATAGGTATCATAAAAATGTAAACATATCATAATATGTGAAAAAGATACATGTTTCATAATCATTTCATCAAAATCACAACTTTTGAAAGAGAAAAATATTTCATAAACATATAACCCCTTAAAGAGGAATGGATTTCATAAACATAAAACATGTGAAAGAGAAATGAGTTTCATAAAGACCACATAATTAATCATAAATTATTCATAGAAAGGATATGAATGAAACATTTGGATTATTTACTAGAAAGTCATGAGTAACATAAAAAGATGTCATCTTAGATGGAAAATAATTTTTAAATATCTTTAAAAAACATTTCTTTAGAAAAATATCCTTTCTTATTTGAAAAATTATTTTTAATACATAAAACCATTTGATAATATTTTTCATAGAAAATAACTTTAAAACTTATAAAGAAGAGTTGAAATAATTTGAAAACCTTTTTCCTTGAAAACTTATAAAATAATCTTCAAGACATTCTAAACACTTTTTTCTTCAAAAACAATTTGAAAAATTATATATAAATATTGAAAATGTTTTGAAAATATTTTCTTTGAAAATTATTTGATAACTTATAAATAAATATTGAAAACATTTTGAAAACTATTTTCCTTGAAAACTTATAAAAGAAGCTTGAAAACGTTTTTAAAACCATTTTATTTGAAAATATATTTTAAAAAAAAAATCTTAAAAAAATAACCTTTAAACATTAAAATAAAGTTTCAAAGGATTTATGATGGATAAATCCATACACGTCATATGAGGTAAAAAGAACATTCCTTTTTAATGGTAAAAAGGATAAAAAATTGCCTTATTAGGAAAGAAACATGAATATTCCTTTGAAAACATTGGTAAAATAAAAAAGGTAAAAAGTTATTTTAATTATCATAGGATACTAGTAGAATATTCTTAGAATCCATTTTTATAAAATATGGTTTTTTAGGGACATAGATATCCTACCAAAGAGAGGGTAAAGTCATACTTTCTTAAAAACACTTTCTTAACTGTCTTATGTATCAAAGAGTATAAAATGGTACCACTAAATTAATATAGAATTAATAAACATAGGATAATAAAATTCATTAATTTCTTGAGATATGTAACATATTAATTCATCAAAGGAAGCATAAACATAAATAATATCGAAAAATGATGAGATTGTTTCAATAAACTCTTATAACTTTGTTACTTGGGATCATAATCTTCATGTTAGAAAATGATATTACATGAAGCTTAAAATATCATTAAAATAATTATATTCATTATAAAAAATTTAAAATTTAAGTATACACACCTTGAAAAAATAATTTTGGTGCATAACAAAACATGAGCCTCAAATAAGGCAAATTGAGACAAAAACTATTTTATTGATTTGGTAAATTTTCAAACTTATTCCCCATGAAAGAAAAATGATAAAATGAACATGATAATAACCATAAATTTAAGTATAAGATATATATAATACAATAAATTATAGTAAATACACTACACAAAAGGAAAGAGTGGTGAACATAGCATGTATTTCACAAAAATAAAAAGTGAGATGGAATCCCCTTACCTTGTGTCATGACTCTCATGGTACGCATTCAAAACACCTGTATAATAAATATATATTTATTATTAATCTTTTGAAGAACCATATTATTATATATAATTCCATATATGGTTTGATTATGAACTTATATTACATAATGTTAGCAATACTATGTTAAGGTTTCACTTCGTGTAATATTCGCTTTATTATTCGCATGTGTCTTAATTTTTTATATCTTTGGTTTATATACTTTATTTCATGATTTATAGAATTTAAACCATGATATAAATATAATTTTTATAAATTATATTTTTATTGAAATAATCTATATAATATATAAGTATGAAACAAAATACACCGTTCATGGAGACGGTAGGCTGCACGTACGCATGAACACTATTTCCATTTAATTGTCATGTTGATAGAATGAAAATAAAATACATATATGTATTTATATGTATATATATATAATTGTTAAAGTATATTTATTATATCATATATATCTTATATATTCACTAAAACCATCATTAATACAATCCATGTGGTGTATGAATGAATCATATCGGTTTGAGGGGGAAGTAGTCCACGCATCCTCAAACGAAATTATCTTATTAACACAAAATGAAAAGTAAAAATATATTTGTTGTAAAAATAAATAAAGAATAATAAATAAATAATAAATTTAATATATTATATATATAAATAGTGTATCCATTGTAATGGCCACCATGGTAGGTGGTAATGTAAAAATGAACAATCATTATTTTGTGAGGCATTTGTTCGCCGTACACAGAAACAATATGTTCGTTACCCATTTGATGGAGGTGTGTGCCAGTGTTGGTATAAATGTTTAAATAAAAACATCATAGTATATTTTTTATACTGGTATTTTTATATAATAATATAATAAAGAGAGTTGTATGGGGTTGAGAAGGAAAATAAAAGAAAGGACTTGAGAGAAGACATTACCTCTTAATCGGGTAACTCCTTTTGGTATGTTCCAAAATAATTCCTTGGATTGCCTTATGACCAAGGGAAAAAATATAGAAGAAAGGGAGTATTTATTGGAAGTTTATTAGAAATGTCTTGGACTAAATTATGAGTTATAAAATGTGTGAAGAATAGGTAGAGGTGGTGTCCTTTTATAAGGAAAGAAAATGACTCACTTGAAATTTTTGAAAACAAGTTAGGTGTACACATGTTATTACCTAAAAAAAGTCATAATAAACCAAAATAAATAAATAATGGAATGTGTATGTACAAATAATTTTCATAATATGGGTTTTGGACAAGTTTATAGGTCATTTTTCCCTTAATTTTAAGTTTTAGTCCCTAATTAATCTTAATTTGACCTTACTCACTGTGATTAATTTTAATCACTTTTACTAATATTTTTGGTAAAAAATTAAGTTAATATTATTATAATATAAATATTATACTGATTAAAATTGTGTATGTATTTTTTTCTAAATTAAATTAATATAATAGGGAAAATTAAGATTAATTCTAATCCAGCAGATGGGACGAAATTGCGGGTTTTTAAAGTAGAAAAATATTCAGAAGTCTGTTAAGTTTTTATATTCAATTTCCAAGTAATATTGTTTATAATGACCTAAATTATATAAATATATGTACAATTGATCTAATTTGACCTTAAGAAAAATTAAATTATAATTTAAAATTAATAATTATTTAAACAAAAAGACAATTTGTAACTAAAACGCAATAGTTTTCACTATTCATCAAAAATGAAGTTTTTCAGAAAAATCTCAAAAATTTACCCTAGGATAGATTGAAATTTATTAATTCAAAAATGAAGTTTATTTTATCAAATTAAATTTATAAAAGTGTCTAAAATTAATTTTATTTTTTTTCACAGGTGGACATGTAAAGTAGTTCATTTGAGAAAATTGTATTTTTAAACATATAATGGATTTACTAAAAAAAATATAATTTTCATTATCAATATGTTTTATTTATATAAAAAAATTATAATAATATTTTTTTAGTAGTTATTACTATTAATATTAGTAAGTTTTAACGGAAAGGTTATAACTAAATCGTTTAAATAATTATAACAATGAAATGATGTTTTGTAAAACTCAATATTGTTTGTAACATACGTCAAGTCAATGTTTCATGTAAAAGGAATGTTTTAATTAGTTCATTTAAATACATAAATAAAAATTTAATTTATTAGGTTAAAACATCTTTGTGACCATAATAATATTTCCTTTTATATTCAATCAGTTTTTTCAATTCATTTCTAATTAATTTGTAACCTGTGAATTCATATTATATTGTGTAAACCATATATTTTCATAAATTAGTTAATAATATTCATAAAATCTAATTTAACATCATGGTTTTATATTATTATATTAAATAATCATATTTTAATAATATATTATTGTTCAGAAAACCTCATTCTTGCATGTTACACAAGTTATTGAGGAAAGTCAATGTTACGTATAACGTAAGCTAACCTCAGTGTTATGTGTAGATAAGGCCAAAGTTTATGTTACGTGTAGTGAAAAATTAACTTTATGTTTCATATAACTCAATCCCAAAATATTTCTTTAAAATAAAATGAAATATCTTTCGTATTGTATGAAATTAAAAATATCAAAAAGGTTAAATTAATTCTAAATAAATTAACAAAATCTCAGGGTGTTAGAGTTATGTTCTTTTCTCAATGTAAAAAACTATATTTTTTTACAATTTTCATTGGATATAAATAGGGAAACATGTGTAAAATGATGATAAAATATGGATTGTTAACCCATTGCCCAAGGAAAATGTAGGAACCCTTTCTATCAATCCATAATAATGATTATTTCCTGATAATTCTCATGGAATCACCCTCTACCCCACACATGCTAAAAGTAAAAGAAGAATGTATACAAGAGATGGGTAGGTAGGGATAAATTATATTTTAATGTGGCTACCTAACATAAATTTCATGGTTTCTAAGGATTAATAAGGGTAAAAGGTCAAGGTGTCTAAAAATAGAGATTAATTGTACAATGGTATTTTCAATGAATGATGGCCTCTATCATGAATGTCGCACAATTGAATCTTATGGATTAAAATAAATTCAAGGAATGTTATAGTTTCTATACATAACCTGAGACTCTTCAGAAAGTGATTAAAAGGAAGAATATGTAGTAAAGTTAATAGAATGTCTCTTGGGTAATGGAATAAAATATTAGTCTGTGCTAATAAGGCATGGGTTTCAAAAATCCATTAAACACCTAATAATGATTTGAAAATGCAAATTATAGAAAAATATTCCATATCAAAATTCTTTTGAATTATTATTTCAAAAAACAATGGAATTTTCCACACAATCAACTCAAGAATCAAAAATGATTTGGATATTCTTTTTAAGATCAATATTTATCTAAAAAAACAAAATAAAGAAAAATAAATAAAAAATAAAAAATATATTTTTTATAATCCTAACTATGACATGTCACCCTCCCCCACACCTAAAATTAAATTTTACTCAATGAAAGTGTTTTAAATAAATAGACAAGTAAATAAAGGTATGGATAAGGGACAACCTACTAAGTAGTGTAATATGTTCCATCTATCAGTTGTATTTTCTCCACAAGATGCTTTGGAAAATTCTCATAGAAGTGTCTGAGCCTCTGCCCATTGATAGTAAACCTCTGTCTACTCTTCTCATGAAAACCCTATATAACACCAAAATGGGAAACATCAGTAACTGTATAAGGACCGAGCCATTGGGAAAAAATCTTACCTAGGTGGATGTTTTTCATAGAATTATACATGTGCAAATTCTCACCAATATAAAACATCCAATGATAAATCATCCCATCATGGATTTTATTTGTCTTCTCTTAATAGATTTAGGAGTTCTCATATGCATCACACTAAACTTCTTCCAAATCTTGAATCTACAATTTCCTATGCTCACCTATATATGAAATATTCACATTAAATTCTTTAACAACCCAATATGTACAATGTTTTACCTATATTGGGAGGTGATAAGCCTTTCCAAATACATTCCTGTATGGTGACATTCCAATCGGGGTTTTAAAAGCTATTTGGTACACCCAAAATGTATCATCCAAGAAAAAACTCCAATATTTCCTATTAGGTTGTACCATTTTTCTAGGATTCACTTAACTTCCCAATTTGATATTTCTACTTATTTGTTAATATGGGGTGATATGCAGTGGATAATTTATGAACAACCCCATACTTATGGAGCATGTTTTTCATGTTTTGATTACGAAAATGTGAACCCTGATAACCAATGATGAATATTAGAAAACCAAACCTACTGAAAATCTGGGACCGAACAAAATTAACAACCACTCAAGATTAATCAGTCTTGATATCCTTTTCTTCCACCCATTTAGAGATGTAGTCAACATAAGGAATATGTACACAAATCCAAATGAATTTGGAAAAGGTCCCCTGAAGTCAATGCCCCATGCATCAAAGATATCACATAATAACATGGGTTATTTGGGGAATTTCATTCTTCTTGGAGATATTCACATTAAATTAACATCATGTGTATGACATAAAAAACTAATGGAAATATCTATACAATGTTGGACAATAAAGTATCGAGTCAAGAAACTTTTGAGATATTCATTGAGAGCTAAAGTGGACCTCACAAGCTAAAGTGTGGAAGAAGGTCAAAATAGTGGTGAACTCATGGTTAAAGACACACCGATGAACAACTTGGTCATGAAAAATTCTCTAAAAACATGGGTCATACCAAATTTTCTATTGAGAATCATGCTTAATTATATAGTATTTTGAAGAGATTAAATCAGTGGGGACCCTGTATGTTTCTAGAAAATTAATAATGTCCACATACCATGGGGTGCGGTCCATAACATCACAAAGGTTATCATTAGTAAAGAATTATCCAAAGGAGATGAGTGAGTCCAAATGATGGTCCGGTGGTGGGGAAATCCTACTAATTTGGTTAGCTACCATATTTTTGCACTCCTCTCTTATATCTAATATAAAGTTAAAACTCCTGGAGGAAGATCATCCAACGAATGAGGTGGGGCTTAGCTTTAAGTTTATTTAAGAGAAAAAAGGGCATAATGATTAAAAAAGACAATGATTTTTGAACCAATAAGATATTAACATATTTTTTAAAGGGAAAACATAATAGAAATAAGTTATTTTTTAGTGGATTTGTAATTTTCCTAGGTAGGGTCAAGGGTACGCAAGGCATACACAATTACACGAGGATAATTCTCAACCCTTTTTGATAAAACTTCCCCAACTAAAAAGTTAGATGCATCACACATAAGTTTGAAGTAGAGATCCCACCTTTGAGGTTGGATTATGAGAGGTAATATGATATTCCTTTTTAGTGAATTGAAAGCATCATCAAAATTTTTAACAAATACAAATTCATAATCCTTTTGCAATAATCGAGACAAGGGAAGTGAGATCATACTAAAGTATTTAATGAATCAGCAGTAAAAACCAGCCTGGCCTAAGAAATAACACACCTCACAAACACATTTTGGATATGGAAGGGTTAAAATTAATTCTATTTTTGATTTATCCACTTGAATTCCATCATTTGAAATAACATGTCCAAGAACTATCCCCCACTCAAATTCCATTTCTCATAATTTAATATAAGATATTTTTCAATGTAACGGTGGAGGATAAAACCTTTTAATTCCAAACAGTCATCAAAGTAGGATCTATAAACCATTAAGTGATCCATAAAAACTTCTATAAAAATATCAAGGTACTTAGAGAAAATACTCAGCATACGTTTCTAAAAAGTACCGGGATTATTACATAGACGAAAAGGTATCCTTCTGTATGAAAATGTGTTTAATGGACAAGTAAATTTTGTATTTTCTTGATCCTCAAGGGCTATATGGATTTATAAATAAACTAAATAGCCATCAAGGAAACAATAATAGGACTTATCAGCTAGTATTTCTAAATTTTGTTAAATGATAGAGTAAATTGATCCTTCTGTGTGTATTTATTCTGTCGATGATAGACAATATAGACTCACCAATTATTTTGTACACATGTTAGAACTAATTCATTCCTTTAATTTGATAGTACTATTATTCTATTTTTAGGCATGATTTTTAATAGGATAACCCATTTACTATCTGATATGCGATAGATGATCCCAACAAAAATATTTACTAACTTCCAATTTTGAAACTTCAAGTAGGATGGGACTAAAATGATGTTGAGATTTCCTTACGGGCTTACCCTCATCATCTAAAAGTATATGGTGTATACAAATAGATGGGATAATCCAAGGAATATCATCAAATGTACATGATATTTTTTTACACTCTCTCAAAATATTGAGAAGTTTTGATTCCTACTATGGAGAGAGGTTATTGGAAATAATGATGGGAAATTGGTTAATACCCTCAAGATAGACATATTTTAAATTATATGGAAGTGGTTTTAATTCCAACACTGATGGTTTTTGGATTGAGGGAGTGGATCTAGGGGGATTGAGGTCCATGAAACTATATATATGCTCATGTTTATTCTCTAAGGGAAGATAATTAATGGAAATAAGATTTTTAGAATCATCGACAGTCATGGGTACCTTATAATGAACACAATCATTAATTAAAGTACAAAATTTACACTTTTATGAACCCACACAATACTCATAACATGAATCAAAACTCATATAATCTAAGGGTTAAGAAGAGGAAAATGAATCAGAGTACGGGTCAAGGAGGAAATTTTGTGTACGTGTATCATCTAATAACACCTCTCTTCGATGATGATGGATTCTAGTGGTTCAAAAAAGATGACGATGATGACAGTTTCTGATAGTGATGATAGTTTCTGATGGTGATTGTGACTGAGGAATGATGATGGAATACATCTTTGGTGTCAGTCATCTTGTGATGATGGTGGCCAAATCATGATGGTCTTAATTCCTTTCTAATTTCAAATTTTGAAATGGTTTTTCATTTCACGGCATGGTGGAGTCTTGGATGGCATTGATGGAGGTGGATAGTGTCGTGGCAGGCTAGGTGAGAACATGATGCGACTTCTATGGATCTTGAATTTTTTTTGCTTGATGCAATGAGTTTTTGGATTTTGCTGTAGGCAGGTTGTGGTGATTTTTATCCTCTATTTTTTTCTGTTTAGAACCTTGTTAAGGTTCACACTTAGCCTTTAAAAGTGTTATTA
The DNA here is from genome assembly GCA_963277665.1 of Viscum album. Classification (NCBI taxonomy): domain Eukaryota; kingdom Viridiplantae; phylum Streptophyta; class Magnoliopsida; order Santalales; family Viscaceae; genus Viscum; species Viscum album. The sequence continues at coordinate 1,481,888,934 of OY728134.1, forward strand.
AAAAATACAAAAAAATATGGACTGTGGAGTTCTCTTAAATGGGGTGTTTCATGGAATAAATGATATTAAAACATACCTTTTATCTGCCAAACTCTATGGATAGCATAATGTTATGGATGTTGATGATCATATTTGCTATTTTAAGGAATTTCCTCCCAAGTAATCTCAAGAATGTAGAATTCTTCAAGGAAGATGAGATTATTCACTCTTACTAGGACATCCTCAATCACTCCTAATGGGTCTATTGTGCTTCGATTGGAAATTTACACAACAATGCCCATCAATTAAAGATCTCCAACATGCAAAGAAGTATATACCGAGTAAGGTATTACATTAATCACCCAATTCCAGCATTTCATCAGAAAATAAGGTCTCCATTATGGTGTGAGGTATTGTGAAAGTGATCAGATCCTTGAATTTGGTTGGAATTACTAGTTGTATCAAGGATGAGACATTACTTCCTAGGTTGACTCTCTCATTCCCCTTTAGTCACCGTCTATGGGTGAAAATATCTTTAATAAATTTGGTGTAACAAGTGATTTTTAACTACATACAATAAAGGAATGTTAACTTTCACCTTTTTAAATGTATCCTTTATTTCTTTATTAATATCATTATCAAAATTTTTCTTAGGATTATAGAGTATTTGGAAAAAAGAAATAATAATGGACTATTCATGGGAATCCTCAATAATAATTTTTTCCCTGGTTGTTCTATTTCTCTTCATTAGAATATGATATGGGTAGAGAGAAGAGTTTTCAAGTGTGGGACTTACCTGTTGTGTAGAATCAGGGGAAGAAGAATGTTTTTTACCACTATAAAGTGTGACTGTACAAATATTACCTTTGTATTTTAGATTATCAATAGGATGGGATGGAAGATTTATAGAGCCTTGCATATTTATCTCATCAATGGTGTTTTCTAGTTGTCTCACTTGAGTTCATAGGTCGTGAATGGACGATTGTGTGGTCTATTAGAATCAGAGGTTTTGTGTTTCCATTTTCCTAAAAATATCCTTGAGGATTATTTTAGACTTGGGAGGATGAGAATTGTTTTGATATATTTAAGGATAATAAGGTTTCATACATTGGTATTGTTGATACCAGTTATGCTTAGGGTAGCTTGAGTTTCCTCCTTGTTCGTATTATGGTTGTGCTTGACACATGGGGTTGGATTTTTCCAGAATGGTTCTTGCTTGAAGGGTGGTTCTTGTTGAAATGGAAACACATGGAATACTATTTCATAAGACCTAGATGAATCCTGAAGTTGTGGGCACTGGTTAGAAAAATGAGTGTTATCAGAAAAAATACCATAATATAATAGAATAGGAGGAGAGTGTGAATTTCCTTGTACTTCATCTAATTTCCTTAGAATGGTCTAAATCTCATCAAGTTTATTATTTTTCTCTTGTTCTAGTGATGAATGAATCACCTCATGAACTATTCAAGTGGGTGAAACTTCTCATGTACCAAATGGTTATGAATTTTGAGCTATATTGGCTATTAAGTCATGAGAGATGGTAATAGTTTTATCAACTAGGGAACCACCAGCCACAACGTCTATCATTCCACGATCCACGGGGAATATTCCCTAATAGAAGTATTGAATTAGAAATTATTCACTAATTTTTTGGTGGGAGAAAATTGAACAAAGTTGTTTGAATCTCTCCCAATATTGATGAAGGGTCTCTCCTTGTGATTTTTTAATTCCAAAAATTTATTTCTAATTGATGCATTTCAGGAGGTAGGAAAAAATTTCTCCAGAATGAGTCTTTTATGGTCATTCTAGCCCCCAATTGTGGTAGGAAGATAGTATATCCAGTCTTTGGCTACACCATCAAGGGAGAAAGGGAAGGTCATAAACTTAATAAGTCCCTCAGAAACATTTTTTTGGTTTCATGGTGGGGAACACTATGTGAAACTACTTAAGATATTTGTAATGGTCCTGACTAGGAAGACCATGGAATTTAAGAAGTAGGTGGTTTTGATCTTAGCTTAAAGTTGGCTACTTATTTAGTATATTAGATGCACGTAGGTTGGTACTCCACATCCGAGGTGGTCATTTCATTTAAGGTTTGATTATTTACAGCCATGATTTATGGGGTTTTGTTTGGTTCAATTTTTGATTGGTTTGGGACCATTTGAGGTTCCATAAGTGGTTTCTTAATGTTACTTGATTTTACAAATCTAGATAACCATATTTTTGAGTGAACTTTCTTTTTAATTTCTGGGTCAAAATCCAGAAAATTTTATTTTTGTAATCGGGTCCTGAAAATAAGTTGCGATTTTTTGTATTATTTTTTATTTTTATGATGAAATATGGATAAAATAAAATAAATTAAGAAGAATTAAAGGATAAAATAAAATAAAATGTTACATTACATAATTAGAGAGATGAAGAGAGAGAGAGATAGAAAGAGAGATGAATAAACACACAAAAACAAAAACAACTGAAAGGGAAGGGGGATATTGAAAGGAGTAATAAATAAAAATTAAAATAAGTAAATAAAATAAAATAAAAAATAAAAATAAAAATGATATTGTCTCTTCTATAATGATACCAAATTTTTTTCATGTTATCAAGCACATCAAATTATATTTTTAGTTTTATTAGAATTTCTACAGTATAGTAGGAGCCCAAGGTCATTTATTGATGGATCCTTAGATAATTAATTAAAAAATATGGGTTTGATTATTAAAACTAAAGGAGAATTAGATTTTGGAAAACATGGGGTTGATAATGTAATAATTTAAAAGAAAAATTAAAGTGATAAAACAAAGAGGAAATTAACAGAGTTGATTAAGTGTGATCAACCCGAGGAAATATAATTTGTGTTTGACTTTATTACCAAAACTCCCCAAGGAAACACAACAAGAACTCAATGAAAAATCTAGGTTTGTAATTTATTTATTTGTGATACCATGGATTTTTTTTTCATTTCCTTGATAGTGTTTATTAGAGTTCAATTGACCAATATAAACAAAAAAATGCCACAATTAAAAGAGAGAAGAAGGAATGGTGAATAGTGTGTGAACCATCACATGAAAGGGTACCCCCAAACATGATCATATGAGTCTAGTATGAAATAATAGTACATATATAAATAATATAATAATATATTATGATTAAAAACAACACAAAACCCTAGAATTTAAAATATAATACAATTATTACAAAAAAATAAAACTCTGGATTTACAATACGTTCCTCCTTGGGTGATCATGAGGAGTTTAGAACTCTATGGGAGGGGAGAAAGAAAAAGATATTTAATTATCACTTCCCATTACCTCAAAAAATTATAGGTATGATGAGAGGAATACTTTGGGACTCCAAAATGGAAGCACCTTTTCACTTGATCTAACTCCTAAATGTGGTGCCCAAGGTGTTCTTTTATAGCCAAAATGGGAGGTGGTTTTGGGAAACCTGATTTCGAGAAACCATTTGAGACATTGTTTTATGAAACTATTAAATATTAGATCACTTTTAATAAAAATAAAACTTTTTTTAAGAACTAATTTATATCTCCATGTCAAATTTAGTAGCCAGATATTGTATATAATAAGTGATACTTCCAAAATACAGAGGCAATCTTTTGACTTAGTGTAGATTAATTTTATTAGAATGATTGGTTCAGTTGGGACACTTAATGGATGAATTGGGATTAGTTTCCTTAATAAAAGTTTTATCCCACTAAATTTTGGATTTGAGCACAAAATCTCATCCCAAATGGATGCACGGTTTAATATTAGTGTGTGGTTGCGTCCACTGGGGTGATTGAATTCATGTACAGTTTGGGCCGCATTTCTTGAACTACATTATGGGTCCTTCAAATCACATAAAACTACAATGAAAAGATAAAATCTAGTAAAATATCTCTTTTTAAAATGTTCAATATTAAATTATTGAATCAATCATGATGTTTAGGTTTGTATAATAATTGAAATTTACAATACAAAATTAGATTTACAAAGTGGTGTAAGGGTAAAAATGAATAGGAAATCACGATGTGATCAGGTTCATCATGAACCTACCAATCCTCCATGATCACTGATACCTGCACAAATGAAAAATTTGTTAGGAAGAAATATTAAATTTTTGGTAATTTTCAAGTAATATGAGGTTATAGGATTTACCTTATTGACAGTAGGCCCCCCTTACACATGATAGACTCAATATGAATCACTCCCCCATGACTCATCCGACCCCACAGGCAGAGGCACGAGTATAGCTAACTTTCCTTCTAAGAGATATGGGGGAGAATTCATTCTTGGTATAACCTTCACTTGGCTGGTCAAAGTAAATTTCGTGCCTTGAGAGTGGACCAATTTTTATAGTTCTCTTATATATTTCACCAGCTCATCCTAGGGCATGTGGAAGATAACACTAGAATGACCCAACCTAGTGAGGAAGATTCCATCCCTATTGAGGTGTTCCCATATCCTATGGGGGGTGGTGATCTGTCTATAGACACACCATATCTCCCATGTATTGGGGAAGAAAACATCACTAGGCACCTCTAGGAATCACATACATTTTTCCCAAACCTTATAAAAACACCCTCCGAACTTCCCCAAAGGGTTCTCCTTCCTCTCACGACTACTTTCCTAAGAGCATTGAGCCTATTTACACTCCTCTCCCTATGGTATAAACCTATTTCATGCTAGGGATTTTTGTCTCTATAGCTACTTCTCTACCCACTGGTCTAGACCTACCTCCATAGTGTTCTCCAACCATCGTTCATCCTCTACCCCATGGTTTTGGGGACCCTCCTTTGTCGGCCTTAGTAGTTCACTACCTCATCATCTCCCAAAGGTATTAAATCTTCCTAATAAATTCATAGTCATGGCTGAGCCCATATGAGATATTGGGGGATGACAACTCATTTAATCCTTTTACATCTTCATGCGTAAAGATTCCCCATATTTTTCTAAGGACTTAAGGTTGGTGCTCATAACACACCTCTGCATAAACCTTCAAAAATAAACTACTATATACATCAAAACTACCTCAAAAAATGATAATGGCCACACAAATCACATATCACTTTACATTCAACCCTCACCATAAGTACCCCACCTAGTAAGACTTGGTGGTAGGACCACTAATTTATGTTTCTTAAGACATCATCTGTCACCGTCCCCATGAGAAGGTTGAATAGATAAAAAATTAAGCAGTCTGTCAACCCAATCCTCATTAGTGCATCCACTAAGCCTGAGTTGAGAGGAATACTCTATAAAATGTTCAGAATATATGGTTGGAAGTTCATGTTGGGAGGAGATATGGGGTCTGAGTATTTGTATCCACCAATGTGTGTGGAAACCCAACTCTATAAAAAGTGTAAGGTCCCACACGTGCATAAAGGAGTCTTCCATTGAATGATGTGGAAGAGAACCATATATATCTTTTCTAATACAGGGAAAACCAAGTTGATGCACTTCCCCATTTCCTATATCATTGACATGATGAGGGAGATTAGCTGCACCCACCATGTGTGCATCCCTCATCAAGAGAATCTATTCGCAGATCAACATGGTAATGAATCCTTATAGCCTAACCAATGGAGCCTCAATATTCACACAGTCACCCCAAAACTTCCACTGGATCACCTCTAGGATCCTACATCAAGAGTGTTCCTTTCCCTGTTGGAATACACAGGGAATTAATAAGGCTTCCTGGGTTGCCTATCCACTGATTCATTCAAAAAGTATCCAAACCACTACTGAATGGGATTTCATTCATACCTATATTGTGTTCACTCATACCTTTAACTAAAAATATAAATGAAATTTCCATATCTAGAAACTGTTTCTGGTCATACCATACATTCTCTATGGGGAATAATTCATCATACGTCGCTCCTTGAATCGGGATCCTATAAATCTAGAAAATATCCCATAAGCTGATGCTGACCTCCCCATGGTGCAGATAAAAGTTATTGGTCCCTGGTTACCACCTAGTTAGCTACTCTTACATGATATCCATGTGTAGGTAGATATGGAACTATGATGCACATTATTCTTTGTAAAACCTGACCCTCTTTATCTATGCCACAAACTCATGGAATGACTAACATTCCCAGTAGCCCTGGGCCCACTCATCCATAATGTTTCCACCCTAGAGAAGATCCCATACATCAGTCCATCCTTTAGTGGGTCCCCTAAGCTTTATTTGAGAATTTTCTCATGCTAAGGAGGGGATTTCTCTTCCTCTAGCTCCTCCTTGTTGATGTTGTTAGGTGATTCCAGAGAGTGTGCACCTTGAGGGACACATGATCCTTTAGGATGTGTCCTCAAGAATCCATGTGGCACTGACATATTCTAGGTGAAATACTTAACTAGTAAGTAGGATCATATTTATTAGCTCTAGGGATAAACAATTCCTCCCTCAGAATGGATCCATATAGTGGATGCCTCCTGCAGTGCGGGTACTCCTGCTGAGCTGCCATAAATAATGTAGTAATAATGTCATGGTATAATGTGCTCTATATGCTCTCCTAGATCATTAATTTTCTAACCATATCCTATAAATGAGTAGAAACATAAATCTCACCTTTAGAAACCATTTTTTCAATACTTTTAAGTTTTTAGAGACTAGTTCATGAAGGTATACTCACGAAAGTCTTCTCGTGCAAGTCGGGTTCGTGAAACTCTATTTGTGAAGGTCTGGTCAAAGAATTAATTTCACAGAAGGGGTGAGTTTGGAAAGTAGTGAGGATTTAAATCCAAAAACACTTGTAAAGGTTTTAGGTTTCATATAAAGAGCTAAAAAACTATCTTTCATGATAAGATTGTACTCCCCTAAGGGCCCCTTCCCCTATTTATAGGCGTATAACCAAACTGAGTTACATGAAGGAGTTTCGAAAAGGGAGTTTATAATAATAAATTATAGTGATTTTCCCTAATAATATAACCCTCCTTTACCCATCATATCAAATTCCCAGGTGGGGGCATTTTTGATGCCGAAATACATGTGTCATATGAGAGGCCAAGGAAGGAACAACAATTTATGAGAAAATTTATGCCAAAACGTCCCTAAAATATACTTAAGGGACTAGATTCATGAAATACCCCACCTTTTAAAATGACCATATTTAAAAAAATCCCCGGCTATATGGAGGGTTGATGGTAAACTCTGCATAATGTTAGTCAATCTCATGTAGTGTTGTTTCACAAATTCATGAATATTTGATAGTAAATATTTCATACCACTTGTTCCAAAAGCTCATATAAGTCCTCATTATTTCCTGAAACCAATTCCCCCAGCTTTATTGAGACTATAAATACCCCCTTATGTTTTAAATTTAAGGGGACATGACCTTTAAGCTTTTGAGAAAATATTTGAGTTTTTGATACTCCAAAGCTTCACTAGTGAAAGAGAAGATGGATCTCCCAAGGTATCCATATTCCATGAAACCGTATCCCATGGGTTTTTGAGAACCTAAAACCATAGTGGAGATGCATTTTAATATGGTACATAGCCTTCACTTAAGAAGTAATCATTTTTAGGCTCTTGGGGTTTCACGAGATAACTATCCTTTATGAAACCAACCCTACGGGTACCAAGACTTTACCCTGAGGTATGGTAACTCTATTTCATGAGACACCTGACCTCCTTGAAACCTATATCCTTCATGAAGCCCTAATACTTTATGAAAACCAATCTTTTAAGAAACCCATCGACCAATAATATTCATGGTCCCTCCTTTCAACTGATCCCACTTCATAAAATTTAAGTTCCCAGATGCCTTGTGGTAATCAATAACCAGTTCAGTTTCACCCTAAATGTCTGTGCAGTTGGTTCCACCTAATCTCATGTATTCCCAATTTTATCCAAGTGAATCTTGGGTCTTTATCCTACCTACGTATCCTAATCATAGGTACACTTATTCCTATTTAACATAAGCATAGTTACCCTAACATCTGGCCTCTTGATTGACATTCCTACATAGAAATTCCAACGTCATGTCCTACCCAGGGGAACATGAGAAATGGTCATATAATCCCTAGAGGTAGCATCATTGTGTTAAACTATTGAATTATCTCAATGGGTATTCTTTATGAAGAATATTATTCTACCATGACATGGTCACCCCTCAAGGAGTGATCCCTATCCATGTCCGAGAGGTATGACATAAAATATCCTAGATCTACATTCTAGTCATGTGATGTTAAACTATATGACATCATCCTTAGAACCTAGCATACAACTACAGTCTTAACCCTTGTGATGAACATAGGATGCATTGTGTATGATCATCACGGGATTACAACTTCTCATCCACCCAGGGATGAAACTGCACCCCTAGGAAGCTCCCACACATAATACCTACACCATCCTTCCTCACCATGGGATGAGAAACCCACAATTGGAAGCTTACACACATAATCCCCACTCCATCCCTCATTGACAATCCTTTTGTGACATGATTATCCTTACCATATGATGTTAAACTGTATGGACTGGTCTTTTTTAATGACCTTAAACTATGACATTGAACTATGTGGGTTTTGATCTCTATATCTCAAGTAGGGTATGTAGGGTGCCTCCATAAAGTTAAATCCCAATGGCCATAGGATATAAGTGTGAAATACTTTCCCCCTGGGGGAAAACTTAACCACCCAATCCATCTTAATAGTATTTTTTGATCCATATACACAAGACATTAAGTTCGTGACCCGATCCTTCTCAATAGGATGATCTAATCTATCTTCATAAGACATTAAGACTGTGACCTGATATGTCTCATCAGGATGTTATGATACATCTCCACAAGATGTTAAACTTACACCCTAATCTAGAATCTCTACCCCATGCAATAAATGTGGTATTCCTGAGGTAAAAATCCTTAGAATACTTACGCACTTGGTGTTAACTACCTCATGGATGACACAATATTCCTTGGGTTCAATGCATAAGATTCATCATAAATGAGATTACCTCCAAAAGAGGAATACTTTATAGGTTCCCAATATACCCAATTTCCCAACATAACACAATGTTCCCAACATGACTACTCGCATGACCAAAGGTTGCTGCCCTATCAAGACAAAAGAAACATAATTAACTAGCAACTACTTCAGGATGACACCATGAATGAGTTCCACAGACAAGAATTAAATCTATGAGGGATAACCGGACTAAGAAAAAATAACCAAGGAGGATTCCATGGAAGGATGAACCAAAATCCCATCATTCCATTTCGATCAAGGAGTAAACATCACCGATGAATGTGATGAAATCTACCTACAATTGGAAAGTGAGAATATAGGGAAATAGAATAGTGTGTGACACATTAACCCTTATAAAAGAATCATAAACAACAACCATAATAAGAAATTAATTAAATTAAATTCTAGAAATACATAGATCAGTTGATTCTCAAGATCAGTTGAAAGATGATAAACATGTGATATAAAATTAATTTTTCAATAAATTAAACTTGGGGGAATTTTAAATGAATTTAAATAATTTTTTCTTTTTTTTAATTTATAAAATATTAATCACATTTTCTTAATTTTTTTTTCTGAATTATATATATATATTAATATTTTCAGGCTCTCGAGTGGTCCGAAAACCCCTAAAAAGGGGTTCACGTCCATTTTTGGGCTTGTATGGGGTTGATTGGGTGGGAAAGGGCTCGACCTGGGTTGATGAATGGTAGGTTACCTAGATGATATGCAGGTCTATGGTTGGTTTAGGGAGAATTGGGTTGCTCAGCCACCAAATATTATTTTTAATGATTTTTTTCATTAAAATAAGACACTAGCTCTACTTTGGCATGGGTATCAATTCCATGCTGCCCCTTTAGTGGGGAATATAATTTAATCAAATGGAATGGATATATCTACCCCCAACATTATAATTTTTTGGCATTTGATGAGAACTATTATGACCAATGGAATCCGACCAGAATATAGGGGTTCAGTGGTAACAAACTCATCCCACCACCTTTAGTTAAATTATAAAAGACACATACACACACATGTTATTCAAATTTAAATCCACAAAAAATTAGTTTTGATCTGATTTAAATATTCATAGGACTGTAACATGGCTGTTAGAGATTGTAACAAACAAAGGTTTCCAAATGAATAAATTTAAGCACAAAAATTAAATTGAACAAATACCTCATTTGATTTGAAGATGTTGTTGAAGAATACTCATCCCTGATGATCACTACTCGAAGGAACTGATGTTGGATCCATCTTGATCATCTACATACACTTTCAAATCCCGTAGCGGTGTCGAACATCAAATTTAGAGTGCTAGAACAGATCATTGACTATCCTTATGACATCTAAATTATCACCACAAAGCCATTACTTTGGTATGAAAAAGTAAACTTGGATCAATTCTTGGAATGGGGAGCTTCTCTCTCTAGGATGTAGAATAGATGAGAGTTGATCTCTCAAATTTGAGTGGATGAAAAGTGTAGAATATAAATTACCATTATTTTCATATATATATATATATATATTACATAAAATAACCAAACCACATTATAACCGTATTGTTTTAGTATATTTGGAAACATGGAAACATAAACAACTGGTTCATAAAATATCTACATCGTCTCCTTCTTGTTCCTTCATAACTAGAACCCTTTTTGTTGGATCATTTTATACCAAATATACACAAGAGGGGGGGGGGGGGGTGAATTGTGTCTTTTCAGAAATCATTGCAAGATTGTGTTCTCCCCTTTTAATTTAATCAGATGAATTAATACAGTGGAAATTTAAATAGCAGAGACACAAGATGTATAGTGGTTCGAGGAACAGAAGGCCCCTAGTCCACTCCGTAACGCTATACTCCATGAGCTTGGTGATTTTCACTCTCTAGTCCTCATTTCCACATACCGTTTCACAACTGAGTATAGGCAGTTGACACCTTTACAATCTAAGGCAAAAAAAGTCTTCTGGTTCACTTATAAAACCTACACAGCTTAGTATGAGAAGTCGGTCACTCAGGAATAAAAAATAAATATTTTTGTATTCTGAAAATACTTTCCAGATGTTCTTCACAATTGCAATAGCATGCAATTGACAGTAGATAGATCGTCACCTTCAGAAATAATGATATTCACAAAAGAGTCATTCTGAGTCTATCCTGTTGTAGTAGATATAGAAATATAATTCAAAACTTCAGCAGTAGCAGATTCACAAATGATCTTCGATGTAGAATGAATGAATATTCTATCGTGATTTTTCTTCTTTAGCAAATAGAACTTTGTTGTTATCTTAAATAAGATGATCTTTATGATTTGACAGTCTCTATTTTTATTCCTCTATTTAGAATGATTGAGAGATCACATAAGATCTCGTGTTGCTGTTCGAAAAAACTCATATATAAAAATAATGATAAACACTTCTTTTGTAAATTTTAGATCCACAAAAGTCGCATTTTGACTTGCGATATTCAAATATTTGAATTTACAGAGTAGTCGTAACTCCCAGAAGACTCGACATAAAAATATCCTTTTAATTCGATCATTAAAATATTGATAGAACAGCTTTGAATCAGTCAAATTCATGCTTTAAAATCAGCTTTAAATCCAACTTGAAACCAACCTAATAATTAGCTTGCTGACCATTGCATAAAAATATCAATTTTAAATTCTCCAACGCTAAACGTAAGGTTGAGTTGTACAGTATGCATCCTATGAACGTAACGTAGATTATAAACATAAGGTTGATGTCATAGGTTTGGAAATGTATGGTTGATCACAAATGTAAGGTTCATGTCACTTTCATCAAATGTAAGTTTGATCATAAACGTAGGGTTAGTCATCCATACTTTTCTCTTCAACTTTCAAACATATGATAAAATATCCATAATTTTACTTGATCCATAATTTTCCAAGAACGTATGGTTATTTACAAAAGTAAGGTTGTTGAACCATACTTTTGAGAAACAAACGTAATGTTTTACACTTATGTACGGTTATCCTTCTATACTTTTCTAATATCCCAAATGTAGGGCTCCTTCTTAATGTAGGGTTATTTTTTCATACTTTGCTGATAACATATGGTTCCTCTTCCATACTTTTTCTCTTATCTCATAAAGTATACACCACATTTTATCCTTAATCTAAATTTCTCCATGTAGGGTATGAACAGTGTTTCTAGAACGCACTAAAATAGATCCCGAATATGTAGAGCATGAACAATGTTTTCAGAACACGCTAAATGCGAATACCTTAGAAATTAATTCTCGTTATTCAAGAATATAAATATTTTGTCCAGAAATAAAAATATAATGAATAATAAATTCCTCAAAAATAATTAATAAATAAAATCATTAGAAAATAATTAAGGACATTTGTGAGCATCAAAATTGTCATAAAGAGATAGATTATTGTTCTCAACAAACTCCCTCTTTAAAAACAAACAATATTTATTGTTAAAAACAACACTTGATCAACACTTTTGACATATCATACTTAATACATTTATTCATGTCCTTGGGGAAAAGAAACATAATAAATGGAGAGATTAGATTCTCAGAAAGGATAAATATAGGATATATCAATCAATGATCATATAAAAGCATTATATAATAACAATATTATGTGATCATGATCGTAACTTATGAATTTTATACCCAACCTATCATAGATCATAAACATGATTCATTTTATAAACATTGTCATTTCAGAAAATATAGAACATAAAAGTGATAAATCGTCATAAATAAATCATAATCCATAATATCATTTCATAAAAGTATGGAACCATCATAAATATAGAAAACCCTATTATATGTCAAGGTTAACTACCAAGACCATCGACACAGTGGATAAGAACACACATGTCTCTTCTAGTGGCTCGAGATTCACCTGTTTCCCATAGTGGATCAAGACTATTGACTTGTTTCCCATTTCTATATCATGAGATATAAATATTTACCCAATTAATTAGAGGGAGATATAGTTCCCACTCGTACCATAATTAAAACCATACATATGTGTTCCACAAGAACATAAATCATTCATCATATTAGAACCCATGAAAAGAAATTGGTTTCATAAATATCTTGAAATGATAAACATAAGACTACTATAAATATAATAATGATATCATACTTAAATAATATCCCTAGTAATTCATAAATAACATCAAATAATTTTATCTTATATGGAAAATAATTTGGAAAGATTACTTGAAACAATTCTTGAAAAAAATAAATTTTCATTTTAAATCATTTATTTTTAAAAGATCCATGAAATTATAAAGGAGAAAATTTTACATGAAAATAACCTTGTAATATTATAAAGGAAACATCAAATAATTAAGGCATCGTGACGGTGGGAAAATCCACTCATTCTATATAATTTTAAAAATGTTCCTTCTATATTTTTGTTGGAAAATTTAAAAAGAACCTCATTTAGAAAAAGAAAAAAAATATTTATTTCAAACCATTTTTATAAAGTGAAACATGATTCAAAATGACTTTAAAAAATCACAATATAACATTAAAAACATTTTTGGAAACAATTTTAGAAAACATGGACATAGAAGAAAAATATAGTTTTAATGGAAATTTTTAAAATATAAATTTTTAAAGAAAGTAACTTATAAATATCATATCATTGATTTGAGAATTAATAAAATGAATTGATTATGTGTATCAAGTATAAATCCACATACAACAAGTGGAAATAATAAAATAATAAAATTTATTTCACACATAATCTTAGCATAACATCATAAATGAATTATAATTTTAACCCAATGAATAGAAATTGAGTTAAGAAATCCCTTACCACTTTGTAATCAGTCGAATCATATGACACATAAAAGTAATAATTATCAAATGAAACATTTAATACCATGAAGATAATGAGATTCATGGTACAATATATTAAAGGAAAGTATATACACCACACAAAAGAAATAGGTGGTGAGTAAGGCATATATCTTACAAAATATAAAGGTTTAAAGAATGTTATTAATTAATTCTTGAACTATATTCATATTTATAATACCTTATATGATTCTTTTTTATTATAGTAACTACTATTCCTTAATAATACTTCATTATTTTCATTGTTTCAGATGTTTTTGTTTCATGGTTTCATGGTTAGTTCATTTTTGTATAATTATGAATTTTCTTGTTACGTGGAAATAAAACTACAGAAGTGAAATAAAATTGTATTCATGCACCTATAGAAGCTTAAATTTTCTCATATATCATTTTTATTTCTATTATAAGGATGATTCATTTGATAAAATTATAATGATAGATGTTAAGTTTATTTTGATGATTTTTTAGACCATTGTGAACTAGTTTTGTTTTATTTAATATTATGTTTATATATTAGTTTTAGAACATTAAATAGGTTATAATATACATTTTAAAATATAATTTTTCCATAATAATACTTTATTACCATCCTTGAATGTAATAATGGGAAACAAAAAAATCATTATCGACAGAGATAGTTGACCGCCATAAATTGGACAATGGTTTCGTTTCTTTTGAATAAGAGGAGATAAGAAAAGGGATGGATATAATATATTCCATTAGAAATATAAAATTCAAGTATTTGAATGATACTAGAGTTACTATTATTTTAAATATGAATTATTTTAAGAGAAGGTAGAAATATAAATGAAAATAATAGAGGTTATTTGATAAAGTCACCTCTTGAATATCACCTCCTTAAAAGACCCCTTAAAAACTTGGAATTAGTCTTTGTGTGAGACCATCAGACAATATACATGGATAAAGTGGGGAGGAGAGGTTTTTATATACATTTGAATATCTCCAAGGCTTTTTAGGATAAAGGGGGTGGTGAGGAGTGGTATTTATACACGAGGAGGGGTGTCTTTAAGTGATTAAATAATGATTATTTTATATTTAAAGCCAACCACATTTGGGTGGAATTAATTACAAATAATTTGGATTATAATTAATCTTTTAAAGTCTATTTATGTTCAAGAAACACATAAAACACCCATTTAATGTTGTATTTTTTTGTATTTTATTCTTTTACCTTTTAAGTTTAACCTGCTATATTATTTTACATATACTATGGTGAATCTTATTTTTACCATGGTAAATTTTTTATGCCTAAAATTGGAAATGAAATTATAACCTAATTTTAAACTCATGATTAAAAATATGTAATCCATATTTAAAAATTCAAAACAAATGATTTTCAAAATTACATTTAAAATTAAACTGTCAAAATGAAATGAAAAATAGTTTTTTTTGGAAAAAATGTATTTTGAAGCCAAAAAATGTACTTATACCAAAATATAATGTAAATATTATTTAAATGTAATTAATAAAATAATATATAACTAAAAATTACTTTAATTAATTTTATATAAATTTAAAATCATAAAATGACTTTTAAATATAAATAAAATGAGGGTTTTATAAAAATCAAAATTTTTACTATTCCCTGAAAAATTTAACTTTTCAGAAAATTATTAAAATTTAATCGTAAGATAATTTTGACATGATGAATCCAAAAATTTTATCAAATAAATTTTATAAATGTGTCAAAAATAAATCATATTTATTTTTTCATAGATAAAAATAAAAATCTCTTTTGAAGAAAACATATATTTAAAGAACAAAATGACTTTACTAAAAATCATGTGTTTATTTACTAAGCATAAATAAATTTTTATTGAACATGAAATTCATATATATTTAATAATATAGTTAATACTATTCACACCCTCAAATTTAATGGCTAATTTATAATGGTTGAGCTAAAATAATAATATTTTTGGAGTTCATTTAAGATCAGTATTCTATGGAACATAAGCTATCAAAGAGATTAAATTTATTTTAAAAGAAGATACATACCATAAAATCTTGGGGTGTTACATAGAATCCGCAAATCAAGTAACCCGAAGTTCATGTCTAAATTATTAAATTGGAATAAAATAAAGGACCGATAGTTTTAGTTGTCTTGAAGATCTAGATACATACATTATTCTCATATTACATTGGAAATATAAAATACATAACATAATAAACACTCTTGAATCCTTGATATTATTCTTAATATCCTTCTTCATATCCTAGGGAAATAAAAAAAATAAAGGGTGGGCTCATATTCTCAATAAGAGTTATGTACAACAGAATTTATCCTGAATAAAGAAGGTATAATCAATATGGCATGGTAAATAACTGAAAACACATTCCATTTAATCAATAAATTGATCACTAAATGCATCCATGTATAATATCAATGTAGTAATCTCTTGGATAGTAATAACTGGATTCTTAATGAAATAAATGATTAATATTGGACATAATGATCTCAGACATCATGATATATTTACCGTTAAATCCTTAAGAGAAGACAATTTAATCAATGGATAGGTATATACAAAAAACCAATTTAATAATTTTTGCTAAATGATTTTCTCATGAGACCTATTGACGCATCGAGGGACTATCTATAACTAAGAACCACACATCATTTCATGTCCAATTCATTCCTCGTATATTGAATTATCAAATTAATTCATAATCAATATTTCTTATCAACAAATATCCATATTCAATTAAGGATTCAAAATATCCATATTTCCCCAGTAAATCAAATAACTTATAGTAAAACCTGTACATAGAAATGGTATACAATTTTGGATATAATAATATCCATGATACAAATAATATGGATATTTAAAAGAAATTAAATTTCTAATGAAATTTTATTATAAGAAGGTGAATGTTTCAAGAGAATGTTAATGGCTACAAAATTAATAAGAGATAAAAGATGACCACCAATTCATTAGAAATATAGGTTTTGTAATGAACTCATGTATTTTGGAGAATAAAATAAATTAGAATTATAAATTTAAAATAATGTTTAATTAAATATTTTTATTTTTAAACCCATTTAAAACTTGTATAAGAAGCTAAAAGATTATAAAATTGTAATAGCAGCGTGAAAATCCATCAACACCATATACATTAAAAAGAAACATTCCATTTGGATTTTGTAAAGAAAGTAAAAAATTTAACTTCTAGAAAAATTTATAGATATTATTTTCAAACCATTTAAAAATTCATTAATAACATAAAATATCCTTGAAAAATAATTTTATTAAATAAAATTTACTTTCTTAAAACAATTTTTAAAAATATTGATATAAAAGAAAAATATTCCTGATGAAAAAAGAAAAATATGATCGACTTTTATTTGAAACAATTATTTTCTTGATTCAAGTTCCAAAGAAAGTTAAAGTTTTAAAAATATGTATAAACTCTTTAAATATATATATTATAAAAAATATTTTAATTTTATAAAGTATATATTATAATATTCCTTCAATGAAAATAAGAGAAATCCCAAAAAAATGAGATTGTAAAATAAATTCTTAATTATTTGGAAACATTCAAATTAAAAATCCTTGAAAGAATAAAATTAAATCAAAATTTCATAATAATGAATAAATATATATTCATGTTAAATAAATAAAAGTTTAATTATATAAAGTATATAAAAATAAATAGGTTCATAATACCCAATATGTCCCAATGGAGTTGAAATTGAGACGAAATCCATTACCTCAAGTTTTTCTTACCTAGTAAGTCCTTTTAAATAGTAGTATAATAAATTTATATTTATTATAATTATATAACATAACCATATTAATATATATAATATAAAATATTATCCTTTTATAACATTTTATCAACCATTTGTTAATAATCTTTTATTATTATCATTATTTCAGGGGTTAACTGCTTCATTTTTAATGTATGTTTTGATTCAGTAGTTTCAATAATTTAATCTTGCTCATGGTTCCATAATATCCAGAAATTTATTCTTGATATAAATATCATATATATTAAATATATATATATATATATATATATATTTATACTCATCCAAAAAATATAGAGATGGAAAATGAATTATACCTTTCATGAAGACGGTAGGTCATACGTACGCATGGACGTTGTTTTCACTTTTCAAAAGATGAAACAAAAGAAAGGTAAATAATTATTCACCTTTATAGGATTTTTTATATAATATATATATAATATATTTATTAAATATATACTTATTACCATCCATATAAAATGTATATGAAAAAATCACATCGTTTCATGGATGTGGTAGTCCACACGTTCACACAAATGATGTTATTGTTTCCAACAGATTGGAAGGAAAGAATGTAGATATGCTATTATAATTATAAAAGAATTATTATATAATAAATATCATATATATCCATTATTTACATCTTTTTAATCATCTAGGTGAAGTGATGATGAAAAACGAATTACATCACTTTGTGGAGACGGTAAGACGTACGTGCACACATGCAGTGTTTTCACTTTTCATAGGATGAAAAAAGATAGAAAATTATTTTACCATTATAATAATAACATATAAGTATATTTATGATACTATATTTATTACTTTATCATGGTTATAACATATTTATATTAATTATAATAATAAATAAACTTGAAAGATTCGGTAAAGATGACCACCTCTTCTTTGGTAGCCTTCCTTTAAATTCCTTCTCAAGGACCCTTAGAATGGTCTTTTAAGAAGACAAAAATTTATAATTTTCATATAGGGAAGTGTCTAAGATAATTGGAAATATTATGGGTAAAATATATGACACAATTTAGTGTAAATGAAAGAGAGAAGGTGTTCTCTTTTGTAAGTGAGGGGAGGGGCACTTTTGGAAATTCATGAAATATTATTATATAATATGTGTCTAATTCTTGTAAATTGGTTATAAAATGTAGTATATTATAATATAATTAGTATATGGTCTTAATATAAACATCTAAGTATTTTTTTATAGTTTTAGATATAATTTTAAACCTTATCCTTTGGATTAACCCCTTGATTAACTATTTTTAACCTTAATCGTGGTAATGCCTTTTTAAATATTAAAGGGTTATAATTTTACATATAAGGTGATAATTGGATAATAAATGGAAAAGGGATTAAATTTTCAACCATATATTATCATCATTTTCCTTTTTCAAGTTTTTTTTATCTTTTTTAAATAATTTAATAAAATATTATTTTTATAAAATATCATTAATTTCAATTTTGACACTATTAATTTAATTTGACATTAAAGACACCAATAAAAATATTTAATTAAAATATAATCATTTAAAACATACCTAATATGATATATTCATCTATAAAATTCACAGAATACAATAAGTTGTTCAAATTATATTACTTTTAATATTTTTAAAATCATTTATTTTATTTTTCTATTAATTGAAAAAAATACTATATCGGCATTGCATAAGCATTTAAGGTAATTATTAAATAACTAAAAATTAAAAAAAAATTACCATGAGAAAAATAATAATTCATATTTCAAATTAACATTTTAAATTGATCATAACCTCTTTTTATCCGTATGGAAAAATATTATAGATATTATCGTCAAGAGTGTGAGATTTTGTTTTTATTCTTTTCTTAAAGTATAATAAAGGCCCATATCAAAGAAAAATAGAAACAAGTGGACATATTGTTGATAAATGGATTTAAATAATATAAATAAATTCATAAAATAGGATAAAAGAAAGTGTTATAGATATTCTATAGCCTTATTCCAAAATTTTAACCCTTTTTACCCATTTTTCCCTTACCAAGGTGAAAATTATCCACCAAGGTTATTATTCATAATGAGTAAAAATAAAAAGGATAAATTTACCAAATTTTAACCTCATGATTAAAAATTTGGAATAAATTATATCAAATTAATTTTACAAATGTGGTAGAAATTAATTTATGATGAAAAATGTAAAACATAATGAAAAATTATTTTTTAGAAAAATGGATTTTTAAGTCCAAAAATGAACTTATACCAAAATAAAGTATAATGATAATTAAAATGAAATTAATTCTATTATTTATAAATAAAGTATGTTTATATAAATTTAGGATTAAATTCAAACCATTATGTGTCTTTTTCAATTTGTAGGAATGTATATTTTACAAAAACTGATATTTGTTCACCATTCATTGAAAAATCAATATTTTCAGAAAAATATCAAAAAAAATCATAAGATAATATTTACAAAATGAATTCAAAAATTATTTAATTCTCACATAATAATATTTTAATATGTTTTAATGGTTTTTTTAAACTCAATTTTATGTGGAAAGCAAGCTATCACTAAAATTTATTTAAGGATAAATATATCATAAAATATTAAGATATTACATTCTAACCCCCTTATAAGAATATATAACTCAAAATTTAATAATTTAATTAAAAAATGAGGATATTTATACCTCATGATATCCTTAGGTTCCCACATAGATTATTCAATTTTATGAATTTTCCACACTTTGACTAGGTGAATGGTCTAGTGTCATAACACTTTCTCTCTTCCACCCAAAATCTCCATAGATTGTTCCTCATAAGACAGATATTTATATAAAAATATGAAATACCAGTTTATAACATGTGATGGATCATGTATATACTTCCTTAGAAGATATACATGGAATGTATAGTTTACTTGAGAGAGATTCAGAAGAAGTTCCAAGCGATAAGATACTATCCTGATATGATCAAGAATTTTAAATGGACTAATATATCTCGAGATAATCTTTTCATTATTTCCAAATATAAAAACCTTATTCCAAGGAGATATTCATAGAAATAAAATTTCACTATCTTTGAACTCAATATCTTATTGATGATTGTCATCATAATTTTTTTATCGATACTGAGACACCCTTATTTGTTATTGAATGGATTTAACCTTCTCTACCATAACCTAAGATAGATTAGATAATAATAGATTTATTTATATAAATTTATCCCAAAACATTAGAGTTCTTCAGTCCCTTCCATAGAGGGATTTATAAGGAGCTGTCTGAATGATCGAGTGAAAGCTATTATTGGAAGGAAATTCTACTGAAGGAAGGTGTTAATCCCAACCACCTTTGAAATTAATAGATAAATATCTTAATATTACTTCTAGAGTTTGAATGGTCTTCTCAGAATAACCATTTATCTAAGTATAATAAGAAATATTGAAACTCAAATATGTGTCAAGATCCTATTCAAGGATTATCCAAAACATAATGGTAAACCTCGGATCCTGATCTGATATGATTGAGAGTGGTACTCTATACAATCTCCCAACATCCTTAATATATAACCGTGTAATATTATCAAGGGAGAAATAATATCTAATAATGATAAAATGTTATAATTTTAAAAGGCGCTCAACTACAACCCAAATAGGATTGTGGATTTTAGATGTTTTAGGGAGTCCGTTGATGAAATCCATGGTAATGTTTTCCTATTTCCATTCTTGTATAAGTAATGGTTGCAATATTCCTATAGACTTATGTGCCTTAAACTTAACTTATTGATACACTAAGAATTATTATATATACCCTAAAATATTCATTTTCATGTTACCTCTCCATATATAATCTTTTATATCATTATATATCTTTGAACTTCTATAATAAATATAGAATGATGAACTATGATCTTCATATAATAAATACTTCTTCAATTATGGTATTATAAAGACACATACTCATTCCTTAAACCTTATAATTATAGTATGATCATGGTTAAACTCTAGAACATTCCTCACATTCTTCTATAATTGCATATCTTCCCTTTTAACCTTATTAATCCTCTCATAGATGGATGGTTTAACATTCATCAAAGAAAGATAAAATCTATCCCCTTTCTTCAATATTTAAAGATCCAAATTATGAAAATACATAAATATTAGATCTATTTCAATCCTAATCATGAAAAAACTTGCATGATATTTCTAAAAAATATCATCAATCTCTTTGTTCACCTTTCTAGGGTGGTTATGTATTGATCAATCAAAATATTTAATCAACTAGAACTATCTTATTTGAAACATATTAAATTATTTCTATGTAAATATATATTTCAAACCTATATAACCATTATATATATCACAACTTGTACTATAAATAATATTACACTATATCTTCAATGTAAAAATTACCAGTGTTAACACCAAATCAGGAGTTTTGTAATTTTTTTCATCAATTTTCAATTGGAGAGAGGTATAAGATATCACCATATCATTATGAATAAGGAATCATCCCAAACCCTTATTTAAGGAAAAACTATATATCACAAACCATTCTCCACTACATGATAGTGTAATCACAAGTGCACCTAACAAATTTTTATTCAATTATTTGAAATTATACTCACATTAATATATGGATAAGAAATTGATTACCATATGACTCAAATTGGTGGGAGGATTAGGTAGCCATGAGAAAATTTTCAAAATATTTGATACCATCCCGATAGAACAAGAAAACTATAAATCTCGGTTACCATGACTATTCTATGAAATTACTTAATAAATTATATTTTATAAGGATATACTGATATAACCTCACTTGAAATTATATAAACTAATAATGATACTTTTTATAGCCAAAATTCAAACTTGGTAAAATTTTCATATAGCTTCTCCTTACTTAAGAGTCTTCAACCCAATTCTCATTTTTTCTTCATACACTTACTTTTTCTTTGAATATATAATAATATCATTGTTTTTTATGCTTTCACCAAGACTTCCTACATGTCAAAACATGTTGGATTATTTTTCCCACCATTCCCACTTTCCAAAGGCTTGATACTTTCATCCCTTTCATCAGAAATCTATACTCCTTGATCAAAATAGGATGATGGGTAGTCGGTTCCTCATTCCATGGTTTCATTCTTGGAACTCGTTTCCTTGTATGGGTCTCCCTCAAAGATTAATTCATGTTTGTGGCACTCATTCCTAGTGCCATATCTATGTAGAAGATGGTTAATTACACTGATTCTGTCTTGACTAGAAAGAAACCTTCGATCAGGAGAGTAGTCATGGTGGACATCTCTGGGAATGTTTAAACATTTGTAACATTGATCAACTCTAAAGATAACTCTTTTTGAGGGAATCTCATATGAGGCATATTATGTGTGGAACCCAATTCATCCCGTGTTGATCACATGGTAATTGATGCTAGGGGTATAAGTAATCCATGGATTTTTACCTCATGCATCCCATGTTTATTGCATGGGGTAGGTATTCTAGGTTAGGTCACAAGTTATACATACTGTGGAGATAGATCAAAACACCTTGTTGAGACAGATTGGGGGACAAGTTTAACATCTCATGGAGATATATGGATGGTAGATCAGGATGCCCAATTGAGGTGGATCAAAGAGGTGTGTCCCTATAAGAGAAATATCACACCTGAGTTTGAGGATGGATAAGAACTCCCCTTGAGGGAGACGCACGAGGTGTATCTCTAGGAGGGAAGATATCACATCTGAGTTTACCATTTTAAGAATTGAACCTCCGGGAGGTGTCCTATATGCCATTTTTAAGAGATAGGGATCAAAATTCAAAAATTTTGATGCCATAATTTAAGGTAATATGACAGGACTGATCCATTCAGTTTAACGTCATGTGGTAAGGATGTTTGTGTAAAGAAAGGAGTGCCAATGAGGGATGGTGTGGGGATTATTCATGTAAGATTCTCTTTGGGGGTGTCTTTTACGCCATGATAGGATAACATACCATGATTATTGTACAAGGGGAATCCTGTGTTCATAACATAGGGTAAGGCTACAGTTTTACATTATGTGTTGAGGATGTTGTTATATAGTTTAATGTCGTATGACTAGGACATGAAGATGGTTATTTTTATATCTTGAACCTCAAATGTTGGTGGGATCACTCCTTAAGGGGGACTATGTTAAGGCAAGTGAAAGATATGGCATAAGGAATTTCAACCAAGATAGGCTCATAGTTTCCCTCAAAGATGCCACTCTTAGGGATTATGTGACCACTGATCATGTACCTTTGGGTGGGGAATGGTGTTAGAACTCCCATGGAGGAGTGATCAATTAGGAGACCGATGTTAGGGTCCCTATTATTATTATAAGAAATTAGAATTAGGGTACCTATTCTTATAAGTGATAGGTAGGGTAATGACTTCACTAGGAGTATAGGGAGTGCCAGGCAGAGGACCGAGAAGTTTTTGCATGAAAATGGGTTGGGTTGTATGAAAACGTTACATGAGTATGGGGATTTAACATAAGGGAAACCTAGGGATTCAAGAGGTATGGTTGCACACAACATTTGGAGTTAAGCGTGGATTAAGTTTGTGTGTAGGTATCTTATCTTTTCACACACCCAACCAACCTTAGGATTACTTGCACGAGGATCAATCCACCACATTCCAAGTCATGTTTGGGTGAAAAAGTGGTTTATCATATAAATTATCTACCATTTAGGGTTCATGATCTCTAGTTTTGTATACTTCCATGGAATAATGGGAGTTGTGAATAGTATAGAGTTGTTTCATCTTCTATAGATCCTTCCAAAGGATAAGGGTGATCTTCTATTTATAGCTAAAATCCTCAGCTATGGGCGCGTGACTTCTTGGGTTCAAAACTGAGTTGCACACTTACATATCCTTTGCCGTTAGGGCTTAGTCACACAACAATTCCAGATTTATTTCACATTTGGAACAAAATAGGATAGTTTTGCACTAGGGTTTTCATGAAAGGCTTGTTTTTTTTTTCAGAACATGAACTTCTTGCATGAATGAGACTTAGATATGTCACTAGCCTTGAAAAAATCCACAAAAGTATATGTCGCCTTTGGAACACAATTCTATTGTGCACAAAATTTCATCTTTACTCACACTCATTAAATCCTGCATGATACTTTCTTACCATCCCTAGAGTGGTCCTTTAGGTTAGGTCACAATTTTGGTTCATCCAAAAATAACCATTTGAGGTTCGAGATGAGATTTTGGTGCCAAAATATTCCCTGCTCAGAATGTGATCTGATAGGGGACCAGAAGGTTGGGTTCTGAGGTAAACAACAAAGAGAGGGGATTATTTCTGTGTGGTCACACAACACTTTCATTTGGTTAAGAAATTTATTTTCATGTCCACACAACGCAGTGGTTAAATCCTTTAAATTGGAAAGGTCCCCCTCGTATAGTACTCTAACTTCTCACACAATAAGTCTGAGCTCTCATGAACGAAAATATCCCTTGAAAAACATTTCATGCATACAGATGTGTCTTTTTCATAATTCTATTTTTCACGCACCATTTCCATGACCAAGGGACCTTTTTTCACACACAATATCAATGTTGTATGCCACTTATTCCTTTTTGCATCAAGAACCTCCATTTTCATGCACCTTCCTTAGATCTTACAAAATATTTTTAGATGGACAACCAACCATACCCTAATGAGATCGAAGCTAATGCTACCTCCTAGAGGAAAAAAATAGAAGTAAAAATAGAGATTCTATGAGTAAATAGGGTTATCTATGATAGAAAATCACTTCTGGTCATGATACCTAAGTACCAGAGGAATTATCTGTTGAGAAACCACCTCCCGCTGCATAATTTCATACTGATGGACTAAGTGTCCATCCCAAGCATTGAAGTCAAAAAACTATGATCTTGGTTCACACGTGAGGATGAGTTCAACCACTGGAACATCACCACTCAAGTTCATCCTACTTGGGATAACATGAACATAGCCAGCTACGCGCTAAGTGAATGAACAAGAATAACCAAGGGGGAGACACTAGAGGCTGAATAATTATTGAACGTCTATGCCATCATCTTCCAGAGAATTATGCAGCATAATAAAAAGTGATAGAATAAAGACTGAGACCTATGGTTCAGAGGTAATTTCATCAATGAGTGGGCCTAGGCATACTGCGTAGTCTATACCTTTCTAATGTATGAGGCTGAGCTATGACATATTGGTTTATATGCGTCAGTGTGAAGATCCCAATTTCATATGTATCACTAACAGGATATGTTTCAGAGATGACCAGCCATTGGTCTCTCAACACCAACAATTTACACCTTCACCATGGGGAGGTGATATTCAGATTCTGGGATGTGCACTACATTAGTGGCATCCCACTAAACTGTTTCTAGTTTATTGAGTTTCTTTTGGTGCTGTGCATTTGGGCAGACAGGCAGCAAACTCCTCTTCCTATGTAGCAACTTCTGGTGGCATTAAAGAAATATTTAGGTTATTCCCCCATATTACAAAAGTACATTTCATTCAATACATTACTGGGAATGTTATTGTAGAAGTATCCAACTATGAAGATGTTGGGGTGGCCAAAGTAGTGTCCTACGGTACCAGAAATGAAGTACCCGATATCATACTGTATGATTCTAAATGAGGGAGAGTATTAATAGTGGGGCTATAGTATAGTAGTGGACTAGAATCTATTGGTTCTCTAAACCACATTCCTCACTACATTCCTTAGTGGATGGATACTCTTGGTCGGAGACACTATTATGGGCTTGTGACCGAACACGATGGTGATGGAATTGATTGTGGCGACCGAAAACTGTGTGACCCTAGGGGTACCAATACAAGACTGAATCTACAGAGAGCTGATATATGTGGTGAGGGGAGGCATGCCTGGGAGGATTTGAGACATGTTCTAGTTCCTACATGGATAGATCAAGGTGTAATTTGGAGGGTATGAGTTTACGAATGCTATAAGCCCACCAAATGCTGGTCTATAACCCTCCCTACTCAATATCTATGGGGTCCATCCATTCTTAATCAACAATGTTGGGTTCAAAATAGAGATCGAAAACTATGAAAATATAAAGTTACACCCTTTATTGTCCCATGTTGGTGAAATGGTGAATAATATTTAGGGGACATTATAATAGAGAGAATAGCTACAGTTCTTCTAGGGCAGATTTCTGATGTCCAAAATCAATGGAAACACCTACTACGATCCATACACGCTATCCCAGTTTTCTAGGAAGTTCAAATATATCCAAAAACCAATGAGGAGAGTCTATATGGGGGTCTGTGAGGTGAATCATCTCTATATCCTTCATCAAATATGGTGGATATTGATTGGAGAAGGCTCCAGGGAGACCATTATGCTTCCTCCAACCAACGTTAATGTCAGCCTATCCCATGATTATGCCAAAAAATGGGTGGTGGATTACCTAGGTGTGATCTTGAGGCAAAACATAAGAGTGATCGTGCTAGTGAGTGAGGCATTGGAGTAACATGGAGGTAGGCAGACTACTCTATGATGGATGAACCAAGAATTGGGGGAAGATTAAGATGGAGTTGTTGCGGGGGCTACACAAGGCGTTGTTGCACCATCACTTCTTAGACGGGATCAACTTACTTAGAAGAGGTCATGGGATAAAGTATGGGTCTCTCAGGCTTGAAGAAACAAATCCAAGGAGACTCTTTATAGGAAGTTTCATTATCTTTTGGAGATAATGACTGATGTTACTTTCCCTATTCTTTGGGCATCGTGGGGAATGTTGAGGATGAACATGATGCAGGAGTAGTTGTGGAGGATACTGACCTGGGATGGGATTGAGCTTCCAGAGGTGGGGCATACCCTAATCATTTCCAAGTTACCTTTCCAAAAAAGGTTCAAATACCTAGTGACCATGGATACCTTCTAATTACAGCATGGGACACCTGAGATTCCTATTTTCTTATTGCAAATGATGTTTGGTGGTGAGACATAATGTGGGGGGACCCCACCTACCAATGATTCAACTAAGGAGGCATCGAGTGATTATTTAATGTAGGGATATAGTAATGGAGAATATAGGGGGACATATTCTAAGCAAGTGAGTCCCTAATAGAGCGATGAGATCCCAACTTCAGATGATTTCAACTTTGTCAACTTCCTTGAGGTAAGCTTGTTAACCTACTTGTCTCTTTTAGTCCTTACCCTTTTTTATTCAGAATCTGTAATTGAAATTATTATTGAGTAGGATAATGTTTAAAATGTGAAAGAAGTTCCTACTAGAGGGGGAAAGCGTTATCTATGAAGTTTTGGAGAGCATGATCCGAGGCCTAAGCGTTAGGTTTTCACAATTGGTGGTCCCACTAAGGAGGTTGTAGTGGTGGTTTCAGAGGCTGTGATCCTCCCAATCATTTATGGGAGATTATGCCTTGGAATCCCAATGACAATTTCTACTTTTAATGAAGTAGGTCACTTGGTCCAGCTCATTATTGAGACACCCTACCTCAAAATGAGGCTGAATCTTAATCCACCTACCCCCTTTCAAAATTTTCATGGAGATTTTACATCAACATGTTTGTTTTTCCTCATAAAGATTATTCTCAACCATTGCTAGGGGGATAAAACCATCCGTTGAAGTGTCGAATGAAGTTGAGGGGTATCCTGTGGTGGAACTCACTAATGAGACTCAGGGACCAAGTCTTTAGATTCTTAGCCTTTATAAGTATTTCTCTCTCAAATGATCCATGTTTTTTTAACTTTCATTATTAATCAAATTTATTGACATGCTGTTGTTTTAAGCAGTGTTCGAAAGGGTGCCTTACAAACAAGTGGTTGTGGATGGAGTATCTAGGGAACCTTCCATAATGGTTATATTGTCCCTTGCGGAGTAAGTTTGTAACACCCCAAGATTTAGTAAAATATTTTTTTTTCAAATTAATTTAATCTTTTTGATATTTTTCATTTCACACAACACTGAATATATATTTTGTTATATGAAAAACTAAGTTTGGATATCGTTATATGCAACACCAAGTTATGTTTTCACTAAATGAAATAATTACATTATATTTTGGTATACACAACACTATGTTTGCCTTGTGTTACACAGAATACTGAGTCCCTTCGATAGCTTGCGTTACACTTAAGACCATGTTTTTTTAAACTAAAACGTACTATTAATATTATTACTAAAATAATTTTATAATTGTCACCTAGCCATTGGAATGAGGATTATGAATAATATTAATTAAATTATGAAAATATGGTTTACACATGTATGTACGAATAATTATTTGGTGACCAATTAACTAGGAATGAAAATAAAAACCATTTGAAAATATAGGAAATATTTTATTGGAAAACTATATTTAGGTGGTAAAAAAGGTTTTACCATAATAAATTGATTAAAAAACTTTTAAAAAATTATTTTAATGAATATATATATATATATATTATATTTATTCTACTATTTAACATTCATATTATGTTTTTACTACACGAGAGATAAGAATATATCCAATTTTATGAATAAAAATGATGTATTTTTCTAAAAGGTAATTTTACTACCTTTTAATGAAACACTTATTTTAAATAAAATTTAGAAAATTTTATAATTTTTATCTGAAAAAATAAACTTCATTTTTGAAAGAATAATATCAAAATTTACTTTGGGTGAACTTTTGGTGTTCTTATGAGAAGTTTCATTTTTTATGAATAGTGAAAAACATTAAATTTTAATTAAAAATCTATTTTTCATCTAATTTATTTATATATATAAATAATATTTAAAATTGGTTTCAATGTATAATTAGTTAAATTATATAAAACTAAATATAATTTATGTCATTTGAAATAAATTTCACCTTGAAATTGGATATAAAAACATTTAAAACTTTTAAAATTCTTACTTTAAAAAACCCTCTTTCCCATCACGTATGTCAGATTAATGTTAAATTAATTTTTTCCACTTATGTGATTGGAATTTGGAAAAATAGATTCCATATTTGAAATAATTATTATTTATAATTTCTATTATGGTCAATATATTTTTAACAAATTTATTGGTGAAAGTAATTAATATTAATTATATTGATTAAGGTAAAAACGAGTTTACTTAGCAGTTAAACATTAACTTAAGTGGCCAAATAACCTAGAAACATGTAAAAAAGGAATTAGATGTCCATATTTTGACCATTTGGATAGAAAATGGACAACTATTGGAGGAACATTAAGTAAGGGAGATGTAAAAACCCAAGCTTCCGCGATATGCTTCTCTTTGAATAACACTATAGCTTGCATTGTACGCAACTTTGAGTTTTAGCACACCAAAACCATTCAAACTAGTCATTTTAAAAGTAGTTATGAATAGTAATACAAATTTTTTGAAATTTTATAAATTTTATTTCTCAAAATAGACTTCATTTCTGGATTCAAAATATCAAAATTATCTTAGGGTTAATTTTTGGTATTTTTCTAAAAACTTTCAATTTTTGATGAATAATGAAAAACACTATGCTATTGTTTAAAACCGACTTTTTATTTAAATAATTTTTTTTTATTTAAATTTATTTTAAAGCAAAAATAGATACATAATACCTATATTATTACAATGTAATTCATTGGAGTCATTTTATAATAATATCAGATATATAAAATTTTAATGAACCTTTTAACGTCTTTTACCCACCTTATAGGAAAATTTGCAAATTTGCATAAAATGTAATTTTACTGCTTATATGAATTGAATTTTAAAAATATGAAAAACAAGATTGTCATTAGTAAGTAAAATATGGTTCGATAGGATGAAAATAATTTTTGGTGAATAGTAACTTTTGAATTTTATTTATCACGGTTAAAAGTAAATAAGGTAATTAAAGGTAAAATAATATTATAATAATATAAAATTATCCCAACACATGTACTAATTCTATTGGATAATTATATTTCAACCAAAATAAACCTTTGTAAAAAAATATGATCCTTTTTGATCCACTTGGATTATATTAGGACATTTATTATATTTTATTTAAAGAAGAGTTAAAAGTGTTAGATTCAAATTTTAATAACTAAACTATTTTTAATATAGGGTTATACATAAGATAAATTCGACTATAAATATTCATTAGAAATATAAAAATATTTAATACGTCATAGTGATTTATTTATAATTTTTAGACATTAAATAATTAAATTTATTTATGACACAATAATGATGTAGTAATTACCTTATTAATGAATGATTAAAATAATTGGTATTATAAATATTAAAATAAATGTAAATTGAATCTTTTGATGAAATACACGAATTTTATAGGTGAATATGAAATGTTAGGGTTGCTTCAATGTATTTTTTTCAAAGGAATCAAGTTTTTATTACTTTAACAAAAACTAAATACTAAATAGTGTCAAAATTGACATAAATGAGTTTTTAAAACAAATACTATTTTATTAAATTATATAATTTTTCTAAAAATCTAATATTCTGCCAAATGATGTAGATAATGTCACGTATGTCATTAATGAATCACTTGAGGTTATCTTTGAATTTTATAGTAACTATATTAACTATGTAGTATAAAAATACAAGAAGACATCATAAAAGTTAAACTATTTAACTAAGGGTTAAGTCTAAAAGATAAGGTTAATATGGTGACCTAAACATGTCTAAAACATATTGATTGAGAGTATTTCTACCCATACAAACCTTATCCTCTAAATAAATTAATTTGGATATATTAGAAACTGATAATAAGTTTATAATAAACTAATATATCAATCTTTTCCTAAAGTGCCTCTCACCTCTCTTATAAAAGGGTACTTTACCTTCTCTTAAATTTACACCTCCAAATCCATTTAGCTCGGCCAAACCCTACTCAAATATCCTCCAAACTACCCTCACTTCATCTTAGTGGCCTTAATTTGATTAGAAAGCCAACCGAAGGATCCCTTTTGTTCAAATCAAAAGGAAGCACTCAAAGAAGAAGAGGTTAACATACCCTCAACTAAGGAAAAGTACAAGGTAAGAGTTAATTTTACAATATCCTTATTATCTAAGGTTGTTTATACATAAGTATCCCCTGAGAATTATTTATCATCTACGTCTGTGTTTCTTGAAAATGTATTTCAAAACATTTTTTACTATTTTCTAGACTATGGGTTAATGTCATTTATACCCTTGTTTGACTTTTTATAAAATGTTTTAAAAGGAATATTTCCGCCATTTTCCAAATAAGGTACTTTATAAACATTTTGAGATATTGAGGACAGAATGTTTTTTTAACTTATATGGAGGGTGCGGCTATTTTCTGCCATTATAACACCTTCAAAGCTTCCCTTACAAGATTATATGAATATTTTCAAAATAAATGTTTTATTTTATAATTATGAAACTTTTAAATGATTTCAAAGTAGAAAGAGATATTTATTTCAAATAGTTTTTGGATTGATTTCATCTATGTCAACATCTATTGTTGGATTTTATGTTTAATTGAAGTTGATTTATTATGATACAATATTCCATATTGTATTGATAGTTGTATGATATGTTTGACTATGGATGTTATGTTTTTATTTCATTCATGGTTTATGGTTAAAGTATTAACATTTCGTATGTTAGTTTAATACAAATGTTTATGTTATGTTTCACCCTTTTCATATGAGGAATGTATTGGAAATAATAAGTGACGATCATGGCCCACTATATCCCCTCGATGTATCGATAGGTATAATGAGAAAAACTAGTGTCTTGGCACAATCCCTTGACAATATTTGTATTTATAGTCTTGGAACAAGGCCTTGACTATGTGGTTATGATGTATGATATTATGCATTCCATCATTATGAGATTATCTATTAATATTACATGTGATTATTCGACTAGTAGAATATACATGTGCATAAGTAAATCGAATTATTTGATTTATCTGTTCTATATTATACTGAAGTTTAATTTTAAATAGTTTGTGTTTTAGTCTTATACACTGCCTTAAATATTTATGCTTATTTATTATAGTTTCTGATATATTGTTATCCTTAATGAGCATCTAAGCTCACCCTTTTATTATGTTTTATTTTCCCAGGATGTGAAGAATTATATTATGACTGACCTACAGGGATAGGCTTAGGGATACGAGTGTTTTCAAAAGAGACACAATGTTACCTTTTCATTTCACAATGTAATGTAAAATTTATGTATGTATCTAGTAATTCCAAGGATACTAAATTGATCAGTCTTTCAGGACATGATCTCTTGTGATCATGACAATGTTATGTAGTAATGAAACGACTCTGGGTAACTAGGGTCAGGGAGTTATAGTTGGTATCAGAGGAATTTTAGTACAAACATTGTAAACTAGATTTAGAAAAACTATGTTTAAAGAACATTATCCTAAGATAGACTTTGATGATTAGTATAGAAGAACATCCAAATTTTTTGGTAATGTAGATATTATGTGGGTTTTACAAGAAACACATCCCTATCTAGATACTATAAGTAGATGTGGTTCTGGAACAGATGTACCTATGAGTGAAAACACTGATAAGGAGTTTCAAACTTGACCTAGGGTATCCAGGTACACGAAAATGGGACTTACTGTGCACCTGGTTTGACAATCCTAGGAGATATGATTAGGATAATTCATATTTTCATTACAAACTATTATGATGGAATTATGATTAAATACTTCCCCAAATAATTAATTTTTATGATTATGGATTAAATGCATAAAATCTTAAATTTATTTTAGGTATTTTACAAGTTTAGAATTATGCATTACGATTCATAAACTAATCTAGTGTATAACACTATTTAAAAATGAAACCTAGTAGAAGTAATGGAAACTGTATCAACTTACATAATTCATGTAGAGATTTCCTTCCTATTAAAGATAATTATATTGGATCTGGTGATGCAACTTGTGCTAAAAAACTTATAAACATACTGGGAAAACTCACTCAGATTTTGAATAATAACATTACCCATATGGAGCACCCTAATCCACAACGCGAAGGATCAATGTTAGACCACTTAATAAGAAAACAACCACCAACATTAAATGGGACTACAAATCCATTTGTAGCTGACCAATGGATAAGTTCCTTAGATAAAATATTTCATGCTTTGGGGAGTATCGAAAGGGAAAAAGTTTTCATGGAAGTTTATCGCCTCTAAGGAGATGCAGATCAATGGTGGTCATTAACTCAAAACACAAAGGAAGATAAAGAAGAATAAAATATGGAATAAAGGGAGTTTAAATATATTTTATTAGAAAAATAATTTCCTCATGAACATCAAGCATATATGGAAAGGAAATTTCCAAGTCTGGGGAAAAAGGAAGATGATAATGTCGCAAATTATGAGGTGAAATTTAAAAAGTTAGCAAGGCATGCATCAGATTATATGCGTAACCTAAGAATTAAGAATGATCAATTATTTAATGGGTTAAAACCACTTCTCTATCAAGCATTAGTCTCACAATCCTTCTCATTGCATGAAGATATAGTCTTATGTGCTATCAAGAAAGAAAAGGAATTATCTATGTATTATGACTTTAAAGTGTAGAAACAGAAGAAGAGATATTTTGAACACTCTGAAAAAGTAAATAAGGGGAAGAAGGAAAAAAAATTAAATTTCCACCCTACAGTAAATGTGGGAAGAAACACCTCGGTACTTACTTTAAGGGAATGTGAGTTTATTAAAAGTGTAGAGAAAAATGCCACCAAACTCATGAATGCAATGGGAAGAAAGAAGATACCAATGTTTAATGCTATAATTTTAAAGAGATGGGAC
Organism: Viscum album; assembly: GCA_963277665.1. NCBI lineage: Eukaryota > Viridiplantae > Streptophyta > Magnoliopsida > Santalales > Viscaceae > Viscum > Viscum album. The sequence continues at coordinate 1,481,923,273 of OY728134.1, forward strand.
ATTATACAAATGACTATCCTAATCGGTTAGTAAATTTTTCCTAGAAAAATAAAAGGGATAAAGCCCAAGCTTATGTGATCACTACTGCTGAGGTTTATGTTTCTAATGATGTGGTGGAATGTACTTTAATCGTTTCCTCCAAATTATCCAATGCTTTATTTGATTCTAGATTATAGAATTCGGTCATATATTCCCAGTTTTCCAAGAAAATTAGATATTTCCATTTTGACTTAATAAGGGAGTTGTCAGTCAAAAATCAACAGGGAAGTCTCAAAGCAAAAAAGTTTTGTAAATCAGTTACCATTATGGAATATAAACATGCTTTACCTAATGATATTATTTTCATACCCATGATTGAATTTTATATAATCCTCTGTATGGATTGGATTTCAGACCATGATGCGGAAATTTATTGTAAGAAGAAGGAGGTTACAATTTTTGATGATGATAATGAATCCCTTATCTTTATATAAGAAACATCACTATATGATTCTCATATAGATCCACCCCCAGTAGCTCTACTAAATTCAATTATTATAGAGTAAGAGAGTGAAATAACTATGGGTAAGGAAAGGAATGCCCAAATAGAGTATGTACCTATTGTGAAAGAATATGTTGATGTGTTTCCAGATGGTTTATCAGGACATCCTCCAAAATGAGAAATTGAGTTTTTCATTGACTTAATTACTGGTTCAAGGCCCATATCGAATACCCCTTATAAAATTTCCATTGTGGAATTAGTGGGAATAAAGAAACAAATAGAGTAATTGAGTAATAAAGGATTTATTCACCCTAGTGTTTCCCCATGGGGAGCCCATATCCTTTTTGTTAAGAAGAAAGATGGATCTATGTGTTTGTGTATTGACTACAGAGAGATCAATGCTATAACAATAAAAAAGTATCCCCTACCTCGCATTGATTATTTATTCAATAAACTTCATGAAGATAACTATTTTTATAAGATTGACCTTAAATATGGATATCATTAGTTGTGCATGAGGAAGGAAGACATTTCAAAGACAACACTTCAAACCAGGTATGAGAATTTTGATTTTACCATAATGCCTTTTGGACTGACTATTGCACCCTCTTTTTTCATAGATCTAATGAATAGATTTTTCAAGAAATATCTTGATGAATCTTTATTGGTATTTATTGATGATATCTTGGTATACTCTAAAATCTAATAAGATCATGAAAATCACTTGCACACTATTCTAAAAAATCGTAAAATAAATGAATTATATGGGAAGTTGAGAAAGTGTGAATTTTGGCTTTAAGAATTTATTTTCTTGGACATATTGTCTATAAGGATGGAATCTCTATTCATCTTTCAAATATAAGGGAAATACAAGAATGTCCAGCATTGATGAGTATAACTGAGGTATGCAGTTTTATTGGTTTACCAGGTTACTATTAGTGTTTCGTCTATAATTTTGCCTGATTGACTAACCCATTAACCAATCTCACACGTAAAGGGGTTAAATTAGATTGGAAAAAGAGTGTGAAGAAATTTTTTAAGAATTGAAGATAATATTAATCAATGATCCTATTTTTAATCTACCATTAGGGAATGATGGGTTTGTTATTTATAGTGATGGTTTAAAGAAATGTCTTGGTTGTATCCTTATGTAGAATGATAGAGTTATTTCCTATGCATTAAGACAACTAAAAATTCATGAACAAAACTATCCTACTCATGATCTTGAGTTAATAACTGTAATATTTTCTATGAAGATATGGAGATGCTATCTCTATGGTGAAAAATTTGAGATATATACTGATCACAAGAGTTTGAAGTATATTTTCTCATAGAAAGAACTCAACGTGAGGCAAAGGTGATGGCACAGACTACTTAAGGATTATGATTTCACAATACACTACCATATGGGGAAGGAAAATAAGGTGGAATATTCTTTGAGAAGAAATTATCATGGAGTTCTGAACAAGATGAGAGTTTAAAGCTATCTTATGTTCATGGATCTAGTAAATATGGATATGGGAATAATCATAGAAGGTGAAACATCAATACTTTTTCAAATTATTGCAAACCCATATTTAATAGAAAGGGTAAAAAGTTCTCAGACTAATGATGAGGAGTTTCAAAAAAATTAAAGATGTGAATGATGGGAGATTTATTGAATTCATATATGAAGAGAGAATTTTTAAATTTGGGGAGAGGTTTTGTGTTCCTGACATACCTGATATAAAAAAGGAATTGTTGGATGATTGACATAGCTACATTTTCTCTATACACCCTGGTAGCACTAAGATGTATTGAGATTTGAGTGAACATTTTTGGTGGGACAACATGAAGAGGGAGATTGCTAATTATGTGTCAATATGTATGGTTTTTCAATAAGTGAAGGATGGAAGACAAAATCCTAGAGGATTCATACAACCTCTTCCCATACCTGAGTGGAAATGCAATGATATTATGATGGACTTTGTCATGGGGCTACTAAAGACTCCTAGAAAGAATGATGCAATATGGGTCATTGTCGATCGTTTTACCAAGTTAGCACATTTTCTTATTATAAGAAAATATTTACCACGTGAAAATTTAGCAAGACTATATTAATGAAGTTTTAAGACTTAATGGTGTACCCTTGTTGATTATTTCTAATCATGATTCCCATTTTAAATTAAAATTCTTGAAAAGTCTTTGGAAATCCCTAGATACAGAACTTTATTTGAGCACTTCCTACCACCCTCAAAATGATGGAAAATTAGAATGGATTATTCAAACCTTAGAAGACATGTTGGGATCTTTCTCACTTGACTTCGAAGGTATGCGTGATCAGTATTTACCTCTAGTAGAATTTTCCTATAATACTAACTTTTATTCAAGTATTTAGATGGCACCGTATGAAGAATTATATTGAAAGAGATGTCACTCAACAACTTGTTGGGATGATGTTGGTGAAAGAAAACTCATAGTCCTAGAACCTATCAAGGAAATAATGGAAAAGGTGAAGATTATCCAAACCCACATCAAATCAGATCAAAGTAGGAAAAATAGGTATGCTAATAACTGAAGGAAGGATTTGGAATTTCAAGTAGGAGATCATGTTTTCTTAAAGGTATCTCCATGGAAGGGTGTTATACTATTCGATAAGAAGGGTAAATTAAGTCTCATGTACATCAGAATTTTCAAAATTCTAGAATGAATTGGAGTTGAAGCTTATCGTTTGGAAATGCCTCCAAGTCTCTCCAAAGTTCATGACGTGTTCCACATATCACTGTTAAGAAAATACATGCCCGACCCAACAGATGTGCTCACCTATGAAGAAATAGAACTGGAAATGGATCTGTATTATTGTGAATATACTATCAAGATTCTTGATACTAGAGAACATGTCTTGAGAAACCAGATGACTCTTCTGGTAAAATTTATTGGGAGAAACCATAAAATGGAAGAGGTAACGTGGGAACTTGAGGAAATAATGATAAAGAACCACTCGAATATTTTTATGAATAAATATTATAGAAATTTCAAGGATAAAATTATTTGAAGGTGGTAATAATGCAACACCCCAAGCTTCCACAGTATGCTTCTATTTGAATAATACAATAGCTTGCGCTGTAAGCAACTTCGAGTTCTAGCACACCAAGACCAATCAAACCAGCCCTTTAAAAGATCAGTTATGAATAATAGTACCCACTTTTTTTTGTTTTTTTTTATAATTTTATTTTCAAAATGGACTTTATTTTTGGATTCATAATATAAAATTAGCTTAGGGTGAATTTTTGGTATTTTTCTGAAAACTTTGAATTTTTGATGAATAGTGAAAAACACTGCATTATTGTTTAAAACTGACTTTTTATTTAAATAATTTTTTTATTTAAATTTATTTTAAAGTAAAAATAGATACATAATACCTATATTATTCTAATTTAATTCATTAGATTCATTTTATAATAATATTAGATATATAAAATTTTATTGAACATTTTAACGTCTTTTACCCACCTTCAAGGCACATTTCCAAGTTTGCATAAAACGTAATTTTACCGCTTATATGAATTAAATTTCAAAAATCTGATAGACACGGTTTTCATCAGTAACTAAAATGTGGTTCAATAGGATGAAAATAATTTTTGGTGAATAGTAACCTTTGAATTTTATTTATCACGGTTAAAATTAAATATGGTAATTAAAGGTAAAAATAATTTTATAATAATATCAAATTACCCCAAAACATGTCCTAATTCTATATTATATTTTTATTTCAACCAAAATATACCTTATTAGAAAAATATGATCCTTTTTGATCCACTAGGATTATATTAGGACATTTATTATATTTTATTTAAAGAAGAGTTAATAGTGTTAAATTTAAATTTTAATAACTAAACCATTCTTATTATAAGGTTATACATAAGATAAATTATACTATAAATATTCATTAGAAGTATAATTTTTTTCCATATCAGGGTATTTTATTTATAAATTTTAAACATTAAATAATTAAATTTATTTTTGACACAATGATGATGCAATAATTTCCTTGTTAATAAAAGATTAAAATAATTGATATTAAAAATATTAAAATAAATGTAAATTGAAACTTTTAATGCTATACATGAATTTTATAGGTGAATATGACATCTTAGGGCTGATTCAATGTATTTTGTTTGAATGAACCATGTTTTTATGATTTTAACACAAACCAAATACTAAATAGTGTCAAAATTGACATAAATGAGTTTTTAAAACAAATACTATTTTATTAAATTAAATAATAGTACTAAAAATCTAAGATTCGTCCAAATGACTTAGATAATGTTACATATTTTATTAATGAACCACTTTAGGTTCTCTTGTCATTTTACAGTAACTATATTAACCTTGTAGTATAAAAATACAAGAAGACATTGTTAAAGTTAAACTATTTAACAAAGGGTTTAGTCTAAAAGATAAGGATAATATGGTGACCTAAACATTTCTAAAACCAATTGGTTGAGAGGATTTAGACCCATACCCATATTATCCTAGAAATAAATCAATTTGAAGCTATTATAAACTGAAAATAATTTTATAATAAATTAATATTTCAACTTTTCCTAAAGTACCCCTCACCTCTCTTATAAAAGGGTACTTCCCATTCTCTTAAATTAACAACTCCAAAGACATTTGGCTTATCCAAACCATGCTCAAATATCCTCCCAACTACCCTCAATTCATAATAGAGGCCTTACCTTGATAAAAAATCCAACCTAAGGAGCCGTTTTTTTCAAATCAAAATGAATCACCTGAAGAAGAGGAGGTTAACGTACCCTCGACTAAGGAAAAGTACATGATAAGGGTTAATTTTACAATATCTTTATTATATGAGGCTGTTTATACGTAAGTATACACTAGTAATTCTTTATCATCAACATTCATTTTTCATAAAAATGCATTTCAAATCATTTTTTACTATTTCCTAGACTATGGGTTAATGTCATTTATACCATTGTTTGACTTTTTATAAATTGTTTTGAAAGGAATCTTTCCGTAATTTTCCAAAAAAGGTACTTTATGACCATTTTTAAAAATTAAGGAAAGAATTTTTTTAACTTATACAGAGGGTGGGGATATTTTCCACTATTATAATACATTTGAATATTCCCTTACAATCTTATATGAATATTTTCAAAATAAATGTTTTCTTCTATAATTATGAAAATTTTAAATGATTTCAAAGTAGAAAGAGATATTTTTATCAAATAGATTTTTGGATTGATTTAATATATGTAAACATATATTGTTGGATTTTATGTTTAATTGAAGTTGATTTATTATCATACAATATTCCATATTGTATTGATAGTTGTATGATATGTTTGACTGTGGATGTTCTATTTTTATGCCATTCATAGTTTATGGTTAAAGTATTAGAATTTAGTATGTTAGTTTATATATGAATGTTTATGTTATGTTTTACCCTTTTCATATGAGGAATTCATTGGAAATAGTAAGTGATAGGTGAGTCCCACTATAGCCCCTCGATGCATCGTTTGGTCTCAAGAGATAAACTAGTGTCTTGGCATAAGGCCTTGATAATATTTTTATTTATAGTCTTGGCATGAGGCCTTGACTATGTGGTTATGATGTTTAGAATTATGAATTCCATCATTATGAGATTAGCTATTGATATTACATGTGATTTTTCAACTAGTAGAAAATCCATGTGAATAAGTTAATGGAATTGTTTGATTTATCTTTTCCATATTATGCTGAAGTTTAAGTTTTAAAGGACCGTGTTTTAGTCTTATACATTGACTTAAATGTTTATACTTATTTATGATAGTTTCTGCTATATGTTTATCCTTACTGAGCATCTAAGCTCACCCCTTTGTTATGTTTTATTTTTCCTAGGATGCAAATAAGTATATTTTGACTGACCAAAAGGGATATGCTAAGGGATATGAGTGTATTCAAAGGAGACACAATGTTATCTTTTCATTTCATAATGTAATGTAAAAATTATGTATGTATCTAGTAATAAAAAGGCTATTAAACTGGTTGGTATTTTTGGACTTGATCTCTTGTGATCAAGAAAATTTTATGTAGTAATGCATCGACTCTGTGTAACTGGGATCAGGGCGTTATCAAGACTTCTCAATAGTGTTTAGATTTTTACATTTATAAGAATAACATTCCTCCACTATAAAAGGGAAGTCACCCTCCACTTATTCACACCTATTAAGCCCTTTGGATCACCCAAAACCTAAAAAAAAGATTTAAAATTCAATCCCATCAACCTATAAGCCTCACTTTGGGCCAAAATCCATCAAAATATTCCCTTTAGTGCAAACCAAAAGGAGTTACCCAAAGAAGAGGTAACATCCTTCAACAATAAATTTTGTTTTATTTCCTTATCCACCACTTAAATTCTTATTATTACATGATTATATAATAAATTAAGTATCCAAAATATACTGATATGTTTTTATATTAAGGGTATGGCCTAAAATCACACACACTTCCATCAAATAGGATACACAATCATTGTTCGTGTGTACGGCGGACTATCGTCTCGTGAACCGATGTGGTTCATTATTCTATTTCCACATTTCAAGGTTGAGAATAATGATGTAATTTTTACTTTAATATAATATATATGATATTTGTGATGTATTTATTATTTTTTAATTGATATATAATTCAAAATTTCATTCCCTCCTTTTTGTGGGAATATAATAACTTCGCTTGTGGATGTGTGGACTACCACCTCCTCAAAGTGATGTGATTTATTCACACTTTACATAGAATATATTAAGGTTGGGTTTATTAAATTTATATGATATATATGACATAGTAATTAAACTATAATTTATATATATATATACATACATAAATATATTTTACTTTCTTTCAATACGACAGTAAAAACCGAAACAACATTCATGCATACATATGACCTACCGTCTCCATTAACGGTGTATTCCATTCCATATTTATATATTTTATAGATTATTATAAATAATTATATGATGAATATATATTATATTTATATAATGTTTTAAATTATATAAATAATTAAATCATGACCTATGTAAGAGGATCAATAATAACAAGTCAAAACATATACGAAAAACAAAGTGGATATTACTCGAAACGTAACATTGACATGGAATTGTTAATAAACAGGCAATGTAAAGTCATAATCAAATCATATATGATATGAGATATAATAATATTGTTATTTTTTAGATTTATAATAAACTTATAATTATTATACTTGAGTTTTGAACATGTTTGAAGTCAATACTTAAGGTAAGAGTTTTCTCATCTCACTTTTATTTCTGTGAGATATATACTATATTCACCACTTATTTTTATTGTGTCATGTATATACTAACAAGAAAATTTTATATCATTAATTTAATTTATTTCATGATATTAAAAGTTTTTATTTATCTTATTAGTTCATGGGTATCATGTTTCAAAAGTTACTCATGTAGTAAGGGGATTTCTAGTATCACTTTTATTTATGTGAGACTTATGAGATATTCACCACTCATTTATTTTTTATGGTGTATATACTAACCATGAATATATTCTATAATTATTATCCTTAAATTTATGGGTATCTACATATCCATTTTATTATCTCTCTTTTATGGGGTTTATGGTTCAAAAGTTACTAAATCAATAAAGTAATTTTGTCTCAATTTGCCTTCTTTGAGACACATGCCTTGTTATGAACATATATTCTTTTAAAAAGTGTATATACTGAACTTCAAAATGTTATATCATTAAAATTATTATTTTAATGATATTTTATGTTTCATGTAATGTTATTATTTCACGGGGATTATGATTCAATGTAACCAAAGAGGTAACAGTTTATTGTTACAATCTCATCGTATATCATAATTATTTATGATTATGCTGCCATTGATGAAATATTATGACCCATATCTCAATAATTCACATGATTTTATTAGCCTATATTTTTTTCATGACATATTCATGTATTTTTACCATTTTCCCACTCTTTGGTACTTAATATAATTAATAAAATGTTTTTAAGGAACTTTGACTTTCTTTCTTTCCGGTTAAAAATATGTTATATTCAAAAACAATGTTTCAAAAGTGTTTTAAATGATATTTTAATATTATTTTCAAGGAAAATTATTTTTAATTTTTTTTTATGTTTGGAAAATGTTTTTAAAATGGTTTTTAAAGTTTCATTTATAAGTTTTCAAGGATATTTTCCAAGAAAATGAGTTTCAAAATATTTTGTGTTTTAAAAAGAGTTTTTCAAAGTGGAAAGGATATTTTTCTCAAGAAATGTTTTAAATTATTTGTATAGATTATTTTATAAATTTTCAAAGTGGTTTATATAGAAAATGAATTTGAAATTTTTTTTTGTCTAAAAAATTGATTTCCAAAGAAATCTTACTTTCTTTAAGAAATACTCAAAGTGATCTTTCAAAATACTTATCTTTATAAGATGAAATCCTTTGATATAGTTTATGATTTATTGGGGATATGATCCAAGGACACCATTATTATTCGTTATTTTAATGGTTTATGTTTAATATGAAAATTTTTCTACGAAACCCATTTCTATTCCATGGGTTTTACAATGATAAAACACTTATGAAACCCGCTACCTTTCACGAGTTATTATATAATGAAACGATTATGAAACCTATCACTTTTCTATAGGTTAGGATATGATAAAATATTTATGATACCCTTTTCATTACATGGGTTATGATATGATGTTTATGAAACCCATCTATTTTTATTGGTCATGATATGATGAATGTTTTATTATATTTTGGCACAAGTATGTAATATTTCATTATGTAAAGGGTGGGACCTATATATCCCTCCAATGAATTAGGTAAAGATTTATATCTCATGAGATAATGAATTGAAACAATTAAAAGGGATTGATCCAAAATTGGAAGTAGGTTTATCATGATCCAAAATAGAAAACATGTGTGTCCTGATCTACAATGGGAAACAGGTGTGTTTGTTCTAAAATGGAAAATAAATGTATCCTGATCCACAAAGGGAAATAGGCATGTCCTGATACATAATAGGAAATATGTGTGTCTTGATCCTCTATTTTTATCATCTTGGGAATTTACCTTTACTATTATGATGTTATGTGTAAACCTGATTACATGTTCACAATGTTATGCATGGACCTAGTTGCATGTCCATAAGTTTATGCAAGGTCCTGATTACATGTAATTAACTTAATGAGTGAACCTATTTCTATATATACATGTTCAAAATGTTATAATATAATGTGTATTCCATAAATATATGTCTTATGCCTATTATTTTCACAAATTTTTCATTTTTCGGATTATATTATGATTCATGTCTTATGAACTGTTAATCTTGATGCCATGCCTCATGTTTATCATCTATGATAGGTTGGGTTTGAACATTGTAAGATATATTAATGATCACATACCCTTATGATTATATTATGATTTAATATGATCATATAATGAAATATATTATATTTACCCATACTATGAATTTGAGATCATCCTTTATTATTTTTCCTTTCCCCAGATTATAAATACAGGTTTTAAGTAGGAGTGATAAAGGGGGAGATCTTTATTGGAGAAATTGAAGAACATTCACCAGATTATAAGATTATAATCAAAGTTTACAAATTCAATAAACTGTTATGTTCCTTAGGCCCATGTTTGTATAATTTAATGAATATTCATCTAAAATATATAATATCCATGTATATTAATACTTGGACCGCTATAATTGGTATTAGGGAAAAGTCTTATTCAACCTTTGCTAGCTAGGATGAGAAATATTTAGTGAGATCCTTAGGGAAATTTATAAGGATATTTCTAGGGTTGTATCTAAGGATAAGCCTAAGTTTTTATATATTTAAAACAAGGTGTCATGATTTATGCATCATACAAGTATTTTTTCATGTTTATGTGGTTTTATGCTATGATAAGTGTTTCTCACACTATGCTTTATCATCTCAGTCAATATCAGGAAATAAAAGGAGCTGGGATAACATTGAAAATTTTATATGTGGAAAGTATGAGTATTAGGCAAATTGAGGTCCGAAGTGGAAATCTCAAGAAGAGAATCAGGAAGGTGGCACAAGTATTGGTTATATTACCTAAGATACATAGACTTCAAATAACATGTAAAAGGTATGGTATGTTATAATAGTATTGTTTATATGATTTAATTATGGCTGAGGAAACATGATAAATTATTCATATTTCATATTCTAGGAAGGGGTTATTAATGCATAAGATGAGGAAGCCTACGTAATGTTTAAAGAATAAAGATGCATGATTAATGTCTATATGTATATGATTTCAAGAATCACGTTATATGAATCATGAATCACATGTTTTCCATTAATTATTTTAAAAAATATATTGAATGAAATGATGACCTAAAAACATTATTTAATTTAAATGTGATATTTTGATTAAGGGAAGGTAACCCTTAATGTGTTCCTGATATTTTGAAAATTACGTTTAGCTTGGATAAAGTGACTATTATGGATAAAGTAAATTGGATAGCACTGATTACCATGGAACAAATTATTGATTTATTGGCAATGTGGTTTATTCTATCATATATGGATTTTACGATTTTTTTTGGATTTAATGAATATATCCAATAAACTTTTGAATAAGAAAACATGCATGTTTTTAATAAAGATTTGTGGTAATTCGAGTTATTACCATGTTTCAAGAGAATACATGATAAAGACACTCACATGTTTGGTATGTGAAAATAAGATCTAATTTATGACATATTTGGGGTCAATTTTAAGAAAGTTTTTATAAATTTAGTGACCTTATTTATAATGTTTTGGACATCAATCATTCAGAAGTGTTACAAGGTTAACCATTTATGGAATGGTTTTTGTTATACTTTAGGTGGGGTTTTAGAGACCGAAGTATTATCTTTCCATATGAGGATTTATGTATGGTTCATAAATTTTTATAAACATTTTTTATAAAGATAGATGGAATGACCCATCATTCTATTTATGAATATCATGATTTTCTAATGCTTCAGGAATGAAAAATTTACCTTTATTTCTTGGAATAAGAGATGATATGGGAATTAATCAAGGCATAAAAAAGGATGATATTGTACTAAAATCATGTAAATATATATTCTTGTGAAGGTTATTAAACTTTAGGAAAATAATATTGAATCCAAAAATGTTATCCTTGTACCTTATTTTTCTATGAATCAAATGGCCCCTTAGATCATCATAAATTTATGTCTTTGTGACCGTTAACTTTCTCCTTACCATGTTCTCTATCAATATCCATCAGAACTTGATAGTTATATTTCTATTCTATATCCATGTTTTCACTTTACACCTATTTTATCATATTTTGAAAACTAGTAATGGGTTACTTTGGGTAGACTTTATGTTTCTAACATTCCCTTTTTGATGGAAGTTTTAGTATTCATTTTTACGATGTGGGTTTCTAAGAAATTAACTTCCAAGTATTATACCTTTGATAACCCAGATGAATTTTGAGGATGAAATTAATTTAAAGGGGGTTATAGTGTGACACCCTGAGGTTTTTTTAAATATATATATTTTAATTAATTTAATCTTTTAGGTATATTTCATTTCACACAACACTAAATATAACTTTTGTTATACGAAAGCACTAAGTATGACTATCATTATATGCAACATCAAGTTAGTCTTTCACTACATGAAAGAATTATTTTAGCTTGTGTTATATTAAATAATATATTTGACTTGTGTTACAGAAAATACCAAGTCCCTTCGATAGCTTTTATTACATGAAATAGCTAGTTTTACCAAACTATAACTTACTATTACTATTATTATTAAAATATAATTATATTTTTTACCTAGCCATTGGAATGTAAGTTATAAATAATATTAATTATATTATTAAAATATGGTTTACACACATATATAAAAAGAATTATTTGGTGACCTATTAACTAGAAATGAAAATAAAACCCTTTTGAAAATATATGAAATCTTTTACTGGAAAACTATATTCATGAAATCAAAAACATTTTACCTTAATAAATTTATTATTATTTTTTTGATAAATAATTTTCATGAAAAAATATATTATATTCTTTCAACTATTTAATGTTCAACTTATGTGTTTTATAGACAAGATATAGGAAAAAAAATCCAATTTTATGAATAAAAAAAATTATTTTTCTAAAAGGTAATTTTACGTCATTTTAGTGGAATACCAATTTTAAATATAATTTTTGAAACCTTTATAATTTTTATTTTAAAAAATAAATTTCATTTTTGAAAGTTTAACATAAAAATTTACTTTGGGAGAAATTCTTGGTGTTCTTCTGAGACGTTTCATTTTTTGATGAATAGTGAAAAACATTGAATTTTAATTAAAAACTGCTTTTTCATATAATTTATTTATATAATTTAATTATATTTTAATTCTGTTTAAAAGTATAATTTGTTAAATTACAAAAAAATAAATCCAATTTAGGTAATTTAAATCAATTTCACATTGAAATTGGTTATAAAAACATCTCAAACATTCAAACTTTTTTACTTTAAAAACCCGATTTCCCATCACATCTATAGGATTAATATTAAATTATTTTCTGATAATTATGTGATTGGTATTTTGAAAAATTGATTCCATATTTTGAATCATCATAATTTATAATGTCTATCAGGGTCAATTTATTTTTTGACCAAAATTATTAGTGAAAGTAACTAAAATTAATTACAATGATTAAGGTAAAAATGAGTTTACTTAGTGGTTAAACTTTAACTTTAGTGTCCAAATAACCTAAACAGATGTCCAAAATGAATTTTATGGAAATAGTTTTATTATATCAACAATTTAATATATAATGGAAAATTATTTTAGTTAAATGATTTTTGAGAAACCTCTCAATAATGTTTTCCTTTTATATTTACAAGAATGCCACTCCCCCTGCACTATAAAAGGGCACTCACCCACCACACTTCTTCACACAACTCAAGCCATTTGTATCATCCAAAAACTGAAAAAAATAAGCTTTAAATTATATAATATCAACATAGAATCCTCAATTTGGGTATAAATCCATCCATGGAATCCCTTTAGTGCAAATGAATAGTAGTTACCCAAATAATAGGTAACATCCTCCAACAGAGACTTTTGTTTTATTTTTTCTCCACCCATTAAATTATGATTAATCCATGATTATATAATAAAATTACTATTATAAGTATATATGTTTTTTTGTATTAACCTTACTACTTATTATCATGCACACTTCCATAAAATGGAATACATAATCATTATTCGTGTGTATGGCAGACTACCACCTCACGAACTGCCAATGTTTGTTCTTCCATTACCACATTTTAAGGTTGGGAATAATTATGGAATTAATATTTTTATATGATAAATATTATATTTATTATGCATTAATGATTATTTAATTATTATATAATGCATACCTTCTTGTTATCCATTTTGTGAGAATATGATAACGTCGTTTGTGGATTTGTGGACTACTGCTTCCTCAAAGCAATGTGATTCATTCACACATTACATAGAATGTATTAAGGTTGGTTTTGGTAAAAGTATATATTATATATGAAATATTAATTCTAGTGTAATGTTAACACACACACACATGTCATTTAATTTTTTTCTCTCAATACAAAAAGCAAACGGAAACAACGTTCATGTGTACATACAACCTACCGTCTCAATGAAAACTATATTACATTTCATATTTATATATTTTAAATATTATTTTAAATAACTATATACTGAATATATATTATATTTATATCATATTTTAAATTATTTAAATAATTAAATAATTACCTAAGTATGATGATCAAGAATAACAAGTAAAAACATATACGAAAAACAAAACAAATATTACCCAAAACATAACATTAACATGAAATTATTAATAGAAGGGTAACATAAAGTTATAATAAAATAATATATGGTATGATATATAATAATATTTTTCTATGTTATATTTATAATAAACTTATAATTATTATATAATATTTTTTAATATGTATGATAAAATTCAAGACTTAAGGTAAGGGTTTTTTCTCCTCACATTTATTTCTATGAGATATCTGCTATATTCACAATTTATTCTTTCTGTGTCATGTATAAACTGACATAAGGAAATTTATACCATTTATTTACTTTATTAAATTATATTAAATGTTTTAATTGATGTTATTATTTCATGGGGATCATGATTCAAAAGTTACTCATGTAGTAAAAGGATTTCTAGTATCACTTTTATTTCTATAAGACTTATTCCATATTCTATAACAAATTGTTTTTCATGGTATATATACTTACCATTAATTTATTGTATTATTATTATACTTAAAATTTTTATGGGGTTTATGGTTCATAATTTTTAAAATCGGTAAAGTAACCTTGTCTCAATTTTCCTTCTTTGAAACACACACCATGTCCTGCACCTATATTCTTCTACGAGGTTTATATACTTCACTTTGAAATATTATATCATGAATATAATTATTTTAATGATATTTTATTTTTCGTTAATGTTAATATTTCATGGGGATTATG
Source organism: Viscum album (assembly GCA_963277665.1). Taxonomy (NCBI): domain Eukaryota; kingdom Viridiplantae; phylum Streptophyta; class Magnoliopsida; order Santalales; family Viscaceae; genus Viscum; species Viscum album. The sequence goes on from OY728134.1 coordinate 1,481,938,345, forward strand.
TTTCAAAGTTACCAAAGTGGTAACTTTTTATTACTATAATCTCATCATATATCAGGATTGTTTATGATTATGATTCTATTGATGAAATATTATAATACATCTCTCTATAATAATAATTATTTTCTTCTCATATTATTTTCATTATATCTTCTTGTATTGGTACTATTTTTACACTCTTTGGTACTCAATATAATTAAGATTTTTTTTAAGAAAATGTATCTTTATTTCTCCTTGTTCGAAAATCTATTTTATTCAAAAAACCGTGTTTTTGAAAAATGTTTTAATTTTTTATTAAATTAGATATTAATATAATTTTAAATGAAAATGATTTAATTTTTTATGTTTTAAAAATGTGTTTAAAATGTTTTTCAAATCTTACGTTTTATGTTTTCAAGGTTATTTTCAAATAAAATGGTTTTCAAAATATATTATGTTTTAAAAATAAATTTTCAATGAGGAAAGGAAATTTTACTCAATAAATGTATTAAATTATTTTTAAAGAATAATTTACATGTTTTAAATTATTTTTTCACATAAAAGTATTTTGAAAATTTTTTATGTCTAAATAATTATTTTCAAAGAAAGGTTTCTTTCCTTAAGAAATACTCCAAGTATTCTTTCAAAATCCTTCTCCATATAAGATGAAATAATTTGATACAGTTTATGATTTATTAGGGATATGTTCTAAGGAAACCATTATTTTTATTATGTATTTTAATGTTTTATGTTTAAGATTAAAAGTGGTCTATTAAACCCATTTCTTTTCCAAAGGTTTTACAATGATAAAACACATATGTAACCTGCTTCCTTTCATGGGTTATTCTATGATGAAATGATTATAAAAACTATGTCTTTTACAGAGGTTATGATATTATTAAATGTTTATGATACCATTTTCATTCCATGGGTTATGATATGATGTTTATGAAACCCATATATTTTTATGGGTTATGATATAATGAATGTTTTATTATATTCTGGAACATGTATGTAAGATTTCATTATGTGACGTGTGTAACCTATATCTCCCTATATTTCATGGGGTAAATATTTATATCTCATGAGATAATGATTGTAAAAAAGTCAATAGTATTGATCCAAAATGGGTAACATGTGTGTCTTGATCCAAAATGGGAAACAGGTGTGTCCTGATCCCCAATGGTAAACATGCATGTCCTAATACAAAATGAAAAAAATGCGTGTCTTGATCCAAAATGTGACATAGGTGTATCCTAATCCATAATGGGAAATAGTTGTGTCCTGATCTACTTTTTTATAGTCTGGGGATTGAACCTTTACTATTATGATGTTATGCTTGGACCTAATTAGATGTTCACCATGTTTTGTGTGGAGGTGGTTGCATGTCCATAAGTTTATGCGAGGGACTTGTTTCATATCCTTAACTTAATGAGTGAACTTATTTCTACATATACATACTCACAATGTAATAATATGATAGGTATGACACAAATATATGTCTTATTTTTATGAGATGCTCTCACGGTTCATGTTCTTGATTATCTTATGATTCATGTCTTATGAGCTACTAATATTTATGCTATGCCTCTTGTTTATCATCTATGACAGGTCGGGTATGAACCTTGTAAGATATCTTCAAGATCACATAACATAATTCTTATCTTATGATTTCATATGATCATATATTTATATATCTTATGTTTACCCTTACTAAGTATCTGACCTCACCCTTTCTTATATTTCCTTTCCCAAGTTTATGATTAAAGGTTTTAAGTAGGAGTGCTAAAGGGGAAGATATTTATGATAGAAATTGAAGACATTTCACCATATTAGAATAATATATTACAAGTCTCCAAAGTCACTAAAATATTATTCTCCTTAGGATCATGTTTTTATAATTTAATTAATATTCATCTAAAATATATAATGTCCATGTATGGTAAGCCCTGGGATGTTATAGTTGGAATCAAATGAAATGTTTAGTCAACCTATGGAAACCAGGATGAGAAATATTTAGTGAGACCCCTAAGTTTATTTCTAAGTATATGACTTGGGATGTATCTAAGAATAAGCCCAAGGTTTCATATATTTAAAACAAGGTGTCATGATTTAGGCATCCTATAAGTAATTTTTTATGATTATGTAGTTTTATTCTATGATAAGTGTTTCTCACACTGTGATTTCTAGTCTTATTCAATAGTGGGAACTAGAAGAATCTGGGTTAAAATTGAATGTTTCAGATGTGTAAAGTATGGGGATTATTCAAATAGAGGTTCTAAGTAAAAATATCTTGAATAGAATCAGGAAGGTGGAACGAGTATTGGTTATACTTCCAAATATTTAGAGACTGTGAATGACATGTGAAAGGTATGGGATGTTCTAATAGTATGGTTTACATGATTTAATTTTGGTTGAGGAACCTTATGAAATGATTCATATTTCACATAATAGTAAATGGGTATTAAAGAATAATATGATTAATCTTAAGTAATGGTTTAATAATAAAGTTGGATGATTTAAGTGTATATGTATAGGAATTACAGAATTATGTTATATGAATAATGAAGTATATATTCTCTATTAAGGATTTAAAAATATATTTTTAATGGTGATGATTACCTAGAAAAGTGATTTAATAGAAATGTGATATCTTGATTAAGGTAATGATACCCTTAATGTGTTCCGGATGTTGAGAAAATTTTGTTTAGCTTGGATAAAGAGATGATTATGGATAAAGTAAAATGAATAGTATTGATTACTATGGAATTGATTATTGATTCATTAGAAATATGATTTATACAATCACAGATGGACTTTAAGACATTTTTGGATTTAGGTAATATATCTAATAAATATTTTAATAAGGAATCATGCATGTTTTCAATAAGGATTTATGGTAATTTGGGTTATTACCATGTTTCAAAAGAATACACAATGAAGGTATTCACATGTTTTCTATGTGACAATAAGTGGTACTTCATAATATATGGGGATTCAATTTTAATATGTTTTTGATAAATTTAGTGTCCTTCTTTCTAAAGTCTTGAACTTTCATATTTTGGAAGGGTTACAAGGGTAACCATTTATGTAATGGTTTATGTTATACTTCATATGAGGTTTTAGTGAATAAAGTATTATATTTCCATATGAGGATTTATGCATATTGGATAACTAGTGATAACCATTTTTTTGTGGTAAAGATATATTAAATGATCCATAATTCTATTTTTGGATCTCATGATCTTCTACTACTCTAAGAATGAAAAATTCACCTTCATCTCTTGGAATGAGAGATGAAGTGGAAATTGATCAAGGTATAATAGTGGGTGAGATTCTACTGAAATAAAGTAAGTATATCTTCTTGTGAAATTTCTTCAAAATTAGGAAAAGTATCTTAAAATAAAAATGTTATCCTATTATATTATTTTTCCAATGAATCAAATGGTCCATTATATCATCAAAAATTTATGGCCTTGTGATCATTAACTTTTTCCTAACCATGTTCTCTATCACACTCCATCAGAACATAGTAGTTATATTTCTCTTCCATATCCATGTTTTCACTCTCCACCAATGTTATTCTATGTGGAAACCTAGTTATGGGTTATATTGGAATGTCATGATGTTTACAAAATTTCCTTTTTAAGGGATGTTTTAGTATTCATTTTTACGATGTGGATTTCTAAGAAAGAAACTTTAAAGTATTAAACATTTGGTAACCCAGAAAAATTTGAAGGCTGGAATTCATTTTAAGGACGGTAGAATGTAACATCCCTATATTTCTTGAAATATATATTTTTTAATTAATTTAATCTTTTTTATATTTTTCATTTCACACAACATTGAAAATAGATTTTGTTATATGAAAACACTAAGTTTGGATATCTTTATAAGCAACACCATGTTAATATTGTGCTACACACAAAAAACTATATTTTTCTTATGGTATACACAAAACTGTATTTGGATTGTGTTACATAAAACACTAAGTCCTTTTAATAGCATTAATTACAAACAATACCTAATTTTACCAAACTACAAAGTACTATTAATATTATTATTAAAATATTAATACAGTTTTTACCTAGCTATTTTAATCAAATTTATGAATAATATTAATTAAATTAGGAAAATATTATTTACACATGTATATAATTAGAACTATTTTGTGACCAATTAACTAGAAATGGAAATAAAACCCTTTTGAAAATATAAGAAATCTTTTGATGGAAAACTATATTTATGAAATCAAACAAGTTTTATAATAATAAATAAATTAATTTTTTTGATAAATTATTGACATGATATATATATATATATATATATATTATATTCATTAAACTATTTAATACTCATATTATGTATTTTCTAGAGAAGAGAAAATAATAAAACCAATTTTATGAATAAAAAAGATGTACTTTTCTAAAAGGTAATTTTATCGTTTTTTAATGAAGCACCTATTTTAAATATAAATTTTAAAAATTTTATATTTTATATTTTAATTTTTTTTTAAATTGAAATATCAAAATTTACTTTGGATGGATTTTTGGTGTACTTCTGAGAAGTATTATTTTTTGATGACTAGTGAAAAACAATAAATTTTAGTTGAAAATTGCTTTTTTATCTATTTTATTTATATAGTTAAATTATATTTTAAATTATTTTTAAATAGTGATGATTTATATTATAAAAAAATAAATCAAATTCAGGTTATTGAAATCAATTTCATATTAAAATTATATATAAAAACCATTCAAACTTTTGAACTTTTTTACTTTAAAAACCTGTTTTCTTGTCAAGTCTGCGAGATTAATTTTAAAATAATTTTTTTCACTTTTGTGATTGGAATTTTGAAAATGGATTAAATATTTAAAATCATAATAATTTATAATTTCTATTAAGGTCAACTTAGTCTTTGAACAAAAATATTAGTGAAATTAATTAAAATTAATAATAATGATTAAGATAAAAATGAGTTTACTTAGTGGTTAAACATTATCTTAAGTAAAATATATCCTAGAAACATATTCAAAAGTAATTTTATGGAAATATTTGGAACATATAATCCCTTTTATATAATATGTATAAGTATTTTAGGTACATGATTTAAGGGAGAACTCTAAACAGTGTTTACCTTTTTATATTTACAGGAATGCCACACCTCCTCTACTATAAAAGGGAATTCACCCTCATAACTTATTCACACCTATCAAGAAATTTAGATCATAAAAAAACTACCAAAATATTCTCCTAACTTCCCCCATATCAACCAACAATCCTAACATTGAGTAGAAATTCATCCAAGGAAGCCCTTTGGTGTAAACTAAAAAATGTTACCCAAAGAAGAGGTAACATCCTTCAACAAGAACTTTTGTTTTTCTTTCTTTCCCCAACCATTAAATTGTTATTATTAAATGATTATATAATAAAATAATTATTATAAATTTTATTATACTTTTTTTATTTTAATGGTATTATCTACACTCACACACACTTCCATCAAATGTGATACATAATCATCGTTCTTGCGTACAGTGGACTACCACCTCGCAAACCGACATCATTCATTCTTCCATTACCATCTTTAAATATTGGTAATAATGATGAATTTATTATTTTTATATGAAATATATGAAATATATGATAATTATTATGTATTTATGTTTCTGGAATTATCATATAATGAATACCTTTATTCTTTCTATTTTTTGGGAATACGATAACTTCGTTTGTGGACATGTGGACTACCGCCTCCTCAAATCGATGTGATTCGTTCACACTTTACATGGAATGTGATAATTTTGGGTTTAGTAAAAATATATTATATATATTAAATATTAATTCTAATGGAATTTTAATATATACACACAAACACACAAATGTTATTTAATTTCTTTCTTTCAACACGACAAGAAAATATAAACAACGTTTAAGCATACGTACAACATACTGTCTCCATAAACGATGTATTAAATTTCATATTAATATATTTTATAGATTATTATAAATACTTATATAATGAATATATATGATATTTATATCATGTTTTAAATTCTATAAATAATTAAAGCATGACTTAAGTAAGAGTATCAAGAATAACAAGTCATAACATATATGAAAAACAAATGAGATATTACTCAAAACGAAACATTAACATGGAATTTTAAATAAAAAGGTAATATAAAGTTATAATAAAATCATATATGTTATGATATATAAGAATATTATTCTATGGTATATGTATAATAAACTTAAAATTATTATACAGGGTGTTTGAATATGTTTGAAGAAATCCAAGACTTAAGGTAAGAGTTTTCTTATCTCACTTTTATTTCTATGAGATATATTTTATATTCACCACTTTTCTGGTTTTGTGGTTTATATACAGAGATAATAAATTTTATATCATGATTTTAATTAATTTAATTATATTCAATGATTTTATTTATGTTATTCTTTCATGGGGACCATGATTCACAAGTTACTCATGTAATAAGGGGATTCCTAGTCTCCCTTTTATTTCTGCAAGATTTATACCATATTATCCACATGTTTCTTTTGTTTGATATATATACCTCCCATTAATTTATTATATGATTCTTAAACTTAAATTTATGGGTATTTATATATCCATTTTATGATCTATTTGTATGGGGTTTATGGTTCAAAAGTTACCAAATCGATAAAGTAATTTTTTCTTAATTTGCCTTCTTTGAGACACATGCCATGTTATGAACCTATATTCTTATACAAGGTGTATATAATACCATTTGACATGTTTTATCATAAATATAATTATTTTAAATATAGTTTATGTTTCATGTAATGTTATTATTTCATGGGGATTATGATTCAAAGTTACCAAAGTGGTAAGTGTTTATTATTACAATCTCATCGTATATTAGGATTATTTACGATTATGTTTCCATTAATTGAATATTATGATCCATATATCAAGAATTATCATGGTTTTATTCTCCTATGGTTGTTCATGATATATTCATGTATTGGTACCATTTTCCACTCTTTGGTACTTAATATAATTAAGAATTTTTTTTAAGAAAATATGACTTTATTTATTTTTGGTCAAAAATATGTTTTATCCAAACAACAATGTTTTAGAACAATGTTTTCATTTTTTTAAATGGTATTTTAAGATACTTTTTAATGAAAATTATTATTTTTTTAAATGTGTTTAAAAGGGGTTTTAAATCATCATTTATAAGTTTTCATGGTTTTTCAAAGAAAATGATTTTAAAAATATTATAGTTTTTAAAAATATTTGTTCAAATTTGAAAGGATATTTTCCTCAAGAAATGTTTTAAATGATTTTAAAAAATTACTGTATATTTTTTCAAATTGGTTTTCATAGAAAAAGATTTTGAAAATATTTTATATCTAAAAAAATTATTTTCAATGAAAGGTAAATTTCCATAAGAAATGCTCCAAGAGATCTTTCAAAATATTTATCTATCTAAGATGATATCCTTTGATATACTTTATGATTTATTGGGGATATTATCCAAGGACACCATTCTTATTCTTTCATTTAATTGTTTATATTTAAGATAAAAAGGTGTTTATGAAACCCATTTCTCTTCCACATGTTTTATAGTTATGAAATGATTTGAAACCCACTTCCTTTCATGGGTTATTATATGATTAAATGATTATTAAACCTATATATTTTCCATAAGTTATGATATAATGAAATTTTTATGATACTCTTTTCATTCTATGGGTTATGATATGATGTTTATGTAATCAATATCTTTTTATGGGTCATGATATGAAGAATTTTTTATTATCTTATGGAATATGTATGTAATATTTCATTATGTGATGGGTGAGACCTATATCACCCTCCAATGAATTAGGTAAAGATTTATATCACATGAGCTAATTATTGTAAATAATTCAATATGGTTGATCCATAATGGAAAATATGTGTTTCCTGATCCAAAATGGGAAATAGGTGTGTCCTGATGCATAATGGGAAATAGGTGTGTCCTGATTCATAATGAAAAAAATGTGTATCTTGATCCAAAATGGGAAACAGTTGTGTCCTAATCCATAATGGGAAATAGGTGTGTCTATATCCACTATGATTATAGTATTACAAGTGAAACTTAATTATTAGGATGTTATGCATGAACATAATTACGTTTTCACAATGTTATTCATGGACCTCATTGTATATCCATAAGTTTATGCGAGGGGCTAATTTCATGTCCTTAACTTAATGAGTAAACCTGTTTCTACATATACATGTTCACAATGTTATAAGATGATGTGAATGATAGAAATATATATCTTATGCCTATGATATTCTCTCATGGTTAATGTTATTTATTATCTTATGATTCATGTATTATGAACAACCAATATTTAAGCTATGCCTCAAGTTTATCAACTATGAGAGGTTGGGTATGTAGCTTATAAGATATGCTCACGATCAAATACACATATGATTATATTATTCTTTAATATGATCATAGATTGATATATCTTATGTTTACTCTTACTAAGCATCTGAGCTCACTCTTTCTTATATTTTATTTCCTTGGTTTATAAGGAAAGGTTTTAAGTAGGAGTGATAAAGGGGAAGATGTTTACTAAAGACATTGAAGATATTTCACCAGATTAGAATAATGTATTCCAAATTTCAAAGGAACTAATCTATTATTATCTCCAGGATAATGTTTGTATAATGTAATGAATATTCATATAAAAGATGTAGTATCCATGTATGTTAATCCCTAGGTCACTATAGTTGGTATCAAAGGAAGGATTTGGTCAAACTTTAGAAATTAGAATGAGAAAAGTTTAGTAAGATCCCTATGGATATTTCTAAGGATATCTCTAGGGATGTATTTAAGGATAAGCCTAAGGTTTCATAGATTTAAAACAAGATGTTATGATTTTGGAATCATATAAGTAATTTTTATTATTATGTGGTTTTATGCTATGATAAGTGATTCTCACACTATGATTTATGGTCTTAGTAAATATTGGGAACTAGAAGGAGTTGAGATAATATTTAATATGTCAGATGTGAAAAGTATGGGCATTATGAAAATCTAGTTCCTAAGTGGAAATCTCATGAATATAATCAAGAATGTGGCATGAGTATTGGTTATACTACTTAATATAAAGAGACCACGAATGACATGTGAAAAGTATGAGATATTATAACTATATTTTTTACATGATTAAATTGTGGTTGAGGAATCTTAAGAAATTATTCATATTTTTAATATTCCAGTAAAGGGGTATTAAGGAATAAGATGATGAATCCTAAGTAATGTTTTAAGAATAAAGTTAGATGATTAAAGTGTATATGTTCTGGAATTCAAGATTTATGTTATATAAATCATAAAGTATATGTTTTAAATTAAGGATTTGAAAAAATATATTGAATGGTGTAGATGAAATATAAAATTGATTTAATATAAAGGTGTAATTTTTATTTAGGGAAGGTAACACTTCATTTTTTCCCGATGTTGAGAAAATTGTGTTTAGCTTGGATAAAGAGATAATTATGGATAAAGTTAATTGGATATTACTGATTACAATGGAACTAATTATTGTTTTATTGGATATGTGGTTTATGCTATCATAGATGGAGTTTATGATTTTTTTGTATATAAGGAATATATCCAATAAACTTAGGAATAAAGATACATTCATGTTTTAAATAATGATTTTTGGTAATTTGGGTTATTACCATGTTTCAAGAGAATACATGATGATGGTATTCAAATGTTTGGTATGTTAAAATAAGATATACTTTATGGTATATGGGGGGTCAATGTTATGCTAGTTTTGAGAAATTTAGTGACCTTATTTATAAATTTTTATACTTTAATATTTTTGAAGTGTTACAAGGTTAAACACTTATGGAATGGTTTATGTTATACTTAAGATGAAGTTTTGGAGACTAAAGTATTATCTCACCATATGAGGATTTATGCATATTGGATAACCTATACTAGCCATTTTTTTGGGAAAAGTTTGATGGAATGACCCATAATTTATTTATGGATCTCATGATCTGCTAATGCATCATGAATGAAAAATTCACCTTTATTTGTTTGAATAAGAGATGAAGTGGAAATTGATTAAGGCATAATAAAGGGTGCGATTGTGCTGAAATCAAGTAATTATATCTTCATGTAAAATTTATTCAACTTTAGAAAAAGGTTCTTGGAAAAAATGTTATCCTTTTACCTTATTTTCCGATGAATCAAATGGTCCCTTAGATCATCACATATTTATGTCTTTGTGATCATTAAATTTCTCCTGACCATATTATCTATCACTCTCCATTAGAAACTAATAGTAATATTTAACTCCCATATACTTGTTCTCACTTTCCAAATATGTTATCCTATATAAAAACCTAGTTACTGGTTACTTTGGGTAACCATGATGTTTCCAATAGTCCCTTTTTAAATGAAGTTATAACATTCATTTTTATGACGTGGGTTTCAAAGAAAGGAAATCTCAAGTATTAATCCATTAATAACCTAGATAAATTTTTGAGGAATAAATTAATTTTTATGGGGGGTATAATGTAACACTGATATTTTTTGAAATATAAAATTTTCAAATTAATTTAATCTTTTCTATATTTTTCATTTAACACAACATTGAATATAGTTTTTATATGAAATCACTATGTTTGTCTATCATTATACGCAACACCTAGTTAATATTATGCTAAATTAAAAAATTATATTATCTTTCGGTACATGAAACACTATATTTTGATTATTTTACACATAATACCAAGTCCCTTTAATAGCTTTCATTACATGCAAGACCTAGTTTTACCAAAATAAAATGTATTATTAATAATATTATTAAAATATTATTTTAATTTTCACCTAGTTGTTGGATGGAATTTATGAATAATATTAATTAAATTATGGAAATATTCTTTACACATGTGTATAAGAAAAATTATTTGGTGACCAATTAACTATAAATGAAAATAAAACGATTTTGAAAATATATGGAATCTTTTGTTGCAAAAATATATTTAAACAATCAAATAAGTTTTACCTTAATAAATTAATTAAAAAAATTTTGATAATTTTTTTATTTAAATATAAATATTAATATAAATATAAATATATATTATATTCATTAAAATATTAACATTCATATTATGTATTTTCTAGATAAGAGATAGAAATAAATCCAATTTTATGAATAAAAAAGATGTATTTTTATAGAAGGTAATTTTACCACCTTTTATTGGAAAACTTATTTTAAATATAATTTTTGAAACTTTTATAATTTTTATTTGAAAATATAAACTGCATATTTGAAAGTGGGATATAAAAATATACTTTGGGTAAATTTTTGGTGTTCTTATGAGAAGTTTCATTGTTTGATGAATAGTAAAAAACATTGAATTTTAATTGAAAAATGCTTTTTCATGTAATTTATTTATATTATTAAATTATATATTTAATTGGTTTTAAAGTATAATTAGTTCAATTATACAAAAATAAATACAATTTAGGTCATTCAAATCAATTTCACATTGAAATCAGCTATAAAAATATTTCAAACTTTTGAACTTTTTACCTTGAAAACCCACTTTTCTGTCATGTCAGTGGGATTAATTTTAATTATATTTATACTAATTATGTGATTGTAATTTTGAAAAATTGACTAAATATTTGGAATAATAAGTTTTGGTTTAGTAAATTTACATGATATATATTATATATTAAGGTTTGGTTTAGTAAATATAGATGATATAAGGTTTTGTTTAGTAAATTTACTTGATATATATTACATATTAATTATAATTTAATGTTCATATATATATATATATATATATCATTTAATTTCATTCTTTCAATGCGACAAGAAAACAGAAACAACATTCATGCGTATGTACGACCTACCATCTCTATGAACGGTGTATTCCATTTCATATTTATATATTTTATAGATTATTATAAATTATTATATACTGAATATATATTTTATCTATATCATGTTTTAAATTATTTAAATAATTTAATTACCCCCTAAGTAATAGGATCAAGAATAACAAGTCAAAACATATACAAAAAAGAAAGAGGATATTACCAGAAATGTAAAATTAACATGGAATTGTTAATAAATGGGAAATACAAAGTTATAATAAAATAATATATGGTATGATATATAATAATATTTTTCAATGGTATATTTATAATAAACTTATAATTATTATTCTATAGGTTTTATCATATATGAATAAAGTCAATACTTCAGGTAAGAGTTTTCTCGTCTCTCTTTTATTTGTGTGAGATATATTCTATATTCACTACTTATTCTTTTCATGTGGTGTATATACTGAACTATGAAATTTTATATCATGAATTTAGTTTATTTAATTTTATTCAAAGTTTTAATTTATTTTCTTATTTCATGGGGATAAAAATTCAAAAGTTACTCATGTAGGAAGGGGATTTCTAGTCTCACTTTTATTTATGTGAGCCTTATGCCATATTCACCACTCATTTTTTTACATGTTGTATATAATGAACATGAATGTATTATATGATTATTATCCTTAAATTTATGGGTATTTAAATATCCATTTTATTATCTATCCTTTATTAGGTCTATGTTTCAAAGGTTACAAAAACGGTAAAGTAGTTTTGTATCAATTTTCCTTCATTTAGACACATTCCATGCTATACACCTATATTATTCTATAAGGTGTATATAATACCATTTGAAATGTTTAATATTAATACCCTTATACTTATGATATTTTATGTTTCATTTAATGTTATTCTTTCATGGGGATTTTGATTTAAAATTACCAAAGTTGTAACATTTTATTACTACAATCTCATTGTATATCCGGATTTTTTATGATTATACCTACAATGATGAAATATTATGATCCAACTATCAATAATTATCATGATTTTATTATACTATATTTTTTCATGATATCTTCAGGTATTGGTACCATTTTCCACTCTTTGGTACTTAAGATAATTAATAGAATATTTTTAAAAAAATTCAAATTTATTTCTCTTCGGGGAGAAATCTATTTTATTCAAAAAAAAATGTTTTTGAAAAATATTTTAAAAGTTATTTTATGATAGTTTTTAAGGAAAATTATTTAAAAAATGTTTTATATTTTAAAAATGTGTTTAAAATGGCTTTCAAATCATTATTGGTAAGCTTTCAGGGTTATTTTGAAAGAAAAATTATTTTCAAAATATTTTATGTTTTAAAAATATTTTTTCAAATAAGATGGGATATTTTCCTCAATAAATGTTCTAAATGATTTTTAAGCTCACTTTATAAGTTTTAAAAGTGGTTTTAAAAGAATATGATTTTGAAAATAGTTTATTTTTTTAAAAAATGATTTTCAAATAAAGGTTATTTTCCTTAAGAAATGATCCAAGCGATCTCTCAAAATCCTTCCCCATATAAGATGAAATCCTTTGATATAGTTTAGGATTTATTGGGGATATGATCCAAGGAAACCATTCTTATTATTTCATCAAATGGTTTATGTTTAAGATGAAATTTTTTTCATGAAACCCATTTCTCTTCCACAGGTTTTACAATGATTAAACACTTATGAAACCCACTTCCTTTCAAAAGTTATTCTATGATGAAATAATTATGAAACCAATCTATTTTACATAGTTTATTGTATGATGTAATGTTTATGATACCCTTTTTATTCCATGGGTTATGATATTATTTTTATTAAACCCAAATCGTTTTATTGGTCATGATATTATAAATGTTTTATTATCTTATGGCACTTGTTTGTAAGATTTAATTATGTGATGGGTGAGACATATATATCCCTCTAATTAATTGGGTAATGATGTATATATCATGAAATAATGATTGGTAGCAAGTCTAATAGCTTGATATATAATTGGAAACATGTGTTTCTTGATCCAAAATGGGAAACATGTGTGTCTTGATCCACAATGGGAAAAAGGCGTGACCTTATCCAAAATGAGAAACATGTGTGTCTTGATCCATAATGGAAAATAGGCATGTACTGGTGCACAATGAGAAAAAGTTGCCTCCTTACCCCTATTTTTATATCCTTGTGAGTAAACCTTGACTATTATGATGTTATATGTAAACCTAATTACATGTTCACAGTGTTATGTGTGGACTAGGTTTCATGTTCATAAGTTTATACGAGGGACTAATTTAATCTTCTTAACTTAGTGAGTTAAAATTTATCTATATATACATGTTCACAATGTTACAATATGATGTGTATGCTACAAATATATGTATTAATTTTATGAAATTCTATCATGGTAAATTTTCTTGATTATCTTATGATTCGTGTCTTATGAACTACCAATATTTATTCCATGACTTAAGTTTATCATCTATGATAGGTTGGGTGTGAACCTTATAAAATATGTTCATGATCAGATACCCTTTTGATTATATTATGCCTTCATATGATCATAGATTGATATATCTTATTTTTACCCTTAACGAGAATCTGATCTCACTCTTTATTATGTTTCCTTTACCCAGTTTATGAAGAAAGGATTTAAGTAGGAGTGCTAAAGCGGAAGATCTTTATTGGATACATTGAAGATATTTCACCAGCTTATAAGAATGTATTCCAAGTTTCCAAAGGCGCTAAAATATTATGGTCCTCAGTATCGTGTTTGTATAATGTAATGAATATTTATCTAAAATATGTAATATCCATGTATGTTAAGTATGGGTCGCTATTTAGTCACTCCATCTGACTTGATCATCATCCTAGAGGCGGATCCTGCTACTTTTATCCTTGTGTATTTCCTTGAATATGATCTTGAACCACCTAAAGAGTAAGAAGACTCTAGTTTTAATGTCACTAAAGAGAAATAAATTATCTGGTGTAGGGCATGGAAGATAATATACCTTTTCATCACCTAGAGCGCAGAGTCGTACCTGGTGATATGGATGTGGTCTCTTATTTATTGTCTGCACATCCCATACACTGGAGGGGTGGATGCTCACTCTCTCCATGCACTATTCTGTGAATACCTCACCAAGTGGGTGTATGCGGGAAGCCAAAATATAAAAATTTCTTGACATACAGAAAAATATGACATCACATGGAAGCTTCAAGAGGCTAATCAAGAAATTCAATGTCTAGAGGGGCTGTAGAATGAGCATGTTGCCTTCCTTAATTATCAAGAAGAGGTTATCAACCAATTGTGGTCTCATATGGTGATATATGAGTATCAAGAGAGGAAAGTGATATCTCATATAGTTGAGTTCCAAACTAAAAAGTATTGGGTGAAAATCAAGGATGATGTGATTTATCTTACAGATTACGAGGAGGATCCAAATATCGAGAGGTGTTAGCAGGTCCTCGAATCCATACGCTAGAGGCTAGCTAAAATAGAGTGATCAATTTAGAAAATAGATCCATTGCTGGGACTTAAGAGAGGTTCTGGTGTGTGGATGATCCTTGAAAACTACTAAAGTTTATTTGTTTTAAACTTCTTTCTTACAAGGACACATTTCTTACATCATATTTTATTATCACAATTTAATAATATTTGTGAAGAAACCGACAACAAATCCCTAAACTCACGTGAGTCATGATCGGTGTGAGAAACAAGGTATGTCCATGTGATCTCTAATTTATATGAGAGTATTAATCAATAATTAATAACTTGGAGTATTCTATTATTGAATGACCACTTGGAGTGTTGGGACAAAGGAATATATGGATAGAGAATGAGTCTCTCTAAGAAGACAACTTACTTTTCCAATGTGCACTAGTTCACAAATGGGGTAACGTGAGGGGCAGTGAATTCTACCCAAACAAAGGGGAATGAAGGTCATGAATCATGACACCCAAAATATGGAACACCATGGGAGTGGCATGGCGATATAGGATAACCGCTAACCATTTTCAAAACAAAGTATTCATATCATTTAGATAAGGATGGGAAAAAACTGATGGTTGAACGTTGACCATTTCTTAAGCACAAAACCTATCTTAGAATGCCATCTAAATTCCTATGGGGGATTGGAATATGATAGTAGATGAGTATTTGGGATGGAAAATATGTCTATTAGTGGGACATTTTAGATATTGGGGAGGATGAGAATCCAATAAGGGGCATGTGAAGAGTGGAGATGAAGTGATGGAATGTTCGAATGGATTCCAACCCTCTTAGAATTACTCCATCATGACTTAGAGCATATTGGGTAGTATTATTGGTCTTAAAAATGGTCAAACTCATCTCACATGGGGAGATTCACCTCAGATGTTGAGAGATTGTTGAAGAATATGAATGATGTTGTAGGTGACCGACACAAAAGCAAATGGATTCTCAACAAAGGGCCTAAGATGACTCACAATTTTACATCATGTGGTAAGGATATTAGACATGAATTTTAAAGTCATAAGGTAAGGATATTAGACACACAGTTTGATATTATATAGTGAGTATGATGTATCACACAATTTAACATCATGTGATTGAGATGTGGTGTGTGGGGATTATGCACTGAGCCACCCATCATTTTTTACTCATGTCAGGTTAATAGGTAATAACATGTCAATATAATGTGGTAGTGTTATAGTTTAATTTAATGTGAAAGGAAATTTGAATTGACTTGAATTACACTCACCTATCCATAGGGGAAGAGGGAATAGGATGTTAGCGGGACAAGGTTACTACCTATAGAGGCTGATATATAAAGGGAATTGTGGGAGACCCTTCACTAAGAAAAAAGAATCTGGGGTGAGTCACACATAGTTTAAGGTCATGATGGTTTTGATTGAAAGGATGTATACTAGGGGATATGTGTTGTATAGGGGAGAGGTAACTCAACATGAATGAATGTTCAAGATGAACCAACACCACAAAACACATTCCTAAGAGGACAAGAATATAATTTAAAGCTATGATTATTGGACTTAGGCTTGGATCCAACTTTAGGGTCATATATTTTGGAACATGTACACCCTAAAGTGTTTGGAATGGCATGAATGTGTAGTAACCTTATGTGAATGGGTGGAAAATAGAGGCTTGGTGCTGCACAAAACACTAGGGGTAGGTTTCACATAGTTCAAGGTCAAGGGTCTTGAAACATATCCCTTAGTTTAAGGTCATAGATTTTGGACCATGGGGTGTAATGTCACAATGGAAAACGTGATACATCGAAGGAAAGATACCAGACATGAAAGAAAGGGCCTAGGAGGCCACCCAATTCTGCAAAAAATGTTTATGAGACAAATTACACACATTTTAAGGTCATTAATCTTGGACTAAAGGTCTTAGCATCCCAAATGGATATGTGTGGTGTGGAGGAGTGATGAACCTGGCATGAATGGAGGGCTTAAAAGTCACAACACCACAAAACACATTCCCAGGATGACTTTCATGCAATTTATAGTCATGATGTTTGGACTCTAACAATTAGTTTAAGGTCATAGAGTTCAGAATGTAGAGTTAATACCCCAAACGAACACATGTATAATGGAAAAGTGACAACCCGACGTGAATGGAGGTCCAAAAAGAATAAACTGTTTACAACACATTCTCAGGGTGATTCATACATATTTTAATGTCATGATATTTAGAATTAGAATCCTAGTTTAAGGTCATATAGTTCAAACTAATGAAAAATATTTTAAGTTCATAAAGACTGGACCAAGTGATATCTCAAAAGGATATGTATATTATGGTGGATTAACAAACCTAACATGAATGGGGTCCTGGAAGGTCCAACTCCATACACTAAATTCCTTGGGATGACTTGCACAGAGTTTAAAGTCATGGTTCTTGGACTCAGAATCCTATTTTAAGGTCATTGAGTTTGAACCATAGGGTGAATAACCCAAAAGGACATGCTAAACATGGAAAAGTGACAAACTAATGTGAATGGAGGGCCAAGGGGGACCAATTCCGTACAACACATTCCCCAGGTGATTCACACACAGTTTAAAGTCATGATGGTTGGATGTAGACACCTAGTTTAAAGTCATAGAGTTTGGACTAAGGATAAATAGTTTAAGGTCATTATGCTTAGACCAAGTGATATCTAAAACGAATATGTGTAGTGTGGAAGAGTTAAGTGACTGATGTGAATGAAGGGACTAAAAGGCCCAATGCCACAAAAAACCTTTCTTTGGATTACTTTCACACAATTCAGAGTCCAGATAATTATACTTAGAATCATTTTTATGATTATAAAGTTCAGACTAAGGGGTGATCGTGTGTCTTATCCTTGCTTGAGGATGAGTCCCTCCCAACTCCTAATACCTCTTGATCCATGCTTAGTGTGAGAAGAAAGGAACGTTATGAAGTTCACATTGTTTCCAGGGGAGAACACAATGAGGGGAAGAAGTGGACACTGAATTCCATGAGGGTGATTACAACTCTCAAGACCAATATAGTGAAAGGGGAATAATAGAAGGATGGTGAAAAACTATTGACCATATTTGAAACACAGGTTCTATACCCACTTCGGTTGGAGATGAGGTGAACAAATGTAGGATCGACTGTTGACCAAGTTCAAAAATCAGGATCTACTATTTTCTATAGAAGATACTTCAAGGTGTGAGACTAGGATGGTAGGTGATCTAGTGTGTCATGAGACCATTCTATTAGGGATCCTATTCACAATATGAGGATTATGGTTATCCAAGTCATAGAAAGTATTAATTGCGGAAGAAGAAGTGGGGAACGTCCCAAAGATAAGAGGATGGTAGGGATGGACCTGAAATGGAATATCTGTGAATCATTATGTATACCATAATGATGGGAATAAAGAAACAAATAGTTATGATACATGGTGTGGTAGGAGACCAACACTGGTAGGGTGACATCCTCTCTGGTGAGGATATCATATCATCTCACATTAGGAGTCATCCCAACTTAACATGGGGTAATGTTTGGTTCATCTCATACATGTCACATGAGGTATACCAATTTTGTACAGGGTCAAATTATTAACATACCATACTTATCATATGTGGTATACCATTTTTAAATGGGGTAAGTCTATAGTTTACTGTCACATGCTATGGTCTTTGGCCTTGACAGTTTAAAGTCATACAACTTAGAATAGGGTTACTACTAGTTTAAAGTCATAAATCTCAGAATATAGGGACAATTTATTGTTTAAGGACACATAGATTCAACCTGGAGGGTATAGGTGTCCCATGGAGGTTTGGAGGACACAAAAGAGTGATAAAATGATGTGAAATGAGGGTCAAATGGACCCTGTGTCACAAAAAAATAAATAAAACATACCCCTCATCAACATCATGACACTGGGGAATGAAAGGCCCTACAATTAGTCAATAAAGGGGAGTAGGCACATGATGAGATATCTGAGCGTCACTACATATCCAATGAGTATGTGAATCAAGACACACACAGTTCTGGAATATATCATGGTAGAAGAACAACTCAAAAAAGTGGGCTACCCTATCTAATGTGGATACTAAATCTTCTAATACTCGGATACGAGGCATCCCTAATCTATATGGGGTAAGGCTATAGTTTAACATTATGTGCTGAAGATTATTTTGTTTGTTTATCCCATATTTTTCATATGGTGAATCTTGGTTTGATATAGGGTAAAATAAACTCTCATTATGATACATCCCAAATTTATATTGGGTAAAATCATAGTTTAACGTCATGAGTTGAGGATATTAGTAGGGCTTGTGCATTGAACTTTCCATCCTTTCCATACTTATATCAGGAAGTGAGGGAATATTAACCAGCTAATGGGTCTAGGTAAATTAATGGGGGTTATACCTAAAAAAATGCCCATGAGGTTATTTCAGGGTGATAACACTACAGTTAATAGATAATTTTGCATTGATTTTGTGGGTAGGTCAAGAGACATAAATTCTAGGTGTCACTACGTATCCCATATGAATGGGGATCAATCCACACATAGTTTTGGAAAAAGTGGAGGAATGGTCTCAGTGGAACACCAGGGATGAAGAATACCATGCGAAAATGGGTAAATTCACACTGTTTAGGGTTATAGTTCTTAGAAAAATGGAAAATAGTTTAAGTTCAGAATTCTTGGACCATGGGAAGAGGGATTAAAGGATATTTATGTGGTGAAAAAGAGTTAAAACCTAAGGTGGATATAGCTAAAGATTCCCTACACCACATGAAGAAAACCTAAATCTAGTTGTACATAGTTCAAGGTCATACAACATGGACCATAAAAATTGGTTTAAAGTCATGATGTTTGGACTATTGATAAACAGTTTAATGTTGTGTTGTATGGAATGTTGGAAAAATATTAAAATTCATGATGCCTAGATTTGGGAAAATTTTTTAAGGATGTTTTTTTCGGTATGATAGAAGTAGGACCCATTATGAAAGGAATAAATGGGCCCACACACCACACATGTATAAAGAAACAAATGACATATAGTTTAAGTTTGTAATGCTTGGACCGTGGGGGAAGTAGTAGGGAAAATAGTTTAAATTCATGAATCTTAGAATGGAGCAATGTCAGCCTCAAGGGTATCCATGTGGAATTAAATAGGTAAAACTTTACGTGAAAGGAGCCAAAGAGGCTTTTCTACCACATGCATGCCTTGAGACAGATAACACAAAGTTCAAGGTCATGATGATGGGGCCATAAATGGTCCGAGGGGTCAAAGGGTTGATAAATCAGTGGCTAATACTAATGATAGAATGTTTAAGAATCACTACACATCCCATGAGGATGGTAATCAAGACACACATAGTTCTATAACATGGAGTGGTAGAAGACCAACATCGGTGGAAGCAATCCTCTCTAGTGAGGGAATTGAGGTGCCCCATGTGGGTTTTGGGGTATCCCATGTTTAGGTAATAGGGTAAGGTTTTGGTTTTTGTTTTTTGACCATATCATAATTATCAAATGAGGAATTTCATTTATATATACGCTATGAATTATTTTATATTTTCATACTTATTGTATGATTAATCCCAATTTAATGGGGGTAAAATCATCTCTCTATAAGAGACATATTTATCTTATAAGGGGTAAAATCACATTTTAACATCATGCATTGAGGAAGTTAGGATTTTTTGTTTAATTTCATATAGATCAGACTATATGGGATACAAATATTTTATAGTCATAGTGCTTAGACTGATCAAAAGCAGTTTAAGGGTGTTTTGTAGAGACCATGACTCTTAGTTTAGGGTTATAGAGTTTGGTCCAATGTGCTCCTAATTTAACATCATAGAGTATAGACCAATGTAAAATAGTTTAAGGTCATAATTATTAGACCAATGATATCTTAATTTAAATTAATTGTGTTTAGACCCATGGAAAATCATTTATAACCATAATGCTTGGACCAATGGGCTCTTAGTTAATGGTCATAAGGTTTGGACCAATGGAAAATAGCTTAGGTTTATAATTCCTAGACCAATGGGTTATTAGTTTAAGGTCATAGATTTTGGACCAATGGAAAATAGTTTAGGATCATAATGATTGGACTAATGGGATCTTAGTTTAAGGTCACAACGTTTGGACCAATGAAGCTAAACATATAAAATTGATATGTGTAGTGCAGTATAGTGACAAAAATGATGTGAATTGGGGTCCAAAGATGACTTTCACCACATGAAAAATTCTTTAAGGGAAGCCACACACAATTTAAAGTCACGATTCTTGGACTTGGGCTTCGCAAATGAAGTAATGCATGGGAAAAATAGGATTGGAGGGAGGTGTGATACACTCTCCATCTATAGTGATCAAAGAGTATGCTCCATTGAAATTGAACTTATTAATGATGTAAGGTCTTTCACACTTGGTCTCTAACATTAGTGGATTTTTACTGGGTATCATCAGTGTTTTAAGAGACATCACCATGTCACCCTAGAAGGAGCAAAGGTGAACATTCTTGTTGAATTCTCTCTCTATCTAGTTTTTGGTGCCGCTCTAGATTATGAAAGAAATAGAGTCTGTTCTCTTCCAGTGATTCCAACTCAGAAAAACTAACTTCTTTCATTCTATCTATAATTTTATCATAAAAAATATCTATTTAGAGTGATGTAAACTAAACCTTCATGGGAATTACTACCTTTGTTCCATATACTAGGGATTATAAAGTCACATGGGTGGGATTCCAATTTATCTTCTGATAAAATTAGAGGGAATTGTGGAACTTATACAACCAAATATTCATGTTTTTTACCACAATATTATGAAAGATGTTATAGAGGGTTTTTTAGAATGAATTAATCTTACCATTTTTCTATGCATGATAGTGGGAAGTATGGTTGTACTGAATGTTATACTTGGCACAAAATTTCTTCAGCTCAATAGCCCAAAAGATGGTGCCATTTTTAGTGAGAATTATGTGTGGAACTTTCAATAAATAGATGATGTAAAAGATCATGAACTCAATCATAGACTAGGATTTGAATTACTTGAGGGAAATCTATTTTTTCCACTTGGAGAAGAAGTATGCTGCATTCAGAATGAACTTTCACTAGTGAGATGTCACTGGTGGATATGGAACCACAACGTCGAGTATCCATACTAAAAAGGGCCAATAATACTTGTTGGTGAGGTCATGATTTAGTGGTCGATACAAAAATTTGGCATGGAGATGACACACATGACACCACTTGGAGAACATTATAAATTCATGGACTATAATGGGTCAAAAGTATCCTAGTCTTCGAATCTGGTGGGAGAGTTTCATACTCACCCAAAGGGTGCCACATGAACTGAAATTGACTTCCTATATAACTTGGAGGATAAATTATATTTTGATCCAATAGAGTATAATTACATAAATCCCACATCTATATAGAGTCTTCTCATGGTTGGGACCACTCTGGAGGGTAAACTGTTCTACAAACTGATGGATTCTCTCACACTCAACTTAGTCTAGAGGAAGAATGCTACGATGGAGATACTCAATAAATGGATTTTTCTAATTGGGAATTTACTTTACTATGGGGGGACTTGAGGTTCATATCACAGAAGTTCCAATAGATATTTGGTTTACCTATGGCCTATCATCATCATCTGAAATGGTGGGGGTTATGAACCTCCAATGTACCACATAAACGACCAGGTTACCCCAGTACAGATCTGCAAGGAACATGGATGAACTAGCCAAGGTGTTGGATCTAACTAGACTAAGGAATGTGAGTTACTTCCAACTAGATAGAAAACTAGGCCATTAGCTAACTACTACACTCCACAAGGGAAACAAGATTTTATTCTTTAATGATATAGTCAATATTGATCTGTTTGATGACTAACTTGGAGTATCCCTTCACATTCAAGAGGAAAAGACATTACAAAAAAAGGGTAAGATGAGGTGGTTTTTTCATGAACTAGTGTCAGTTTAAACCACCACCTCATAGTTTAGCAGTGGTTATTAAAACCGCCACATATTGCACTTTCTCTAGTCATTTCACGGAGGTTTTTATAATTTTGGGGCAGTTTTGTTAAGTATCATTTTCGGAGAATTTAGCGGTGGTTATTTATTTATTTAGTTGTGTTTTTTTTATTTTAAAAAATATTCGAGGGAAATATAAATAAAATAAAATAAACTTCCATAGAACATATTAGCGGCAGTTCCTTTTAGCAGATGTTAATCATAACTACCGCTAGACAATTGTTATTCAATGTATTTAGAAGAAGTTATATAAAACTACTGTTAAATTAGATTACTTTTAATAAAATTAATAAAAAAAATATAAATACCAAAAAACTAACATATAATAAACTAAAACATAAATATATGATAAACACATCATATATATATATATCATACATAAAAACATCCAGTCATCATAACCTCAATCTAGGTCAACCCATACATTTGTCAATATACATAAAAAATATGCCCAACAACAACAAATTCCCAATATACATCCATGTCATGACCTCCACTTCATATATCTTCCTCCACATCATGTCATCAACTGAAACTAACCACATCATCTCACAAACTATAACAAAAAAGTAAAAAAAAAATTAAAACTACACATAATAAATTTGAATTACTATAGAATAATTGATAAAATTTTAATATACCATTGAAACTAAGAACCATCACAACTATATTCTAAATATTTTTTTGGATCATAATGGTCAACCTTATACCTACTACTGACGTCTATCACCTATAATGAAAACTAGAACACTTAAGAAATTAAATGTTAAAGAAAAAATATATAGAATATATTCCGAATGATACACATGAAATATGTTATTTTTTAATAAAATAAAATACATTTAACATAAAACAAATAATATATAATTAAAACACTTTTAAAACATAAAAATACCTATTTAAGATAAGATTCAATATTTGAAATTGAAAAGGGATGCTTAATATTCTAATTTAGTTTTAAAGTGACGTGTGATGTTCTTGAAATTTAATAAATTAACAAATTTTAAAGATTTTGATATCACAACATGTCCTATATTTCATAAAAAACTCATTGGTGGTTTTCCCATGATTTCACATCAATATGTGGTCATTTTAAATACTTTTGACCATTCCATTCATGTTTTAGTATTTTAAAATACTAAAAATGTGTTTACGACCATTACGGGAAAATAATATTTCATAATAATGTTCCTCTAGTTCCTATATTTCAAAATTAAATGTACAGTTGTTTTCCCATAATTCTAGAGAAATTTGATGTTGTTTTTCTAGTTTTAAATCACCAAAACTTATTTTTAAAGGATTTTGTTTCTTTCAGAAGTATATACCGAGTAATTCTGACCACACCGTACAACTAATTGATGTGTTGTCTATATGTACACATCAAAAATAAACTCAGCGGTGGTTTTAACATGATTTAACATCAATATGAGATCATTTTTTATGGTTTTGACCATTCCATGCATGTTTTAGTGTTTTAAAACACTAAAAAACATTTATAGAAATAACATGAAAACCATAATTCATATTGAAATGTCGTTAGTTACTATATTTCAAAATTAAATGTACGATCATTATCCCATGATTTTAGAGAAATATAATGTCATTTTCTTATTTTTGACCCCCCGCCATTTGTTTTTAAAGGATTTTGTACCTTTCAAAATCATATACCGAGTAATTCTGACCACACTACACGTCATATTGACTTGTTTTCTACACATAAAGATAAAAAAAAATCACTGTTGTTTTTACCATTTTTTTTCAAATCAATATTAGGTTGTTATCTATGGTTTTGACTGATCCACACACGTTTTAGTGTTTTAAAACACTAAAAACATTTTTATATCCATAACAGGGAAAACGTAAGTCAGAATTATGTGATGTTGGTTCCTATATTTCAAAATTATATTTATGGTTCTTGGTCCAATTATTTTAGGGAAATATGAAATCATTTTTCTGGTTTTAAGTCACTGAAACTTGTTTTTAATAGTTTTTGTGGCTTTTAAAAGTGTATGTTGAGTAATTACTACCATAATGCCTGTCAGATTGATGTGTTTTCTATACGTACTTGTAAAAAACATCTCATCGGTGTTTTTAAAATGATTTAACATAAATATTATTTCATTTTCTATGAGTTTGACAATTCCACACATGTTTTAATGTTTTAAAATACTAAATACAGCCATAACATGAAAACTATAATTCAGAATAACATTTCATCAATTCCTACTTTTTAAAATTAAATGTATGGTCATTGTCCCATGATTTTAAGGAAATATGACATCTCTTCCCTGGTTCTGACCCCCCCGACCCTTATTTTTAAAGGCTTTTATACCTTTAAAAAGTGTCTAATGAATAATTTTGAGCACACCACATGTCAGATTGATGTGTTGTTTGCACATAAACATACATAATATCTTAGTTTTGGGTTTACCATGATTTCACATCAATATAAGGTCATTTTATATGGTTTTGACCGTTTCATGCAAGTTTTAGTTTTTTAAAACACTAAAAACGTCTTTACGACCATAAAAGGAAAACTGTAATTTAGAATGAAATGCTGTCAGTTCCTACATTTTAAAACTAAAAGTACAATCGTTTTACCATGATTTTAGGTAAATATGATGTCATTTTTTTGGTTTTAACCCCCTGACACTTGTTTTTCAAGTTTTTTTGTAGATTTAAAATGTGTATATCAAGTAATTCTAACCACACCGCATGTTTAATTGATGTATTGTTTGCACATACACATAAAAAAAACTCATAGGTTATTTTAACATGATTTCATATCAATTTGATGTTGTCTTCTTATGGTTTTGACCATTCCATGCATGTTTTAGTATTTTAAAACACTAAAAACATGTTTACATCCATAACGGTAAAACCATAATTTAGAATGATGTGACTTCGGTCCCTATATTTTAAAATTAAATCTTGGGGGTTTTCTATGATTTTAGGTTAATCTGATGTCATTTTCTTTAATCTAAACCCTTGAAAAATGTTTCTAAAACATAGATATATTTTCAAATTTCTTATTGAGTCATTTAGAGCACACCACATGTGGAATGGATGTATTATTTCCTTGTACATGTCATAAATAATTAAATGGTGACTATCCCATGATTTTACATTAATACAAGAATTTTTGTTATCATTTTGGTTATTAAACATGTATTTTTGTTTTTTAAAACACTAAAAATGTATTTACAGGCATCATAGAAAAATCGTAACTCAAATTGTTGTGACATTAGTTCCTACATTTCAAAAATCAATCTGTGGTTGTTTTCCTATGATATTGTTGTAATCATTAAATATATTTTAATAATTATAATTTTATAATTAATATTTTATTAAAAAAATTAATAATTTATTACTATTTCTAATATTACTTTAATTAATTACTAAAATGTAAATTGGTTATTTTATATCTTTTGGTACATGATTTTGATTGAAGAAAGATATTTTCACTTTCTAAAATATTACGTATTTCATGGTCACCAATAATTTAAGGGTGATTTTTATAGTTAGTGGTAGTTTTTATATGTTTTATTTTTTGGGTACTCAGTGATAGGTTTTTATTCTATTGGTGATGATTTTTTAATAAAAAAGGGAGAAGTTAATATAACTATTGGTAAATTATTTTGTGGTGGTTATCAATAACTGTCACTAAATATGTAAAATAATTTTTTTTAGTGATGGTTATAAAAAATTATAGATAAATAGATTATGGATGTTGTATGTGTTATTTGAAAATGTGTGAATGATTTGTGGAATTTAGAATTTAGCTCATCAGGATGAGCTATAAGGATATCAATTTACTTAGGGATTGTGCTGGTCATCTGCTGAAATATAGAAACTAGATAATTTTCCATTTGCAACCACCATTGATCCTGTGTTTTCTGATAGAAACATTGTTCTTGCACTTTTTCTTTTAATCTGTCAATTTCTATTTGCGATTCCCAATCAATGACACTATTCAAACCCCCATCGGGTGTAACAACAATGGATGATGACACCCTACCAAAGACAACTAATGGAGTAGAACCAAAACCAATCCTCTGTACATGTACTAGATTATACTTCCCTAAAACTATTCCAACAACATTATTCTGGGAAATTGATGCGGACTGTGAAGGGTTCAGATCCCAAACTTCTTGGATTTTAACCTGTTAATACAGAAATATTAACAATGATTTTTTTAAAATATCCAAAATTCAAAATGTTATCTAATTAATAAAATGTTCATTATTATTTACTTTTATTTCAAAAATATAAAAAAATAATATATAAAATTATATTATAACAACAAACAATACATTAACCTAATTAATTAGGGCGAGCTAGATGTATCAAATGATGCTAATTTGGCATCATTTGATCCATGTAGTTGGACCCATTTAACTGGGTTTAAGTCTTGTTAGTAGTTATAATATATTTTTCATTATTATGTTTTCATGGTAAATAAATAATATTAAATGGAAATGAAAAGTTCTTACTCCAACATCTTTGGTAGGGTTATTTAAAAAAATGCCATTGGGTTTCCTATGCAATTTAAACCATATTCTGTTTATCCAAAAGAGTTAACTAATAATTATCCTTTATAAAAAATGCAACAAATTATAAAAAACATAGAGTTATAATAAAATTATTTAAATAATAATGAATAAATACAAACCAAAACTGTTATTTTTCTTGAAAAACCCTGAGACCCTTTAATGAGTGTAATGCCTTTCTTCTCATGATTCAAAATTTTTTTTAGATAATTCCTACAAAAAATAGAAACATTAATAAAAATTATAATTTTATTTTTTTATGTTATTAAGATACTATAAAATATGCAATTACCTCATGAGATGTGTCTATGTTGATATCGACCAATAGCTTCCATTGCTCACAAGAAAACTCTTCAGGCACCTTCTCGTACATTTGCTGCGATCTCAAAGAAGGTTCATTAAACTCATTCCATAATATTCATTTAAAATCTCTCAATTTCTTGCCCAAATATTCCAAAGTCCATGGGAACTAAATAGTGTGTAATGCCCTGACCCTAGAAGCCGAATCCAGTGAATTATATTAATACAATGGAATGATTACAAGGAATCAAGTCCCAAAGGACCAATCATTTTAGTAGTCTTGGAAAATAGATTATATACATGAATGTTACATTAAACTTTATAACATACAAAAAAGAATACAAAATCCTTTAATAAGTCCATTATCCCCTTATCTTAACCCTTCATATCAATCATAATAAACTTCTTGGAATCATGGGAAAATAAAACATAAGAAAGGGGTGAGCTCAGATGCTCAGTAAGGGTAAATAATTTAGCAGAAGCTATAAACTATTAAGGCAAGATGTGTAATAAAAAAAGCCTTTTAAACATAAAATTTAACATAATATAGAGAAAATAAATAAAAAATTACCATATAAACAAGCACATGGATATTTTACTAGTCGAATAATCACATGTAATAATTAATTTCATAATGAGGGAATGCCTATCACTGGACATCATTACCAGATAGTCAAGGCCTCATGCCAAGACTAAAAATAAAATTTTGTTAAGGCCTTGTGCCAAGAAACTAATTTGTCTCATGAGATCTATTGATGCATCAAGGAGCTATAATGGGCTCCACCCGTCACTTACTAAGTCCACTGCATTCCTCATAAGAAAATGTTGTAATATTACATAAGAATTCGTATTAAAACTAGCATACGAAATTCCAATACTTCAACCATAAACCATGAAGGGTATAAAAATAACACATCTACAGTAAAACATATCATAACTCATTCAATACAATATAGAAGATTCTATTTTAATAAATCAACCTTAATCAATAATAATATCCAGTAAAGGATGTTGGCATAGTTCAAAATGATCAGTAAAACCTTTTGAGAGAAATATGCCTTTTTGTAAAATCATTTAAAAGTCACACATTTATAAAGGAATTAATTTGAAATATATTTTTTAATCAAATTTTTCCATACCAATTTGAAACTTTTGAAAGGAATTATCATTTCAAAACAATCACGTCCATATAAATAAATCCTTAAAACCATTTTGAAAACATAGACATTAATGAGAAAGATTTAGAAGAATAAATATTTAAAACATTTAAAATGTTGTTTTAGTTAAAGATTAAATTAAAAAAATAATTTTGAAATGTATTTTAGGAAACACAGACATGGATAATAAATATCTCCCCGAAAATACTTACACATAAACAATCTCGCATAATAATGAGATTGAGGAATTAACCCTTACCTTGTACTTTCCTTTAGTCAAGGGTATGTTTAACATCCTGTATAATGACCATAGTATGTTATTAATTTATAACATAACCATATTAATATTTATTATATCATACATGATTCAGTTATGACTTTATAATACCCATTTAAAAAATGATTTCCATGTTAAATTAACATTTCGGGTAATAATCACTTTCTTTATCATACGTGTTTTAACTTGTTATTCTTGATCGTATCACTTAGATCATGATTTAAATAATTATAGAATATAAAACATGATTTATATATCATATATGTTTATAATATAAATATGTATAATATATAGATATATGAAATGGAAAACACCGTTTATGGAGACGGTAGGCCGTACATACGCATAAATGCTGTTTCTATTTTCATATCGTATTAAACATAACTAAGTGAATAAGATATATATATATATATATTCAGTATAATTATTATTTCATATATTAAATACTTATTAATAATATATATTTTTATAATCATCGTTGAATGGTGAATGTGGAAATGAATCTCATCATGTCGTGGAGACGGTAATCTGTACGTACACACAAGCGACGATATCATTTCCTTAATGATTAAAAGGTGATGAATTGGATGTTATATAAATTTTAACAGAGACATTAGAATTTTGTTTTCATTTATTATATACATATTACTCATCATTATATCCATCCAAAAAACATAGTGTTGAATAACAAATTAGACCATAGCGTGGAGACAGTAATCCGTGTGTACGCACGCATGGTGACATTATCATTAATAGGATGAATATAATAATGAATATGGTTGTACCATATTTATGATAACTTCAAAGTATTTAGAAGGTATTGGAGTTATTATTTTGGTATGGAAATAAAAAATAAAGGGAAAGTGGAAGAAGAAGATAACTTTGAAAGAGGTGATGAAATTATTACCTCATCTTCGAGTGCTTCCTTTTGATTTGAACAAAAGGGATCCTTAGGTTGGATTTCTGCTCAATAAAAGGACTCTAGTTTGAATTCAGGATATATTGGAGGATATTTGGGTAGGGGTTTTTCGAGAAAAATGGCTTTGGAGGTGTGAATTTGAGAGAATGGGAAGGTCCCTTTTATAAGAGGGGTGAGGGGCACCATAGAAAAAATTTGAAATAATATTTTATTATATAATCATTTTTTGGTTTATAATGGATCCAAATGAATTTATTTCAAGACTTAGATGGTTATAGGTATAAATATTCTCTACAAATAGGTTTTAGACATGTTTATGTTCCATTTTAACCTTATCTTTTATATTTAACTCTTAGTTAAATAGTTTAACTTTTACAATGTCTTATTGTATTTTTATATTACACAGTTAATAAAATTACTATAAAATACCAAGAGAACCCTAAGGGATTCATTTATGAAATATATATCATTATAATAACCCTTTTACTGAACCTTAGATTTTAATTATTATTATATCATTTAATAATATAGTATTTGTTTTAAAAACTCATTTATGTCAATTTTGACACTATTTGATATTTGATTTTTTTGAAATTCATAACCAGTTGATTACTTCTAAAAAAATACATTAAATCAACCCTAACATGTAATATTCACCTAGAAAATTCGTTTATGTCATAAAAAGTCTCAATTTGAATTTATATTGATATTTATAATATCAATTATTTTAATCTTTCCTTAATAAGGTAATTACTGCATCATCATTGTGTCATAAATAAATTTATTTATTTAATGTATAAAAATTATAAATAAAATTCCATGATTTATGAAATATTTTTATATTTATAATGAATATTTATAGTCTAATTTATCATATGTATACCCTATATTAAAAATGGATTAGTTATTAAACTTTTAATCTAACACTTTTAACTCTTCTTTAAATAATATAATAATAAATGTCCTAATCTAATCCAATTGGGTCAAAAGGATCATATTTTATTACTAAGGTTTTTTAGTCAAAATACACTTATCCAATAGAATTTTTACATGTGTTAGAGTAATTATAATATCATTTTTACATTTAATTACCCAATTTACTTTTAATCATGGTAAATAAAAGTCAAAAGGTTCTATTCCCCAAAAATTATTTTCATCTTATTGAACCAAATTTTACTTAATGATGTAAATTTTTTCTCTCATATTTTTGAAATTAAATCTACAGAAGCGGTAAAATTAAGTTTTATGCAAATTTGCAAATGCGCCAGAAGGTGGGTAAAAGACGGTAAAACGTTCTATAAACATTTATATATCTATAATTTTTATAAAATGACTATAATGAATTATTTTGAAATTATATAGGTATTATGTATCTATTTTTACCTAAAATAAATTTTAATAAAATTAAAAATTATTTAAATAAATATTTGGTTTTAAACAATAAAGTAGTGTTTTTCACCATTCGTCAAAAAATGAAAATTTTCAGAAAAATACCAAAATTTAACCCTAATATAATTTTGATATTATAACTTAAAAATTAATTCTATTTTAAAAAATTAAAAATATATAAGTTTCATTAATTAATTTAAAATTAATTCCCATTGTCAAAACTAAAAAAGTGGGTTTTTAAAAGTAAAAAGTATCAAAATATTGACATGTGTTTATGTTCAATTTAAATGTGAAATTACTTATAATGACCTAAATTGTATTAAATGATAAAAATATAATCTAATTATACTTCAAAACAATTAAAATTTATAATTTAACACTATAAATTATTTTGATTAAAAAAGTTATTTTCAATTAAAATTTAGTATCATTCACTATTCATCAAAATATGAAAGTTATCAGAAAAACACTAAAAATTTATCCAAACTAAATTTTTATATCCCACTTCTAAAGAAGAAGTTTATTTTGTTAAATATAATATATAAAATTGTCAAATATTTTATTTAAAAATGGTTCTCCATTAATAAGCGTTGAAATTTCAGTTTTTAAAAAATACTTATTTTATTTGAAAAATTGAATTTGTTCTTATATTATGTCTAAGAAACACATAATATAGATGTTAAAATTATATTAAGTATTCAAAATTCTATTAATACTATTCATAACTGATTTTTAAACAACTAGTTTGGTAAGTTGTGGTGTGCTCGAACTCGGTGTTGTATGTAGCACAAGCTACTGAATTACTTTATAGAGATAACGTACTATGAAATCTTAGGGTGTTACACAGTGTCAGGGACATAAAAATAAATAAAAAATCTAGAAATAAAAAACACAACACTTTATGAATATATTTCAAAATTTTATTCACGCATTTTAAATTAGTTTTCAAGGAATATTAAATTGACATTACCTTTAATTGAGTATAAAAGACCTTATTTTTCTAAGCTATAGAAATATACCTCCAATATTTTTAATTAATGGGAAATCTCACCATCTTGAAAACAATATTCCTATGAATATGCTTTTATATTCTGGAAGAATCACTATTAGGCACCCTAAATCATCAAAATTAATGATAATATTGAATTCATTTAGGTCCCATACATATTATGTGTTCATATTTTCTTCCCTTCTATGGTTTTCTTTATTTGTTTGACAAATGAATTAAAAAACAAATAAAATATAATGTTTTTTTTAAAATGACATACATACCTGTGATGGAGGGGTGATGAACTGCTCTATCACTTGAGGTGAATTATGAGGTGGGATACCAATGAAATATAGATAAATGACTATCTTGCTAGTAGTCTCAGGTACAACATAATCACTATGATCCACAAAAGATGACAGTACTGGTGGCGTGCTTTGAGATGATGATCATCTATGATCCTAAAATTTTATTTCTCGAAATTCAAGCATTTCAAATGGTTAAGGAACATATTGTTACAAAGTTATGTTGTAGAAAATTGAATAAAATTATTCGATTTTTTCCAAAAAATTAATGTTTTTTATAAACCGTTTTTATAGAGTTTTGATGGATTCCCATGGAATTGTGAAGTATAACAAAGAATATTTAAAAGGAATTATTGATTGTGTGAAACTGATAAATATTCATTAAAATAGCTGAATCATATTGTATAAATCACTATTATATTTTAATATATTATTTGAATATTATATATATCGAAAACAACATTATAATTATAACAGAATCTTGTGATATTTATCAAAGTCATATATTATATCATACAATAGATTTTTGATTTAGTTTATGTAATATAATGTTTCTATTCATATTTTTATATTTGTTATTATTCCAATATTAATCATTATAACGATTCATATAATCATTTATAATAAATATATAATCATAAGAATGTTCACACATTATTGTATAAAAACAACCATAAATTTCAGTAGCTACAAATTAGATGTATCTCTCAGGAAATGTTATTTAATGATGTAATGAATAATAAATAATGTGATCCATATATGTTTGTGGTAGTGTTAAATAACCAATACTATATTATTCTCTCTTCATACCTCTTCCTTATTAATATTCAATGGCACAAAGATAATTTTTTGTGATATGTCAATCCTTCCATAGTATATGTATATTTTGGTGACTGGTATAAAAACATTAGATTTAAGGGAAATATAACTATTTCTTAGTGATCGTCATCCAGTATAATTTATCGATATAGATCATAGAGTACTTGTGGTACCCATAGTTATTTTAATTTTTTTTGATGATAGATTCATATTTAAAAGGGTTCCATCGACAACTAATATGACTATGATCATCTTAACAAGCCCATTTGAACTCATTCATGTTATAATTAAAAAAAATTGAAACCATTTTAATTTAGATTATAAGATGATAGTTGTGTCTTGATTAACACTTAGCAGTGATCATAATCTCTCAAATTAATTTATATACAAAAAAATTATGGTTATATGAATTTATATGCAAGAATCCACAATCATCATACACCTAAAGAGTACCCTTAATACTCTATATCCTTATATCTATCTATCTTTAGATATTATATATTATTACTACTTATGAACCCAAAATCATTTATATTCACATATTCAATTCAAATATTTTGATTCAAAAAAACTAACATTATTATATATAAATTAACAAAAAATTACTTATTCATAATATATTTATCTATCCCTTTATAAATTTTTTTTAGTAATACCACTCTTAGGATTTTATTTAATCAATAAGAAACTCTCATTAGAGTGTTTATTCACTCTAAGAGGGGTAGGGTGAATCTATGAGATTTGTTTTACATATTTCAACTCTAATTTTAATTTCTCTATTTGATATTTGAACTTATATTCTAGTTACGGTGTATGTAACTATTAATTCATTCCTAACATAGCTGACCACATTTAAAAAATTAAACCAGTGATAGAAGTTTGTAGTTTTTTTTCAAGGATAAAAAATAATGTTATAATATACACTATATTTATTTTAGGATGAGTTTTATATAAAAATTTATCTATAATAAATTATATTGTACAAACATTTGGGATATTTTATCATACATAACAATATAATTACAATGGGTGGGATGGTATCATACAATATAACACTACTCAATAAAAGATTTATGGTGGGTATAATGCAAACTTTAAGGGGGTCTATATTTCCACTGAGGAGAGGATCTGAGCCAGGGATATGGTGGTTGGAGGGGGGGGGGTCCTTATTTCCGCTAAAGAGGGGAACCAATTCGGGGTGAAGGAGGTAAGAGTGTGTGTGTGTGTGTGGGGGGGGGGGGGGGTTGCATCGTCGGCAAGCCATCCAGAGAGGAGGTCAGAGGAGGGGGAGGGTGAGGGGGTAATGGGGGTTAGAGTTGGAGGTGGGGGGGGGGGGGGTCATGGGGGTCAGGGGTTGCAGGATT
The DNA here is from genome assembly GCA_963277665.1 of Viscum album. Taxonomy (NCBI): domain Eukaryota; kingdom Viridiplantae; phylum Streptophyta; class Magnoliopsida; order Santalales; family Viscaceae; genus Viscum; species Viscum album. The sequence goes on from OY728134.1 coordinate 1,481,973,811, forward strand.
GGGGTCATGGGTTTGTGGTCACCATCAAGGATAGGAGAGAAAGATGGGTGAGGGGAAAGGGAGTTACATGATCAGTGTTTCCATTGGGGAGAGGAGAGGAGGAGTCTGGGGGAGGTGTGGGGGGGGGGAGGGTTTGGTGTCACACAGATGAAGCTGGGGAGGGAAAGAAATTAGGTTTTTTTAAAAAATTAACAGTTGTTTCAATTAAACTACCGCTAATTGAATACATAAAAAATTTCATGATGGTTTTATGAAACTGCTGATATTATATATATATATATATATATATATAACCAGATTTATTGGAGGCGGTTACTAGGACCACCACGAATAAACTTCCACTAACCATCTCTTTTCATATAGTGAAATTAATCTAAGGTTACATCTCAAGACCAGTAATGAGAGCTTGATACTTTACCTCGTTGTTTGTGTATCCTTCTAACAATATGTATGTGTGTAGCTGGACATCATGTACTAGGGTGAGGAAGAAGATCCGTAGGATTAATCTCCTGATCTTGGGATTATTGAGCCTTTTACCATTCAGGATTTGGGAGGAACCATCAAAATATATATACCAGTAAGGAAATGTCTTATCTACTTAGAGGATAGACTCATCTAGGAAATCAAAAACTAGGGGAAATTATTTAGGGGACAGATGGGAAGTCTAGAAACCTACCAATGCCTACCCTTTGATGGTTTTTACAGAACTAATTGGATGTCTAACTACTAGAGGATCAATATCCAATATAATAATCATCCTTTAAACATGGAGATACTATGAATATACTTTAGTGGGTCTACTCGAGACACCAAATTAATCTCATAGTGCTTTAGATAAGGCCAAAATTTCTACACTAAAAAAACTAGCGTGATGAAACTCTTCTCGATAGGGGAATATCAGGTGTCCACATAGAGTAGTATGTGACTGATATAATATAAATTTTTTATCTACCCTCATTTTTTTTCTCTGTGAAGAGGGCACTGAGAAATAATTCCAGGGTAGTCATATAAAAAACTAGAGGATTTTCGGAAACAGGAGGCATCAAAACCGAAGGCTATAGAAGATACTACTTTATTTTCTCAAATTTGTTTTGGTACTACTCATTCCACTAGTATATGTTACCTTTATTCATGATCCTTGAGAATATATTACACTTTATGTCTAGATTTTTGATAAATTATCATATGTTGGATAAATGGACTTGGATACCTCGTAGCTCCTAGAGGTTGCCTGGGGGAGGCATTTAACTAATGGACTTGATATTCATTGAGTTAATCTCAATGCCTATATATCTCACAGTGAAGCTAATAAAATTTCCAAAGGTAAACCTGAATGCACACTTCAAGGGGTTTATCTTCAAATGCCATGAGTAGAGGAAGCTGGACACTTTCTCAAGGTCCTTGAGATTGTCTTAATCCTGGCGAGATTTGACCACCAAGTTATCTATGTAAAATTACTCCAACATCCCTAGGATCATTTTGAAGATGTAATTCATGGACCAATGATATGTGGTTCATATATTATTCAGGACAAAGGGAATTAATTGATATCATAAGGTTCCCTGTGCTGCCTTCAAGCTAGTGGAATCATCATTCTTAGGGTCCATCTAGATCAGATTGTACCCGGAGTATCCATCCATGAATAAGAGGGCTTGGAACCCTTCAGTGTCATCTATTAGGAGCTCTATCACTAAAAGGGTAAAATAATCCTTCATTAAATGGTGGTTGAAGTCCAAAAATTTGATATATAATCTGATATTTCTTTTCTTCTTCTTGACTAGGATGATGTTTTCTAGCCACCTGGTGCATTATGATAATCTTATAAACCTTACCCTACACAATAGCACTCTGAGAGGGGTGAATCTTCCAGGAAGGTTTATTAAACCTATGATAAATACCTAGGAGGGTGAGATAATGAGTAATGACCTAAGGTTCAATACCTTTTATCTCATCATAGCTCTAGGAAATAAAATCATTGTGCTACTTCAGGAAGGCCACATACTTCTACTCTTCTGGAGACTTGGTTGTACTAATTAGTGTTGGCCTTAGATCTTCCTCGGCGCCAAGGTTCACCTGATCTAACTCATAAATGGTGGTGGATAAACCCTATTCAAATTCAAGCAGAGCATCTTATAAGTCCTCTTCATAGTCTGAGATAGGATAATTAGTGGGAGGAGGTGGTTCTCTCAGGCTAGTCGTCTTGAGGGGAAGAACTTGTTCTTTTTTTTCGGACACATAATACTTGTTGAAGGGGTTCCTTTTCTACTAAGATAATGGAAATAGTAGTTTTAGTTCCAATTCCATCTGGCCTTCATCTATGGGGTCCATGGTAGATGTTAAAGTAATGATAGTGAGTTGGATTCAGACAAGTTAGCCCTTATCTGTGGAACATGAAGGAATTCCATGAAATGGGGTCCATAGGGTGAAATTCTCAGTACATCATAGGAGTATGGGTTTCTAGTATCACCCGAGCCTATCCGATTTAAGAGTATGAGGTAATATATAAGAAATCCATTTTCCTAGGAACACAAAAACCCTTTTCTTGGAGACAACAAAGAAACATCCTAGGTCTGACATTATGGGATCTAACCAATGAATCGAGAGAATGAAGGCTTTGTTCACGTCTACCCATGGATTGAATGAGGTGGCTTCTAGATCATTGGGAGAATTGATGCACTCAACCCCATTGGTTTAAACCTACTTCCCCTATCTCTTATAGTAGTTAACATCTATATAGTGGTATTCATAAAAGTCAAAGGGGGATGTATCACCCTGGAGCACTATTAATTGACCATTGAGGGAGTATTTGATGCACCAGTGATATGAGGAGGGGTCATCTGCATGAAAATAGAGCCAAGGCCTACCCATAAGTTCATTTTAGATAGTATCTTACGAGACTACCATGAATTATAAACTTGATATTAAGTCACACAATTGTGTATTCATCTAAACATTTCCACATAGTTTCTACTCACTCTTATTGTAAACCTGAATGGTCTGGTTGGAGGGTATCAGATCTAATTTAGTCTATCCTAGCTTATGAAGAATCTGAGTCAAGATGTGGGTGATACTGGAACTACTATCCACTAGGAAGTGTTAGATTTCCATTCCATTGAAATGGACTATGATATATAGTTTCCATATATTCCACTATATGAGGATATTCTCATCTTCCATAGAAAATGAGATTATGGCTTGACATTCCTCTTTCTTAGACTCCTATGCATTCTTATCCTCTATGGTAGCTACCTCTGCTTCAAACAGGAAGGATATTTTCAAATATTATTGAAAGAGGTAATATTTTCATTATTTTCATGTATTTAAATTATTTAAACCCAATAAATTTATTAATTTGTGTTTATTTTCATGAATTTTGTAATTTTGGTGTGTTTTGGGCTAAAATGTGAAAATTGATTAATTTTGAAAATTTAACAGTTTTTAATAACTTTAGTATTTCACACATAACTTTTAAAATATCAATCCAACTGATGTGATTCTTTTTTAGGATTTATATTTGTGTGGGATAGAACTTTTTATTCTGGATCAAGAGATAATTCATTCATCTAAAGGTATTAAAAAACCAATCAAGTTGGAAAATCATTATGGCCAATAGAGTGGACCCCACCTATGTAAATCGAGAATAACTCAGGCTACACACCTCTAATTAATATGATTACAATGGTACTTTTAAAAGGACTCAATTATTTATTTTTTTCATTAAATTCCATGGATTTATTAACTCTTTGAGGTGACTTTTGGATGCTGAACATTAAAGAATAATTTATGTAATTCTTAGTCAGAAAAAGTCATACTCATTAATAATTACATAACATCCCCAATAAACGTCCAATTAATGTGAAATTAAGATGGGAGATACGAAATTAAAATTTAAACAACATATAATAAGGTTCCCTAGGGTTATTTGAATAAGAGGTGCACCAAATAGGAGTAAACATTCGGTGGATAGATTCTAGAGGAAAACTTTTCCTTTTTTATTTTATCTATTTTATTTTTATTATTTTTTTAATACCTTCTACTTCACCATTCATCTCGATTACCCTTACTATGGTGGGTTAAAAATTTGAGTGATTGGGTAAGGGTTGGTTTTATATTTTTTAATGATTGAGTTCTTAGAATTAATTGAATGAAATATCTTTATCACTTCTATGGCAGTTTTTTCATTTTAATATAACAAATTTTATCATCAAGTATGATCATATTTGGTTTTTGATTCTATTATTGATTTTTTTCCTCAATCAATGATCATTATCTCCCTCCACTAGGTTCTATTTTATATAAAATGTAATAGACCACAACTTAGTGGTGAAGTAATTGATGATCGACAGTACATGTGAATAGGGTAGGGGATGTTCTTGACTGTTTGGGATAAAGAATACCTGATCGTGAATTTCCTAAGTCAATGGAAAATATTCATATCAGCTATCATTCACAAGGAAATATATTAGACCAAACTGAGATCTTGGTTTGCTTTTCTATCACCATCACCATTGGACCAAGGGAGTGAGAGGAAACGATCATGGAAGATAACTTTAATTAACTTAGTATAAGAGGATTTAATTAAATAGAAAAAGGATATCATTGAAATTAGAAAACTGAACCTGACCTGATAACTCTTATAATATCATATTTTTCAGTCACTTGAGCTTATAATTTCATTTTAATCATTTTATTAATTGATTTCTTTTATTTTGTTTCATTCAAAATGAACAAATTCAAAAAACACTACATTTTTCCTCTAATTAAAAAGCAAAAAATATTTTGTGTGGAATCTTATTAAGGAGACTATCTAAGGTTAATCACTATAATATAATTAGGTAATGTAAAAAACTGTTTTTCCATTCCCCATAATAGGCATTCGTCAAACATGGCACTGAATCTGAGAAGATATGGCAATAAAAAAGATATATATATTTTTTTAAATTGAATGGCATGAAACTAAAAAGAATCATTAATTGAATTTGATCCAGAAATTGAAATAAAATTAACCCATATAAGAAAAAAACCTAGTAGGAATCTTTGAAGAAATAAAACTCCCATATTCAAGTGAAACTCTTAGTTTTCACTCTGATCCTGAAATCATGACTGATAATCCCATCCAAACACTACGATATCTATATAAAAATTAATTTTCTATTCAAAATAACCAAATCATTTCACCTACTTCCCCAAATGATTTTGAATTTCATTTCAATATTATTCTTGTGATTTTAAAACTTAATGGTCTTATAGGAGAAGACCGAAATCAGTACATGCATGAATTCAGCTTCACTTTTTCAAGCTACAGGCCAACAAGAGAACATGAAGACCAATTTTAGTGGAGGGAATTCCCCTTATCACTCAAAGGTGTAGTAAAAGAATCATTTAAAATATAGAATAGGAGGAGATCAATTATTGGGAGGACCTAAAATGATGATTTATGCAGATATTTTTTCCCAAATACTGGTGAAATTCCATCAAAAAGGAGATTTATGTTTTATGTAAATTAACTAGAGATACCCTCTATGAATAGTGGGAGAATTTCAAGAAGCTATCTGCTAGCTTCCCACATCATGAAATAGAGGAACACCAATTCCTTTTGTTCTTTTACCAAGGAATTCTCGAAAATGATCAAAATAATCCAGATTCCTCATCTGGAGGATCCCTAATCGACAAGTAACCTACATATGTGAGAGGTATGATTGAGAATATTTCAAAAAACTTGCAACAATTTGGAATAAGAGGTACAATAACTAGGGGGATACATGATGTACAAAAATCCAATTCATCTACGCTGATTAAAACCAAAATTGACAACCACACAAGGTTAATCCATCAAATAGTTATAACCTAAGAAAATAGAAAATGAGACTCATATCAAGTATGTGGTTTATGTTCTTTTTCCACTCATTATACTGACCAGTTTCCAAAGATATATGGGAAAAAATACTATGCTACGAACTTTCATCCAAGATAATTCTATAAAAATCAACCGTGTCAACCCCAAGCCCAACAAGGATATATGAACCAAAAAAACTATGTGAGATCATTCAATCCTTACCAGTATCCCAATCAACCTCCCTATTAGCAGCAACAATATCATAATCTCCACCATTCCAAAAAACCACACAATTGTTTTACCAACAAAAAAACTTTCAATCAAAAACATTCTAGGGATCCTATGAAAAACTGTCAACTAGTCCACAACCATCAATTGAGAACCAACAACTATAGTCAGATTTTGAGGGACTTAAGGAAAATGTGAAAGACCTATCCAACTAGTTGAAAATGTTTTTGGATATTCTAACCAAGAATCCATGTAAGCTTCCATCCCATATATGGAGAATGATATCTAGATAGTACAACCACTTTAAATCTAATCACAAACCATTCAATAAAATATGGTGGATTATATCATAAAAAATTAACCCCATTTAAGTATAATAAGCCATCTTAGTGTTTAAATAGGTGAAAATACTCTTATAAAATCATCTAGTAATTATTGAGATAAATACTTGTTTACTTTGAAAAGAAGAGTTATTTTTTGGAAAAATAATTACATAAAACCAGAGGTGAATTAAGTTATATATTCATAATAAAATAAGTTATTTTATAAAAATAATAGTGTCTTTAAATATATTATAGAGTGAATTTTAAAATAGGTAAGAATTTGAGAATTTCCATTGAAAGGGGATTGTTTATTGGGAATAATTTTTGAAATATCCTTTTAAAACATGTAACTACCCATAAAATAAAGAAGGATTATGATTGCTACACTTATATAGAACATTAAAATTGGATTTCTATGGAGTAAATAAGTATAAATAATAATTACATTAGGTAAGTAGAGATTAAGAGTAACCTAAAAGAAAAAAATAGATGTTTGGGTAGTAATCCCTTACCATATTTATAAATACGTTCCTCTATTGAAATTATGGTCATGGAATATAAAATTAGACTTGATAATAATTTAATTAAGAAAATATTATACATGTATTTTATTTATCATAATTTTGTTAAGTTTACTTATGGTCATTTTATGGGTTAATAGATTCAATATCATTATTTGTGAGTACTCGTTTCATTAGTCTTCATGATAGGTTTGTTTATATGTAAGTTAATGTGAAATGAGGACTGAATTACAGAATTGATGTTATATGTTATTAATTTTTATACATAAGGTTAAAGGATCATATAAGTTATTTGGTTACTTTTTTAAGGGATGGATAATTAGATAAAATTTTAATGATAAATGCTTGGATTAATTTGGTGGGTTTTCATCACCATGAACTCATTTTATTTTATTAATTAACACCATGTGTAGAAAAACGATTCCATAACATTAAATATGATATATTAAATGTATTATGATCTTTTTAAACCATAAAAATGGCTTCATGTCCATAATTGAAGACAATAATAGAAGTTGAAAACCCGTCGTCCTTGAATGTGATAAATTAACACATCTCAGATGGTATTTTAATTTCTAGTATAAAAGGAGGGTAAAGGATATATGATGATGAATTATTACATTATAATAACAAAATTATAGTACATGTAAGCTACTGGAGTTATCATAACATTTGGAGGAAAGGAGGTTAGTAAAGAAATATAAAGAAAAGAATTTGAAAGAAAATAAAAGAAATGAAAAGAGGAATTTACCACTTGAATTTATCTTCCATGAGAGCCTCTTTAGGGGATATGATTTTATCTTTTGAAGAAAAAAATGGACAATAGATGTGGGGAGGATATTGGGAGGAGATTTTAGCATAATTTAGACAAGGCACAAGGCTTGGGATGAGTGAAGAGAAGAGCGAGTGAGGGGTGATTTTTATAGTGGAGGAGAGGAGTTATTTCCCATTATTTTTATCATTATTTTATTATTTTGGCTCAAGATTATGAATAGTATTGATTCTTGTGGCTCAAATAGTAATACGTGCATGTGAGTTCTAACCAATTGTTCTCACATCAGCCTTACATCACCTATGACTCAATAAATCATGTATTTAGCATTTATCATAAATTACCGTATTTTACTACTCACAAAAATTCAAGTATATTAGAAAAATCTCAAAAAGTCACCCTAACCATTTTTTATGCTTAGAATTAAAAAAATAACTCCATTTTTAAAAAATAATTTTCTAAATAATAGAAATTTAATTTTTAAATAAAATCATTATTTACTTGAAAAATACAGATTTTAAATTCAAGACTGATTCAAAAATTAACTAAGGTCTCATAAAAGTTTCCTAAAATAATAGAACAAAAAAATATTTATTAAGGAATATATTTCATGAAAATTAATTTTGTTAATTTATTAATTTAAAATTGTAATTAAATATTTGTTACTAACAAAAATACCAACACGTAATTATTAATTTATAAAATATTATATTTCATTTATAAAGAGACTAAACATTATTTATACATTGATGGGTGTGGTTAATATTCATAAGGTTCATATTACTATTCATAAGAGTATGTTAATATTCATAAATTTCAAGTTACTATTAACTAAAAAATATAACTTGATCATATCATACTCTAAATATCTTACTGAATGAAACTGTGTATGTCATGTTTTTGAAATTCAAAACACAGAGGTGGAAAAATTATGTTTACTGGCTAGGTTGTAACAAAGTGGTGTTTTGTAGAGACTAAATATTTAATGAATTAAATATTAAATTTATTTTCATGTCCTTGGGGTGTTATATTTTCCCCTTTACAAAAATTTCGTCCTCAAAATTCCAGAACGCTACCTCATAAAAATATTTAGGTAGTTCTTCATCATAATCTCATTATGCTCCCATGTTGCTTCTTCAATTTTATAATTTCTCCAAAGTACTTTTACCAGTCGTGTGATCTGATTCCTCGACATCTGTTCCCCAGTTTCCAAAATCCAAATAGGATTTTCACAGTAAGATAAGTCAAGTTCCAATTATATACCTGCATAAGTGAGGGCATGTGTTGGGTCTGGTACATACTTTCTCAACAATGAGACATGGAACACATTGTGTACTGCAGATAGGCTAGGAAGAATTTCCAAATGATAATACATAGCTCTAATTATCTTTATAATTTCAAAAGGTCCAATATATCTTGGTCTTAGTTTTCATTTCTTCATAAATCTTATAACACCCTTCCACAAAGATAATTTCAAGAAAACGTGATCTCCCACTTTAAATTACAAATCCTTTCTTCGATTATCAATAATGATCTTTTTCTTACTTTGAGCTACTTTTATATGGGTTTGAATAGTCTTTAACTTCTCTGTTGTTTCCTCTACAAGATTTGGGCCCATAAGATTCCTTTTACTAACTTCGTCCTAAAACTTTGTTGTATGAAATCTCTTTCCATATAATGCTTCATATGGTTCCATTTTAATGATTGAATGGAAACTATTATTGTAAGAAAACTACACCAAAGGTAAATACAGGTCCGATATACCTTGAAAATCAATTGAGAATGATCTCAACATGTCTTATAATGTTTGGATTGTCCTTTCTGATTGCCCGTCAGTTTGTAGGTGATAAGCAGTATTGAAACAAAGCTCAGTATCCAAATATTTCTGAATACTTTTCCATAATTTTGACATAAATCATGGATGAAGATCATACACAATTGAGAGAGGTTATCCATGAAGTCTCAAAACTTTATTGATGTATATTCATGCAGGGTGATCCAGTAGAAAAATCCTCCCTTCTAGTGAGGAAATGTGAAGATTTCATAAGTCAATCCACAATTACCTATATTTCATCATTCTTTATTGGAGTTTTGGGTAATCTAGTGACAAAATTCATGGTGATGTCATTCCATTTCCATGTAAAAATAGGTAGAGGTTGCATGACTCCTCTAGGATGTTGTCGTTCGACCATCACTTGTTTCCAGACTAAAAATCTTGATACATAATCAGTAATTTCTCGCTTCATGTTTTCCCACTAGAAATATTCCTTAAAATCTCTATACATTTTAGTGATTCCAGGGTGTATAAAAAAATTAGAGTTGTGGGAATCATCAAATAACTCTCTTTTTATCTCTATTATAGAGGGAACATATAACCTCTTCCCAAATTTCAGAATTCCATCTTCAAACACAAGGTCTTCCGACTTCCCATCATTCACAACTTCAATTTTCTTTTGAAGATTATCATCATAGGATTGAGAACTTTTAATTATTTTCAATAAATATGGTTGGTCAACCAATTGAACAATTAGTGATGTTTCACCTTTTTTAATAATTCCCATATCTATCCTCACTAGATCCATGTACATAGGATCCTTGTCAATTCTAATTTCGTTTAAGACACTACGACCCTTCTTGATCAATGAATCAACTACCATATTTTCCTTTCTTGGGTTGTGTGTATGGATAAATCATAATCCTTGTGTAGCTTAAGCTATCGCCTTTTCCTCATTTTGAGTTCTTTCTATGTGAATATATATTTTAAGCTCTTGTGATATGTATATATCTCAAATCTTTAACCATAGAGATAGTGTCTCCATATATTCAAAGAAAATATTACAACGAATAACACATGATCATGAGTTGGATAATTCTGTCCATTAAATTTTAACTGCCTTGATGCATAGGCAATAACTCTATCATTCTACATAATGACACAACCAATTCCTTTCCTTGAGGCATCACTATAGATCAAAAGACCCATCATTTCCCAATGGTAGAGTTTGGATCAGAGCATTCACTAATATCCTCTTCAATTATTCAAAAAATTTTACACATTATTTTTTCCATAAAAACTTAACCCATTTATGAGTAAGCTTGGTCAACGGGTTGGCTAAACAAGTGGAGTTCTAAAAAAATGCCGATAATAACATGCTAATACAATAAAACAACATACCTCGGTTATGTTTGTTGGAGTAGGCCATTCCTGGACAGCCTTTTTCTTCTTAGGATCAACTAAGATTCCATACTTAGAGACAATATGGACATGATAAGATACATATTGAAGACAAAATTCATACTTGTTATACTTCACATATATTTCATTTATTATAAGAGTATTAAGAATAATGCACAAGTGATTCTCATGATCTTTATAAATTTTAGAGTATAATAGGATATCATCAGTAAATACCATAAAATTCATCAAGATATTCTTTGAAAACACTATTAATTAGATACATGAAAAAAGAGGGTGCGTTAGTCAGTCCGAAAGGTATTACTATAAACTTGTAATGCACATACATGGTTCAAAATTCTATTTTGTAATATCTTCCTTCCTCACATGAAACTAATGATATATATATTGAAGGTAAATCTTAGAAAAATATTAGTCTTTGTGAAGTTGATCAAAAAAATCATCAATCTGAGGCATGGGATTCTTATTATTTATTGTAATTGCATTGATTTCTCTATAGTCCATGCACAACCTCATGGATCCATCTTTATTCTTAACAAAGAGAACATATGATCCCTATAGAGAAACACTAGGGAGGATAAATCCTTTATCAATCAATTCATCTATTTGTTTCTTAAGTTCTACTAATTACACTGTGTCCATTTTATAAGGAGTCTTTGATATAGGCTTTTCACCAGGAATTAAATTAATAGAAAACTCAATTTCCTACTTCAGAGGATGTCCAGGTAAATCCTCTATAAATACATCAATGTATTCTTTCACAATAGGTACATCCTCAATTTGAATATTTATTTCCTCACTAACAGATATTGAGTTCTAATCGTCCCCAATAATTTCATCCAGTATAGCTAATGGGGGTGGATCTAAATGAGAATCAGATGGCGAGGTTTCTTCTCTAAAGATAAAGGATTTTACACCATTATCGAAACTTGCGACCTCCTTATCCTTGAAATATATTTTTGCATCATAATTTAAAATCCAATTTATAAAGAGAATTATATCCAATTAAATCATGGGTATCACGATAAGGTCAGAAACTAAAGAATGTTTATGTGTCATAAAGGGGATTGACTGATACATATTTATTTTAATGATACTTACCTTAGGAGTTCTGATTGTAAACTACTTTATTAAATCAAATTGAAAATGTAAAATTTTCTTGGAAAATTGGGAAGATATAGAATAATGAGATAATCTAGAATAAAATAAAGAATTTTCTAACTTTGAAGAGATGATTAATGTACCACCCACCACATCAGTAGGAACTTCAACCTCAGTAGTTGTGATCGCATAATCTCAGCCTTTCCCCCTTGTCCTTTTCTGGGTAAATATTCCTTGACACTTAGGAAAATAATTTGCATAATGTATCATATCTTTGAAATTGTAGCATTGAACATTGGTAGCTTATTTCTTTACCTTGAAATCATGATATTGGTGGCCCTTTTTTCCACACTTGTAATAGACTCCTGTTTCTTTTAATAAGGCTCTGAGGTATTTCCTTCCACAAGTTTCACATATTGGAAAAATCCCATTTTTATTCTTCCCTTTATCTATTATTTCCTCTACCACCCTCTTCTTCTATTGTTTTCCCTTAAATTCATAAGACTTAGAGAATTGTTTCTCTATCTTGATAGAACATGAGATGATATCTTCATATGATGAGAATCTTTGGGAGACTAATTCTCATCAGAGGAATGGGTTTAAAACACTAAATAATCGATCATTATTGCTCCTTATATTAAGTATGTAGTCTGCGACATGCCTTGATAACCTTGTAAATTTATATTTATACATTGCAACATTCTCATCTTCTTTTTTCCTTAGATTAATAAACTGAATTTCATATCTGATCGCTATTCAGGAGGGAAGTATTTTTCTAAGAAGATTTACTTAAAATATATCCATTAAATTTCTTCTATTTCTTCATCCTCTTTTGTGTTTTGAATTAAATACCACCACTGATCTGCATCTCCCAATAAAAGATAAACTGCCATGACCACCTTCTCTGTTTCATTACATCCTAAAGAGAGAAATATCTTCTCTAAAGAACTTATCCACTGCTTCTATATGAATGGGTTTGTAGTCCCATTTAATGATGGAGAATATTTTCACATAAAGTGGTCTAACATATCTCCTCCACTTTTTGGATCCAAATTCTTCATACAGGTAATTTTATTGTTCATAACCTAAGTCAAATCTCCCAGAATAGTTATAAGTTGCTCAACACCAGTTGTAGTACCAAATACAACATCATTATCTTACATCAGAGGGAACTCTTTATATGGAATATGTGCATTCATGCGGTTTCCATTCCTTCTACTATATTCTATTTATAAATAATGTAATACACTAGATTAGGTTATGAATCATAATTTATAATCTCAACTTAGAAAAATACTTATCATAAATTGAAATCCTATCCATAGATAATATCTTAATCATAGACATGGTTTCATTGAGGAAAAATTTACATTTAATTACTTTATAATGGTTTGTAAAGAAAATATGAATTATCCTCAGCATATCCCCTTGGCATGTCAAACCAAGTGTACAATAAGGCTATTTTTTGTGTTCCCTGATACCCCTGGTCAAGCCCAAAACTCCTTGTTGGAGTTGTTACTCCTTGGTACACCTATTATAGAACCACGTCCAATTTGAGAATCCAGACATGGATGCATTCTCTAAAAATATCCACATAATCTATTCCTTACCAATATTACAATATGTTCTTTTATGTTTATCTTCAACGACTATCTTAGGATTTTGTTCCCTAATCTACATTTTCTAAATCTAGTTTCCAAGTTTTCAACTAAACTTCCTCTAATACTAACTATAAGGACTCGACACTATTTTCCCAAATCTAGTGCCATACTTTATTACATTGACATATAAATAGGGAAGTCGTATCCTGAAGTAATTAATAGTTTAATAGCTATGGAATATAAGAAACATAAATAAACTCAACATTACAACTTGAAAGGAAATATAACACAACAACTTCTTTTGAATCACACACAATCTCTAAGATTATCCTTGCAATTCATTCATAATATACTTCCTCACAGCCTGGGAAAAATAAAACATGTGAAAGGGGTGAGCTCAAATTCTCAGTAAGGATAAATAATACAGCGGAAGAAAATATAAACATAAACACTAGACATAATGAATAATTAAAAATTCATGCCTTTAAAAATATACTTGAGCATAATGAGAAATGAATAAAAACAGATTAAACAATTCCATAAAAAATAACCATGGACATTCTACTAGTATAATAATCACATGGAATATCAATCTATAGTTTCATATTTGGGGAGTGTATAATTTTGAAAAACTGAAACATATAATTGAGGCCTTGACTAAGATGTCTAAAAATACTAGGGCAAGGCCTCAGCCAAAACCCAATTCTCTTTTGTCTCATGAGACCTGCTGATTTATCAAGTAGCTATAAAAGTCCCCACTCATCACTTAATAAGTCCAATTAATTCCTCATATTAATGGGGATAAACATAAACTACATTTACATTCATATTTAAACTAATATATGAAATGTAAATAACTTTTCCCAAACATTAAACATAAACACTAACCATTCATTGTAAATTATTGAATGGTATCAAGATAGTACATACACTATAAATCTAATCATAAACAATTAAATAAAATATGGTGGATTATACCATAAAACTTTAACCCCGTTTAATCATAATAATCAACAAGAGTGTTAAAATATTTGAAAATACTCTTATAAAATTATCGAGTAATTGTTGAGATAAATACTCTTTTACTTTGAAAAGAAGATTTCATTTCTAAAAATTTATTACATGAAACCATAAGTTATTTAAGTTGATTTTATCATAATAAAATAAGTGATTTTAATAAAAATAATGGTTTCTTAAAAATTTTTATATAGTGCATTTGAAAATAGGTAAGAATTCAAGAATTTCCCTTGAAACGAGCTTGTTTATTGGGAATACTTTTTGAAATATTATTTTAAAACATGTAACTCCCCATAAAATAAAGAAGGATTGTGATTGGTAAAAATATATAAAACATTAAAACAGAATTTATTAGGAGTAAGTAATTATAAATAATAATTTCAATAATTTATGTAGAAAATAAGAGTAACCTGAAAGAAAAAAATGAAAGTTTGAGTAGAAAACACTTACCTTATGTCCAAATATGTTCCACTCTTGAAATTTAGCTCTTGGAATATAAAATTATACTTATTAATAACGTAATTCAGAACTTATTATACATTATTTTTTTTAGTATAATTTTATTAAGTTCATTTATGGTCATTTTTATGGGTTAATAGATTCAATATCATCGTTTGTGTGTGCTCGTTTCATTAGTTTTCATGATCGGTTTGTTTACATGGAAGTTAATGTAAAATGAGAATTGAATTCTAGAATTGATGTTATATGTTATAAATTTTAGTATAGAAGTTTAAATGATCATATAAATCATTTGGTTACTTTGGGTGAGAAGGAATCATTAGATTAAATTTTAATGAGAAACGCTTGGATTAATTTGGTGATTTTTAGATCACCATGAAATCATTTTATTTTATAAATTAATACCATGTATAAAAAAATGATTCCAGAACAATATATAGGATATAATACATATATTATGATCTAATTAAACCATAAAAATGGATTAATTACCCTAATTTAATACGGTAATAGAAGTTGAAAACTCGTCGTCTTTGAATGTGATAAATTAACACATCTCAGATAGTGTTTTCTTTTCTAGCATAAAAGGAGGGAAAATGAGAGATGATGATGAATTATTAAATTATCATAAAAATATTAAAATACATTTAAGTTAATGGAGTTATCATAAAATTTCTAGGAAATGAGGTTAGGAAATAAAAATAAATAAAATAACTTGAAAGAAAATAAAAGAATTGAAAAGGGGAATTTACCTCTTGAATTCATCTTCCTTGAGAGCCACTTTAGGGGAGATGATTTGGTATTTTGAAGATAACAAGGGATTATGGATGTGGGGAGGATATTGGGAGGATATATTAGTATAATTTATACAAGGAACAAGGCTTTATACGAGTAAAGAGATGAGGGAGTGAGGGGTGGTTTTTATAGTGGAGGAGAGGAGTTATTTCCCATTATTATAATCATTATTTTATTATTTTACATCAAGACTATGAATAGTCTTGATTCATGTGACTAAAATAGTAATAAGTAAATGTGAGTTTGAACCAAGTGTGCTTACATCAACCTTACATCACCTATGACTCAATAAATCATGTATTGAGCATTTATTTTAAATTACCATATTTTACTATTCACCAAAAATTCAAGTATTTTAGAAAAATACCAAAAAATCACCCTAACCATTTTTTTATGTTTATAATTAAAAAATGAACTCCATTTTATTAAAATAATTTTCTAAATTAGATAAATTTAATTTTTAAATAAAATATATATTTACTTGAAAAATGTAGATTTTAAATTTAAAACTGATTCAAAAATAAACCGAGGTATCATAAAATTATCCTAAAATGATAGGACAAAAAATATTTATTTAAGAATACATTTCCTGAAAATAAATTTTATTCAATTATTATTTTAAAATTATAATTAAATATTTTTTACTTAAAAAATTCCAATAATTAATAATTAATTTATAAAATATCCTATTTCATTTATAATGTGCCTAAATCTTATTTATACATTAATGGGCATGATTACTATTTATAAGGGTCAAGTTACTATTCACTAAAAAATGTAAGTCAATCCTATCATACTCTAAATGTCATACTGAATACAACTTTGTATGTTAGTTTTTCAAAATTGAAAACACAAATGTTAAAAAATTATGTTTAGTGGTTAGGTTGTAACAAAGTGGTGTTTTGTAGAGACATAGTGTTTCATGCATTCAATATTAAATTTATTTTCAAAATCCTTGGGTTGTTACACCAAAATTCATTTCACATGCCTTTAGAACCTTATATGTATCCTAATTTAATTACATGACCATGGAAAAATAATTTTTAGAAGTTGTCATTTCTTTAGAAAGATTTAGATCATGTCTTATTGGAACTAAACTCATTGTATTTTCCAATTATTCAGCTCTTAGGTACTTTATGAAAAAGGATAATGCTTAAATGAAGCTAGTGAGATGGATGATAATACTGTAGGAGTTTAATATCGAAATCAAATACAATAAGGGAGGTGAGAACCAAGTGGACGATCACTTATGTAGACTACCAAATACCATTGAAATTAAAATTCTAGAAAAGGCCCACTGAATGATCAAATTATAGGAGATCATTTGTACATGATTTAAAGAGAAGTGACTTAGTATGCTGACATGGTCAATTATCTAGTAACATCTCAGGTCGCATCTCATTTAAATTCCCACCAAATTTAAAAACTAAAATATTAATCTAGATATTATATTTGGTAAGATCCATTTATTTAGAAGATTTACAATGATCACGTGATAAGAATATGTTTTATTGAAATTGAAATTAAACATTCCTGTGAGTTTTGTCACACATTATCCTATAGAGTCCACTTTAGACCTCAAATAAGAGAAAGGAAGGTTTTATAATCTTAAATGTGTTTTCCAAACATTTTTAAATATGCTCATGAATTTTGGAAAAGGTGTAAAAAATGTCAGTTTTTTGGAAATATTTCAAAGAGACAAGAAATGAATTAACAACCTCTTAATTTTTGTGAGATTTTAAAAGAATGGGGGATATATTTTATGATACCTATCCTAATTTCATTTGGAAATTTTTATATCTTTATTGAAGTTGGTTATGTTCCAAAATGGGTGGAGGAAAAAGCCACTAAGACTGATGATGATATAATTGTTTGTGATTTTGTTGGGGCTAAGATATTTTGTAGGTTTAGAGTGACTAGAGACATCATCAATGATCAAGGAACTCACTTTTTCAATAGGAGAATAGAGGATTTTCTAAAAAAGTATGGGGTGCATTATAAAACATCAAGTACCTATAATCCACAAACAAATGGAAAAGATGAATGTCTAATAGGGATATCAAAGGAATTTTGGAAGAACTATTAAAACCAACAGGAAGGTTTGGATCCAAAAGTTGGAGGATACATTATGGGCTTATATGAAATTCTATAGAACCAAAATAGGAATGAGTCCATGTAGGTTGATTTATGGATATTTTTTTCACCTTCCTGTGGAATTAAATCATAAAACATATTGGGATATGAGAAAGATGAATTTGGATCTGGAAAGTGTTGGAAAAGATATAATATTATAGTTGTAGGAGTTGGATAAAATTATTTTGGAGTCATTTTAAAATTCTAGGATTTACAAATAGAGAACAAGATTATCTCATGACAAGCTGATCTAAACAAAATACATCAATCTTGGAGACAAAAGGTTGTTATTCAACTCAAGACTCAAGCTAATGCTAGGTAAACTTCATTCCAGATGGAAAGTTCCATTTATAGTTACTCATGTCTATCCTTTTGGTGCTCTTATGATTTTAAATTATAGATAATAGGTTCTTATCACTGTTAATGGATATAGGCTTCCTAAATTCCATGTGAACATTCTATCAGATATAGTGGAGGAGTTTGCACTCCTCTAAACAGTTTATCAACAAAATCCATCAGGTTATAACTCTCCATAAAACTATTTTTAAATGATCTAATTTAAAATACACTTTAAAGTTAAAATATACTTGAATTCATTAAATAAATTTCATAATTTAAGTGTGCAGAAGATAACCTTTATAGTTTAGGATTTTCAATTTCCCTTTTGATTTTATATTTCTTTAAATTTTATTTTCAAAATTGTATGTGCTTATTGTTAAATTTTTATGTGTTTTTGTAACTTTGAGATGAAATGATTATATTTTAAAATTTATTCCATGTTATTGATCTTAAATTAATGTTGAAAATGTCTATGTTTTTAGTTCAAATATTTGGGGAATTTCAAGAAAAGTCCTTTAATTTTTAAATCCCATTCCACAACTCACTGTCTTTATATTTGAAATCACATTCCCATGAGGAATTTGAAACCATTTTTTCATATTCTTTACATTAACATCATGCCTTGAAATAAACAATCCATGCTTTCTTTAATGAGAATTTGATTTATTTCTTTCAAAACATGAGGCCTTGAGGTACTTTTGTTTTAAATGATTAAGGCATTTATTTGATTTTAAAGCACCCTTTTTGAGATAATATTTTTTTATTATATCATTCCTTGTATATTTAATCCTTTTAGTCCTTATAATCCATGAAAAACCTATTATTTTATCCACATTACAAGCCAATTTCCCCTTTCCAACTTTCCCTTGAAGTAAAATTACTTGATCTAGTTGAACTTAAGTATGTATGGAAGCTATATTGGATTATGCTACCTCATTTTGTGATAGTGTAAAATCAATTTCAAAGAGATGATTTTACATTTTAAAAAATCATTATGCTGAAATCTATTCCTTTATGGATATTTCATGATAAAATAAGTTGTTCATTTTTAGAGCTTCCAAAGGACAAAGAATGTTGTGCCTATCTGGAGTTTTTAAAAAATGTTTCTATGATAAATATAAAGAATTATAGATTTTATGAGCTTACCATGACGAAAATTTTGAAATTATTTTGGAGATTATTTGCTGCTATGGAGAGTGAAGAGGAGACCATACTTGAGTGAAAATTAGAATTGTACATATTTCTTCAAAATGAGCCAATCCCTCAATATCCGACCTCTGAATATTTGACATCAAAATACTACCAACTAAAAGGCACATAACAAACCTAAAAGTTACCCATGATAATCAAATTTTCTTGGCTCACATCGGGTAGAGATGTGGGAATGTATCAATCCTATGGTGACTCTTTAATCATTAGATATGAAAAGAATTTCTAAAAAAATTGAAATTTGTGAGATAAGAGAAAATTCATATGAGGTACGTCTCTTGTGTGCATGGGATTAGAAATGAAGTGGAAATATATTGAATTATTTTAATAAAAAACTTGAAATAATGGTTTTTGGTGATTTATTATATATTTTGTTTCAAGTCGAAATATCGGTGGATCTCATGGGTATGTGTTTTGAATTTTCATTGATTTGATTTTGATTCATAATTATCTAGAAGTCCAAGTGATAAATGTGGGATAATTGACAGAGTTAACATTTTAATTATTTTTTATATATTTAAATTATTTAATCTCCACCAATTTATCAATTTGAGCATATTTTCATGAATTTTCGATTTTTGTTGTGTTTTTGGCTAAAATGTGAAAATTTATTAAATATATAATTTTAACATATTTTAATTACTTTGGTATTTCTTGCATAATATTTAGAATATAGATCCAATTTCTATTATTATTTTTTTAGGGTTTATATTTTCATGGACGCCAACTTTTTTTCTGGATCTAAAGCTAATTAGGTTATCTAAAGGCCCAAAAAAATCAATCAAGTTGGAAAATCATTCTGGCTGACAGAGTAGACCCCATTTATGTAAATTATGAATAATTCAGGATACAAAAATCCAATTAAGGAGATTCTAATGGGATTTAGAAGAGGCCTCAATGAAGCATTTTTTTCATTAAATTTCATTTTTTTATTCACTCATTAAGGCCTCTATTTGATGTTGATAATTGAAGGAGGATTTCTGGAATTCTCAGCTAGAAAAATTCATACTCATTAATAATTCCATAAAATCCACAATACATGTCCTGTTAATGTAAAATTTTGAGGGGATATAGGAAATTAAATTTGGAACAACCTACACGAATGTAACCTAGGGTTATTCTAAGGATAGGTGCACCAAAAAGTAGCTAACATTTGGTATATAGATCCCAGAGGTACACTTTTCTTCTTTTCTTTTTCTCTATTTTATTTTTCCTAGTTTTGTAATACTTTATTATTCCCCATTAATCTAGATTACCCTTACCATGGTGGGGAAAAATTTTGAGTTACTGCGTAAGGGTTGGTTTTCTATTATGCAATTCTTTAATTCTTATACTTAATTCAATGAAATCACTTTCTCTCCTCTGAAATGTTATTTTCAATTTCATATAGCATTTTTAATATCATGTACTGTTGTATTTGGTTTTTGTTATATTATTTATTTTTTCCTCATTCATTTATCATTATCTCCCTCTACTATGTTTTAGTTTATATATAATGGAATATTTCAGGGCTTAGTGATGAAGTACTTGATGATCGTCAGTACGTGTGAAAGAGGTTATGGATTTTCTTTATTGTTGGGGATAAACAAGACCCGATCAAGAATTTCCTAAGTAAATAGAGGATATTCACTATAACTCTCTTGCATAATAAATAACATTAGACCAAACTGAGATCTTGGTAAGTTTTTCTCTCACCATCACCATTGGGCCAAGGGAGTGAGAGGAAACAATTATGGAATATCAATTTAATTGAATTAGGAGAAGAGGATAGAATTAAATAGAACAAGGATAAAAATGAAATTAAAAAACTAAACCCGACCATATCACTATTATCATATCATAATTTTCAATCACTTGGGTTTCCAATTTCATTTCAATCATTTTCTTAATTTATTTCTTTTAATTTCATTTCATTCAAAACCAAAAAATTATAAAAAAATGACATTTCTTCCCTAATTAAAAGGTGAAAAAATATTTTGTGAGCACTCATCATTAGGAAACTACATAGGGTTAATCACTATATTATACTTAGGTAATATAAAAAATTACTTTTCCACACTCCGTGATAGGAGTGAGTCACTTATGAAAGGGCCACATGCATTTCTTTTAATAAGTGGAGGGCCTCAAGGATTAAAAACCTTGTGGTTATGCTGGTGAAGTTATTTAACATTCCACAATTATACAAAAATGGAATAGTTTTTCCCACAGGGGTTTCTAAATAGTAGGGGTACAACTGATGCTACTGGATGAACCACTTGGGTCTGGAAATTGATGGAAATATTCTGCTTCTGACTAGCTTGCCTTCTCTGATAAACTGTCAGCTAACTGCTTGTTAGCTGAGACCTGGATCTAGCTGGACATGGGTTATCACAACATATTTTTGATTAATATTCCTGATTATCTAAAATGGCCCCCTATAGAGGAGTACCTGACAGAACATGCTGGGAGGATAGTGCCTGCTGAGCTATATGAAAAATATTCTATCTAGTCTTTATAGTATGAATGACCTCGTTAGACTAAGTATTATAATGGCCGACATATCCTTAGGATTTTAATTGACATCATAAAAAATAGACACCTGAGGGGTTTTAATTGAATTACTCACTATCAGGCATCATGAAGTGGTGTATCAGCTTAATGGAGTTCACAGAGGTATACTCCTACTCATCATGAGCAAGGACTTCCAGTGCTAGGTGGATCCTAGGAACATTTTCTAACTTAGGGAAAATTAAGTCACCAATAGTGTGAGATGGATTTGACACTAGTTAGAGACTTTGGTTTCCCTTGCACCATCAGTTCTTTTTCTTTTGGGATGTGTAATTCTTTGATGCAAATATAGAGGTAGTTCTAGAAGAAGGATCATAAACCACCGAAGGTTCTGGATAGCCTATGTGAGCACAAATGACAGCTTGTATGTGGAAAAATATATTTTTATCCCACCATTGATCATATTTATACACCCCTTAGTTATGAGCCTGTTTCTATTCTCCTAAACCCTCACAATTTCTGTCACTCTTGGTATCAAAAGATACATATTCCACCTATGCCAAAACGTCACCCAAATTGAACAAAACATGGTCCACTAAGTCTTGGATCAAATATTTGAGCACACATAATTCCTTTATGGTCTGTAAAATGATCCTATGGAACTGGAATTGATCGAACCGACCTGTGATTCTGGATTTCTAAGGCTTCTTTCACTCTGGAAGCATTAGAATTCCTTTCTTCAGGGAATAAATGAAGTATCTAGGAACCCGTGATTCCATGAAGGGATAAGTCTGGTTACTTATATTTAAAAAAGGTACTATAGGATCCTGACCTTGACAAGGGGATAGAGACCCATTTTCTCATTGAGATGTATATGTTTATAGTGGTGGATCTTAAAGGTTCAGTGTTGGGTGAGGCTACACTTGGAAGGGATGCACTTGGTGAGGCTCTTCTAGAAAAGGTTCCAAAAACTATTCTGGGTTGAGGGCATTTGAATTCATAGTATAGGTAGTATTTTACTTTTCATGTCTTCTCATAGGTGCTAGAAGAGGAAATGAGCGTGACTATTTTTTAGCCTACTGTAAATCTCCATCGATACACTAGGCCTTATCAGAAAACTCAAGGAATCCACCTAAAAAGATATAGATATATAGGGTAGAAACCAAATCACCCTTGATGTTCCCCATACACATTGTTAAAAACTGTTCTTGGGAAAATGGATTGTTGAGTGAATACATGAGGCCTTTCCATAGGGTAAAAAAGTCTCTGACTCTCTCAGCATGACTTTTTTTTCACTTGAATAGGTTGAAAATACATTTACTTCACATGGTGGAGCTAAAATGGTAGAGGAACTCTCTGTGAAGGTATTCCTAACTAGTGGTGAACCTTATGGGTAGCTGGTTGTACCAGACGAATGTGGGTTCTTTTAGTGTTTGAATAAAACACCAAATCTTGGCCTCCAATTATCCCGTGGTTCTCAACATATGTCCACACCTTAAAATAAATTGGTATAGGTGTTTTAATGGCCTAACTATCCCATTAAATGGGGATAAGTTGGGATTTATAAACACTAGGGGAGCTCGAATGTTGTCAACCAATACTAAGTACGACTTTCCATCAGGTGGAATTTTCACCATCCACATCTCCAAGGCCTCAAGGTGAGTAGTGATAGTGGATATCAAGTCATATTGATGAGGGTACCTATTGTGAAAAGGGTCTCTGGGAACCAATGAATTGATAGGATCATAAACATGGGTAATGGGCTCATCATCTCGAAGAGCTTATTGACTTGGTTCTTAAGGAAGATGTTCACACTGCTCAGGTAGTTTCGACAACACATACAACAATTTCTTTTCATATACTCTGGATTATACAATGATTGGATAGATGAGGCCAACAATATTTATTTGGGAATCTATCCAAGGTGGAATTGTTTCCCCATTGGAGGAGAGATGGGGTCCCTTGGGGAGGTTCCATAATTTGGGCACTGATTAGCAATGAGATTAATGATTATCCTTTTATTCTTTTCGAGATTATAGAGAAAGGAGACTATTGTGGGTTCTGTATCTACCTTTAAAGAAACCTAAAATGGATCAGAGGGGTCAAAAATATCCTTTTCCATATCATGTTACTAATTGGTATCCAACAATACCTCACTATAGGTGTCTATGAGGCCAAGTTCCTGCCTCTTTTGAAAAATTAGGATGTCTTTTTGAGGCTCCATATGGTATTGTTCCCCCCCTATGGCGGGTATTCCCTTTCAAGCCCTATGTTAATTCCCCCATCCCTCTGATCATTTGGAAGGATGGGGATAACTGCATATATCATGAAAATAACTAGAGGGGAGCCCTTATTGTCAGATGATAGGTTGGGCTTCCATAAGATAGGCCTGAAATAGAGAATAGTATAATATACCCAACCTATTATCCATACAAGAATGGATGATTATTAAATAATTCTATGGATCATTCTAAGGCTCTTTACATAGGTCTATTTATGTGTCTAGAAATAATTATACAAATAGGGCCACTAATCCATTGGGGTTTCCATAATCTTAACCCTTCAGCACTACTGGCCGATATCCTCAAGGTGCTCCTAGATTCTTTCATAGGTCAACTATCAATCATGGAGTCTATGGAATGTTTCAGGGATAATATAGTGGAAACACTTGGATTGAACACTAAAAAAGGACTCTAGGATGTTAAAGTTTAATGCTGCCGGAGGACAAAACACCACAGATAGCTGATCAGTGACCATAACGTCCCACATGCCATCTTTCATCGAAAAAGATTCTTACTCTTAGTTATCCCTAGCCCGATCAACATAGGATGAGAGATGGTTGGAGGTACTGATGTAGACCAGTTCTATGGATAGTTTATTGAGAAGGATCCACTACATGAGTCAAAAGTTCATTGAATGTTGGGATGTGTCTTAGGGGTAGTTCCAACCATATCATCACATCCCTATTGGACAAGGTATTCACCACTGCCTCATTTGTGAGGTCGTCGATTTCCATCTACAGCTTAGTATAGAGATAACCATCTAAAAGATTTAGTCTAGACCCCAACACCTCTCCAATGTATTGTGTAGAGGTAAAGAGGAGAGAAACTCACTGCGACGAAGATGGTTTCATTGAAATCCCCTAGATGGGATCTAAAAAACCATCTTCCTACATGTATATAAAGAAGGATCTGGTGACCGTGTGGACTTCTTATTCTAGGATAAAAAATCCCAATTTCCAAGATTCTTCTCTAGACTTTAGTAGCTGGGGTAAAGTCTCTATTATAGATTCATCCGTTGCCTCATAATCTAATATTTCAATGAGGTCAATGAAAACTTGGAACTTCCTAGGTTTGTTCTTCCAATGGAGATTACTCTCCCTTCTACCTTGTGATGGTTATTTAAGTAAGGGTATGTCTTCATAATGAGGAGGACCTCCATATGGGTAGGTTTTAATGTGTGGAGGACCTCTTCTTTGGTAGTTTGGGACATGGGGATGACCTCCATGCTAACTATTGTTGGAGTGGGGAGGAACTCCACTTTGACTAGTGAAGGATATGGGATGACCTCCATTGTGATTGGTAGTGAGATAGGTAGGACCTCAATGATGAGAATCATGAGTATGAGGAGGACCTCTGTACTGGTTTTTGAAAGAGATATGAGCACCACCACTCTAGTTAGTGATGGCCTGGGAAGGACCTCCGTGTTTGTTTATGAAGGAGTAGGGAGGAACTCCACTCTAGATGGTAGGATCATGGGGAGGGCCTCTATGCTAATTATTGATGAAGTGGGGATACCTCCACTTAGTTTGGTGTTAGAGTGGGGGGGGACATACACTTTGGATGGTAGTGTCATGGGGAGGAACTGTATGTTGGTCATTGGAAGAGTGGGGAGGACCTATACTCTCACTATTGATAGTGTGGGGAGGACCTCCACACTTATTTTCCTCATCACATGATGAATTGTAATGGATTTTGGTGGTTCTAAAGATTGAAAGAGTCAACCTAACATGATTATGAGGAGGATGGGGTCTTGATCCCAATTAGAAAAATACATATATCTTTTTACCTTTTGTAGGTATCTGGTGGGATACACTAGCGGTGGCTGGGGACACTAGTTCCATGGAAGATTCCCCTTGTAGGGAATAATACAGAGCCTTAACCCAATGTTGGCATAAGGTGCTTCAGAGTAGGGCTGGTGGAGTAGAGGTGAATTCCACCCACACTTCATTTTGTGGGATCAGTTAGTATTGGCATTGCTGAGGCCTAATAGTATCCCTCCTAGAAATTTCCTGAGAGGTAGTCATAACTAGCATGACTCGAACACCCCTTACCTCCTTGTCATAGGGGAGTGAGTCATTAGAGATCTCAAGAGAGATACTCTCGAAGTGTTTCATCATTAGAATGGGGGTGTATTCCCTATTCATGGCCCTCTAAGGTGATGGGTTCAACGAGGTGCTGAATCCTCTAGGTCCTAATGGGCCATATAATTGGTTATAATGACCCCCTCCAACTCATACATCATAATAAAGTGTTAATCACACTAATTTGGATAATATCAGAGGGTGATATTGGGCATGGGTTCTCGGTTACCAAATTCATGGTGAATGTAGTGGAATAGGTGGGGTTGTGCAAGATTTCAACATCAATTTTTCTCTTGATATAGTGTCTATGGGTTTTGGGTTTCTAGTTTCTCATAGTTTGAGTCTTGTAAGGCATGTTGATTCATCCATCATTAAAAGTAAAGGAAAACCAATTCCCAATTCCCCAACATCACCCAATAATATGATGTTGAAAAGGATCCACACCGACAATGGTATATACTGAGGATAACTAATGCTAACTGTCTTAATGTATAGGTGATTTTCATGCTGGGCCCACCATTTTCTTGGTGGGAGCTAGCACCAAATCTTTTAATCCGATGACATGGAAATATGCTGATTCCTCAAATTCTACTAGTCCCCATGGTTGAGGGGAAGAGATTTACAACAATTTAACCATTTATATTTACAAGGCTTTCATTAGGGAATCTTGGGCATCTATTCACACTGGATTCTATTTCCCCACATTCCCATTTTCTAAACATGAGAGACTTTCATAACTTTCATCCATGATGTTTGATCCTTGATCGAAATAAAATGATGGGATGTCAGTTCCTCCTTCTATTGATTCCTCCATGGAACTTGTTTCCTAGTTTGGGTCTCCCTCAAAGATTAAGTCATGTTCCTGAAACTCATTCCTTGTTCCATGTCTATGTGGATGCTAGTTGATGACACTACTTTTTTATTGATAGGGAAACAACATTTGGTCAGAATAGTAGTCATGTTGGACATCTCTGGGCATGTCTAGACATTGATCACATTGGTCACCTAAAAACCTTCCTCTTTTTGAAGGAATCCCATATGAGTCATTTTAGGCACAAAACCCAAGGCATCATGTGTTGATCATGAGGTAATTGATGATAGGGGGATTATTACTCCATGTATTTTTACCTCAAGAATCCCATGTGTATTTCATGGGTTAGGTATTCTACGTTAGGTCACAAGTATTATGCCTTATGGAGATATATTAAAACTTCCAATTGAGATGGATCAGTGCATGAGTTCAACGTCTCATGGACATGGATGGATGTTATATCAAGGCGGCTTATTGGGGAAAATCAAAGAGGTGTGTCCCTAAGAAGAAATATGTCACATATGAGTTTACTTATAGATAAGAATGACCCTTTAGGTAGACCAGAGGGGTGTTTCCCTAGGAAATAAGATTTAACACCTAAGTTTACCATTGTTGGGATTCAAACTTAGGTAGGTGTCCTATATACCCTATTTAATATATAGGGATCAAAAATCACATTATTCAATTCCATAGTTTAAGGTCATGTGAAAGGACTGATCTAGGCACTTTAACATCATATGGTTAGGGAAATCATGTCCCAAAACAAGTTTTGATGAGGGATGGTGTGGGGATTAGGCATGGAATCCACCCTCTAGGGTGGTTTATACTCCATTGTAGGAGAGGATAACATCCCATGATGATCATATATTGGTAATCTTGTGTTAATTATACAGGAAAAGGATACATGTTTACATCATGTGCTAAGGATGTTTTCATGGAGTTTAACATCATATGACTAGGATCTAGAGTTGGGAAAGTTTAAATCTTTTAGATTGAATATTAGTAGGCTCACTCCTCAAGGGGGACCATGTCAAGGAGAGTAGAAGATCTGGTATAAGGACCCTCAACCAAGACAGGTTCACAATTTCCTAAAATTTTCCACTCCTAGGGATTACATGACTACTGATCATGCTCCTTTGGGCTGAGAATGGAATTATAAATACTATATAGAAGTGGTCAATCATGACACTGATTTTAGGGTCCCATTATTAGAAACAATAAGAGTTAGGGTACTTATTATTAGAAGTTATATGTAGGGTAATAGCTATACTAGGAGCATAGGGAGCATCAGGTAGGGAACCAAGAATTTGTTTTTCAAAAATGGTTTTAGTTTCATGGAAAAAAATATGCTAGTAGGGGGATCTAGAACAAGTTAAATCCAGGGACTCAAGAGGTATGGTTGCACATGACATTTGGAGTCATTCACAGATCATGGTTTTATGAAGATTGATTCTCTTTGCATGCACCCGACCAACATTATGAGTAGTTGTGAGAGAATCAATACACTGAATGAAAAGTAATCTTCAGGACCACAATATTGCTGTCACATGAATGATATACCTTTTCAGGCCTATTATATTTTGTTTTGTATGCTGTCGTGGAGGAACGAAAGTTGTGAACAGAAGATCACCCCTTTGACTTCTAGAGATCCCCCCAAAGGGAGAGGGGATTATATTTATAGCCATAATCCCCAGCCATAGGAATAAAACTCCTTTGGCACAAAGTTGAGTTTTGTGATTACCTATCCTTTTTCACTGGGGCTTAGCCGTACAACACTTTTGTATTGACATCGACTTTGGTGCACAGTAGGATGATTGGGCACCAGGGTTTTCATGGAAGGATAATTTTTTGCATTAAACATGCCTTTCTTGTGTGCGCAGGCCTTAGTATTTCCATCGGCCTTGAAAACATATGTCTAACTATACATCACCTTTGGTGCACAAGCCTTTTACACAAAAAATTTTATATTTTCACACACATATTGAATCTTGTTCTCAACTTTCTCATCATACTCAGAACGGTCCTTCAAGGCAGGTCACATGTTTGGTTCTCCCAAAATGTCTATTTGAGGTCCAAGATAAGATTTCAAGGGAAACAATCATCTATAAATACTTCCAAAAAATTGATTCATGTAATATATAAATACTTTATTCCATAAATCCATGATGATTTAACAAGAATTGGTAAGTCCAAATGGAATTAATATAAATTCATAATGACCATACATCATATGAAAGTCTATCTAAGGTATATCATTTTTCTTGAACCATACTTTATGATATCTAAAACAAATAAAAATAATTTAAAATTATTAGGCTTCTCACAATTGATCAAACAAATCATCGATATGGGGTAGATGGTACTTTTTCTTAATACTGATTTTGTTATGCTCCTGATAATTAATGCAATGATATATTTATCCATCTTTATTCGTAAAAAAAAGAACAGGAACACCCCACTGTGAATCACTATGATAAATAAATGCCTTATCAATATTCTCTCAGAGATTCGTCTTTAATTATTATAACATAATAATGGCCATTATATATGGAGTATTTGAAATACTTGTCGCACCATTTATGAGTTCTATTAAAAACTCAACTTTAGGATTCAGGGGAAGACTAGGAAAATATCTTACAATAGGTATATATTCAATGTTTCATTTCTCCTAAACCATAAAAGATAAATATACCTCATGAATAGGAAGAAATACCTATATTATAGAATAAATTTCAATTGGGAGTTTAGGATCATCCTCAAATTGAAATACCATCGTAGGTTGATTCAAAATATCAAATAAAACTTCTCTACCTCAACAATTCATATGGGCTATATATTGAGAGATCCAATCCATGCCCAAAATTATCAAATTCAACTAGATATAGATTGAAAATATTTTTATAAATCACATTTATAGAAAATTATATCAAAGAGGAGATATAGTTTTGAGATATGATCATCCTACCATTAGAATGTTTCACTGCCAAATAAATATATATTCATTGATGTGGTGATGTGATACCCCAGGAAAATTCTTCAAATATAAAAGAGTGGGTATAAACTAAATCAAATTATGTATTTGAACATCTAGAGTGGATTATAAGTATACCTTTAACCAAACTTCCAATTTAGTTATAGTAATTCATTATGTCTGTCCTTCTCCCCTTAGATTATTCTATGTTGATTTCCCATAATGGTTGTGGCATTGGGTTGAATAATACCACATCTATTTACAATTAAATCACTAGATTGTAGTTGTTTCTTTCTTTTCCTTAAATATATTATCAATAAGAATCTTATATTCATACTTTTAATAAACTACCATGACCATTAATCATTTTTTAGGATTTTTCTTTCCATAATTTT
Organism: Viscum album; assembly: GCA_963277665.1. Taxonomy (NCBI): domain Eukaryota; kingdom Viridiplantae; phylum Streptophyta; class Magnoliopsida; order Santalales; family Viscaceae; genus Viscum; species Viscum album. Next base: position 1,482,004,368 of record OY728134.1, read on the forward strand.
TACATTATGGAGATTTCTTCATTCCCATCTTATTCTTTGATGCATTCCCTTTTTCTTGGTGCTCAACCAACCTATTCTTCTCTTGATTTACCTTGAAGATGTAGAATCTTGAAAATTATTTCCATGTCTTAATGTAACTTGATATTATTTCATCATATGATGAAAACATTTGATAAACTAGTTACCTTTGGAGACTTGGATTAATTCTATCAAATACATGATCAATATTTCATTCTGGATTATGTTTGTAGTCTAAAGTGGGCCCAAATAATCATGTAAAGTTATCCTCATACTCTTCCAAAATTTATTATTTCTTATATTTTAAAGAGAGGAACTTACTCTCTATTTATTCTCATTATTCTCAAGTAAAGTAATTCTTGAAAAAAATAATTTTAAAGGTTATACATTCTATGATTTTTATATTTTCAACATATTTAGTGTTTTGGATCAATGAACACCATGGATCAGTATATCCTCCCAAAAAATATATTACATTAATAACCTTTTACCTTTTATTACATCCCAAATCTAGGAATATATTTTCTAGGGACTTAATCTATTGTTCATATGCCAATGGATTAGTATTACCATTAAAATATAGAGGTTTATATCACATGAATTAATCCAACATAGGAGAATCACACTATGGAATAAATAGTTTCTCTATTTAGTAAAGGTTATTCATCGTCACCTAGTCTAGTTGTATTAATATATCCATGATATGATCAATTCCAACACTACTTATATTAACTTGCTTAGTAGGGAAATCCCTACATTAACAATAGGCATTGACACATTTTCTTTCTTTAAGATCCACCAAAAAATAATAGTACAGATAGAGTTATCTCATAATCATCATGAACATTGATCCATAAAATGAAAATATATATAGTGGTCAAAGTTCTCAAATACTACAAGGGATTATCATAATTCTCATGTTATCTATGTTTATTTGAAATATAGTTCCCAATGTTTCTAATAAAACTACCTTTGATACCAACAATAGAAACCACAAATACAATAACATAGAGTCAATTTTTTTACTTTATTATATTTTCATAAGATACATGAGATCATATACCAAAGGGTTGATCAGTTTAGTAGTCTTTAATAACCAGATACATACATGATTCTCATATTACATTGGGAATATAAAATACATATCATATAAAACACTATTGCATATTTGATATTTTTCATTATATCTTTATTTATATAATAGGGGAAGGGAAAAAAATAAAGGGTGATCTCATATGATCAGTAAGAGTTACATAAAACATAATCTATAATGTGCAAATAATGTATAATCAATATGGGAAGGTAAATAACTGAAAACACATTCCATTTAATCAATATATTTAACGTGAAATACATCCATGAATAATATAAATGTAGTAATATCATGGATAATAATAAGTAAATTCTCTATGAAGGAAATAGATAATATGGGACATCATGATATCTTGACCATTAAAGCATTATGCCAAGAAAATTTAATCGATGGGTAGGTATATACCAAAAACCCATTTAATAATTTTGGCCAATTGATTTGTCTCATGAGAGTTGTTGATGCATCGAGGGTCTATCTATATCCATACCCACCCATCAATATATATACAATTAATTCCTCATATAATAAATAATAAGTTAAATTTATAACCAATATTCCTTATCAAAAAATATCCATATTGAGTAAATGATACATAATATCAAGATTTCCCCATTTAAACAAACAACTTTCATAGTAAAACACAATATATATAAATGGTATATGGTTTAGGATATAAGAATATCCATGATACAGATAATATGAATATTCAATATAAATTAAATTTAAAATAAAATATGATAATAATAAATTAAATATTTCAAGGAAACGTTTTTGACCATAAAATTAATAAGATATAAAATATGACCATCAATTCATAAAAAATATAGGCTTTATAAAAAATTCAAGTTTTTAGAGAATAAATGAAAATGGAAGAGATAATTTAAAATAATTTTTCATTAAATACTTTTATTTTTAAGACCATTTAAAACCTATAGATGAATCTAAAATATCATAAAGTGGTTATGGTATTGGGGGAATCCATTAATACTTTATATGTTAAAAAAACATTCATTTTGACTTTTGTAAAGAAAGTAAAAATGTATCTTTCAAAAAACATTATAAATATAATTTTCAAACCATGTAAAAATTCAAGGATATAACAAAATTTCTTTGATAAATCATTTTAGTTTATAAAAATTTCTTTTGGTAAACAATTTTGAAAAATATGGACATAGATGAAACATATACCCGATCAAAAGAGAAATATGTTCATATTTTATTTGAAAAAATTAATTTCATTAATCATGTTACAAATAGAGGAAAATTTGTTTGAAGATATGTATCACCAAAAATATCCATAGAATAATAAAATATAATGATTTTATGGAGGATAGATTATAATATTCCTTCAATAAAAATAAGTTCCACTCTAAAAAAATGAGATTGTAAAATAATTTCTTACTTATTTGGTAACTTTAAAATTATAATCCCTTGAAAGAGTAAAATTAAATAAAAACATTAATAATAATTAATAAATATATACTAATTTTAAATAAATCAAAGGGTTAGTATATACACCTCATAAAAATAAATAGGCTCATAATACCAAATATTTGTCAATGGGGTGACGTTGAGATGAAATCTCTTACATCATGTTTGACTTTACTCGTAAGGGATTTTAACCTTCTATTTAATAAATTTAGATTAATTATAATTATATAACATAATGATATCTAAATATATAATATCATATATGACCAATTTATAACATTTTATCACCCATTTGTAAATAATATTTTATTATTATTATTATTTTGAGTGTTAACTGCTTTGTTTTTCATGTATGTTTTAATTTGATAGTTTATGTCCTCATGTATTGATTATACTTCCATAAAATACATAATTTTATTCATTATATCAATATAATATATATTCAATAGATATATATACATATATTTATATCCATCTATAAATTATATATATAGAAAAATGAATTACACCGTTCATGGAGACGATAGGTCGTACGTACACATGAAATCTATTTTCCGTTTTTAACGGATGGAATAAATGAAAGATAAATAATAATTCACCTTTTTAGTATTATTTTTATATCATATATATATTATAAATATTTTTAAATATATCCTTATTACCAAACATGTAAAAGGGAAATTAAAAATGAATCACATCGCTTGATAGAGGTGGTAGTCCACACATATGCATAAACGACATTATTGTTTTCCAGTAGATTGGAATGTAAGAAGGTAGATACTATATTATAATTACAAAATCCTAAATATTTCATAAATATCATATATATTAATTAGTTACGTATTTATAACCATCCAAGTAAATTGGTGATGAAAAATGAATTACACCGCTTCATGGAGATGGTAAGCTGTACGTACACACGATGGATGTTTTTGTTTTTCATAGGATGAAAAAGAGATACAAAATGATTTTAACATGATCAAAATAACATATCAGTTTATTTATGATATTGGATTTATTATTTTGTGATGGTTAAATAATATTTATAGGATTAATAAGAATAAATAAACTTAAAATAGTTGGTAAATAAGATTACCTCTTATTTGGTAGACTTCCTTTAGATTCCTTATTATGGAACCCTGGAATGGTATTTTTATAAGAGAATAACCTCTAATTCATTTTTAGGAAAGTGTATAAGAGTATTTTATATGGTTTATTTGATATAGATAACTCAATGCGATGTATATTAAATAGATAATAAGTGTCTTTTTATAAGTTAAGGGGTGGGAACTTTTTAAATTCATGAAATATTATAATTTAATATGTGTCTAAATCATGTAAAATTGTTCCAAAGTGAAGTATATTTGAATATAACGAGTTTATGGTTTTAATATAATAATATTATAAAATTTATGTAGTTTTATATATCATTTTAAACATTATCATCTGAATTAATCCCTTGGTTAACCAATTTTAACCCTAACCATGGTAATGACGTTTTAAATATTAAAGGGTTATAATTTTTCTTATAACGTGAAAATTGGATAATAAATGAAAATTTTATGAAATTTTAGACCATATATTAATCCTCTTTTCCTATTTCATGTTTTATATATTTTTTAAATAATTTAATAAAATATTATTTTCATAAAATATATTTAATGTTCTTTTTGACACTAATTTTTTAATTTGAAATTAAAAAATAAAGATATAATTAGAATATAATCCTTTTAAACATACCTAATATGATATATACATATTTAAATTTCATGGAAAACAAAAAATTTCTCAAATTTGATTACTTTTAATATTTTAAAATCAGTTATTTTATTTTTATATTAATTGAATAATTTTTATGTTAGCTTCTGTAAGCATCAAATGTAATTATTCTATCACTAAAAATTTAAAATAAATAAAAAGGATAAAAAAAATTAATTAATATTTCAAATGAACATTAAAAACCAAACATAACCTCATTTTATCCTTATGAAAAAATTTTAGAGATATTAAAGTCAAGAGTGTCACATTTTGTTTTTATTTTTTCTTAAAGTAAAATAGAAGTCAATATTAAAGATAAATGGCACAAAGTGACAATATTTTCATGACTTACATTGATATAGAAAAAATAAATTAATTAAATAGGATAAATTAAAGTGTTATAGAAAATGTAAATCCTTATTTCAATGTTTTAACCCTATTTTATCCATTTTACCCTTACTGTGGTGACAAATATCCCCCAAGGTTACTATTCATATTAAAAAAAAATAAAAGGGAAATAGTTACAAAATTTGAACCTAATTATTACAAATATAAAATCCATTTTATCAAATTATCTTTTAAGAAATAGAAAAAACTAATTTAATACAAATTTTGAAAAACCCAATGAAAAATAATTTTTTTTAGAAAAATCTGTTTTTAAGTCCAAAAATGAACTTAGACCAAAATCAAGTATAATGATGATTCAAATGAAATTAATTATATTATTTATAAATAAAAGACTATTATGTTAATTTGGGATTAAATTCATTGAATTAGGGATATTTTTCCATTAAAGTAAATTCTATTTTTAGAAAAATTGGCATTTTTTCATTATTCACTATTAAATCAATCTTTTTAGAAATGTATGAAAATTTAAACCTAACGTAATATTGACATAATGAATTAATTTTTTTTATAAATATCATATAATAATATTTTATTAGTTTGTTTCATTTTATTTAAACTTGGTGTTGTATGAAAATCAAGCTGTCAAAGAAATTTATGAAAAGAGAAATATTTTATTAAATATTAGGTCATTAGATTCTAACCATTATAAGAATTTTCCCCTTTAAATTCCATCAATATGATACACAATTCTGAGGATACATCTACCGCCTAAAATCTTAAGGTTCTTATATATATTTCTCAATTTTATAATTTTTCCTCAAACTTTTATGTAGGTGAGTGGTCATTTTTCAAACCAATTTCTATCAATAATATAGAATATCCAATGTTTTTTTTATCATAAGACATATATTAATCCACTTGAATTACCTCTAAGTTCAGTACACTTGATATATCAGGTACGTAATTCCTTAAGAGAGATACATGAAACACATCATGAATTTGAGAGAGATTCAGTTGAAGTGTCAAGATATAAAATACCATCCCGATATGTTCAAGAATTTCAAAGGGAATAATATATCTATGGATGAAATTTACAATATTTCCTAATCTCATGATCTTATTCCAATGATATATTTATAGGAATACCTTTTCACTATCTTTGAACTCTATATCTCATCAGTGATTATTAACATCACTTTTTTTCGTCTATGAGATTCCATTATGTGTTGAATTAATATAACCTTTTATTCCATTTCCTCAGCTAGATCTGGTCCCAATAGATTTATTTCTCCAAATTTATCCAAAAAATTGGAGTTATGAAATTCATTACATAGAGGGATTCATAAATATTCATATAAAGGCTTTAGAAAAATCTATTATTGTAAGATAATTCTACCAAAGTAAGGTGTTGATCATAAACAAATTTTAAATCCATAGAGTATGATCTTAACATGAATTCTAGAGTTTGAATGGTACTCTTATAATGAATATTTGTATGAGGATGATAAGAAATATTAAAACTTAGATCTACATCTAGAGCCTACTAGAGACTTCTCTAGAACTTCATTGTAAACCTCTGATCTTGATCAAATATGATTAAGAGTGATACTATAGGAAATCTCAAAACTTCCTCAATTTATAACTAATTAATATAATCAAAGGATAAATCTTCTCTAATAATGATAAAATATTATTATTTCATAAGAAAATTGATTATAACCCAAATAAAAGTATTCAATTTAGATATTTTTTTGGAGTCCAATGAAGATATCCATGATAATGTTTTCCCATTTCCATTCTAGTATATATAATGATTGTAACAACCCCTTAGAATTTTTTCTCTTAGCCTTAACCTTTTATCCCATAGGTGTTGAGATATATACTATGCAATATAACTTTTCATATTATCCCACCACAATACTCTTTTAGATCTATATACATCTTTTTTTACTTATAGGATGAATAGAAAATGATGAACTATGAGCTTAATCTAATAGACCCTTCTTCAAATTTTCTATTAACAAGACACATAATTATTTCCTAAAACTTATTATTACAGTATGATCATGGTTGAACTTAGGAACATTCCTCACTATCTTCTATAATTAGACATCATACTTTTTAACCTTATAAATCCTATCATGGGTGGATGGTTGAAAATTCACCAGATAAAGATAATATATGCCACTTTTCCTAAGTATTTAAATATCAAACTGATGAAAATCTATAAATATTGGTTCTATTTAAATATTCATCATGGGAAAACTAAAATGATATTTTCATCTCAGAGCATCATCCACCTTTCTCACCTTTTCGGTGTGGTAATATATTTTGGATAACAAATATTTGATCAACTCCAACCATCTTATATGGTGCATATTCAATAATTTCTATGTAAATATATATATATTAATATTTTATGACTAGTTTATATATTACACTTTTCACATTTATAAAAACCTCCAAATCTTCAATGTAAAAATTACCTCTCTTAACTCTAAATCATGAGTTGGGTAATTTTACATGAATTTAAATTATAGAGAGGCATAATCTATCACTATATAATTATACATAAGTACATATCCAAAGATGTTCTTTACTACGTCACTATATATTACAAACCCTTCTATACTATAGGGTAGTGTAATCATATACACACTACCTGAACTTATATTTTATTATTTTAAATTCTAATCACATTCATATTTCCACAAAAAGATGACTCCCTTCTGAGTCTACTTGTTGAATGGATTAGAAAATAATGAAAAATATCTCATAAATCACTGATAATATGCAACTAGGCCAAGAAAACTATAGATCTCAATTACTATTTTTGGTCAAGTCCATTGATTAATAATTATTTTTATAAAAGATCCATTGTTATACCCTCACATGAAATTATATTACTCAATATTGAGACTTATTATATCCAAAACTCACATGTGTTAAATTTAGAATATATATTCTCCTTACCTATGGTATTCAACAAAATTATAAAATGTTCTTAATGTTATTATTTCTCTTTTTATATATAATAATATCATCTATAAAGACTAATTTAAACTAATAAAGGTAATATCTAAATACTTTATTCATTAAATCCATGAAGATAACATGATCATAGATATGTATAAATTGAATTAATATAAATTCATAGTGACCATACCTCATACGAAAGGTTTTCATGGGTATATAATCCTTCGTAACCCTTAGATAATGATATCTAGATCAAAGAAAAATCTTGAAAACATATTGAGATCCTTTTAATTGAATAAACAGATCATTGATATGGGGTAAATGATACTTGTTATTAATAGTGATTTTGTTAAGTTCTTGACAACCAATGAAAATATGTATTGAACTAAATTTTTTCTTAACAAAAATAATAGGTGTACCCCATAAAGAAGCATGATGATTAATTAATCTCTTATAAATATTATATTGGAGTTACTTATTAAATTCCTATAACTCAATTGGGACCATTCTATATAGAGTCTTTGAAATTTCTGTAGTTCCAAGTACTATTTTTATTGAAAAATAAATTTCATGATTTTGGGGAAGACTAGGTAGCTCTGTTGGAAATACATTCACAAACTCTCATATAATAGGTATATTTTAAAATTTGAGTCTATCTTTAACCATTTATGATAAAAATTCCTCATGAATAGGTAGTAATACACATATAAAGGATTAAATTTCAATTGGGAGTTCAGTTTCATCCTCACATAAAAAGATCATCATAGGTTTAGTTATAATATCAAATATAACTTCTCTACCTTGATAATTTATATGGGATCTATACTGAGATAGAAAATTCATGAAAAAAATTACATAAAATATTACTAGAGTTTGAATAAAAATATTTTCAGGAATCAAATTCCCAAAAACATCTATCAGATAGGAGGTATAGAATTGAGATTTTATCATCCCATAATTAATAATTTTCACCAACAAATCAACATATAATCCTTGAGTGGGTGATGTGATACCCTTAGAAAATAATTTAAATATAAAATGGTGGTTAGAACCTCAATCAAATAAAATATTTTCACTTCTAGAGTGGATGATAAGTGTACCTTTCAACACATCACATGGAACTTTTACTTAGGCTATAATAATTCCATATATTTTGCCTTCTCACCTTATATTATTATATAATAAGTTCATTTTATTATTGGGGAATTGGTTTGAGTAATGCACTATCTCTTTATAGTTGAAGAACAAAATAATATTATTTTCTTTATTTTCCTTATATTTATTATCCAGAAGATCTTTATCTCTAAACTTATAAGAAACACCCATTCGCTTCAAGTATTTTCTAGGATGTTTCATTCTACAATTTTTTCATGATGTAAATTTCTTCATTTCTTGAAACATTTTTGACACATTCCCATTTCTTAGTGCTCAACCAACCTATACTTCTCCTGATTTCCCTTAAATATATAGGATCTAGAAAATTATTTCTCCATCTTAATAGAAAGTAATACTATATCATCGTACGATTTAACCATTTTTGAAACTAGTTACCTTTAAAGACTCGACTTAATCCTATAAAAGAAATTTCAATCTTTCTTTCTATATTACACATGTTGTCTCAATCATAACTAAATAATCTTATGAATTTATCATCATACTCTACCACACTTTATGTTTTATTATACTTTAAAATGAGGAACTTCCTCTCCATTTCACCTCATTGTTCTCAAGGTAATTATTTTATAAATAAAATAACATTAAAGTATCTACATTCTATGATTTATATCTATTCATCCAATTTAGTGTTATGGATCAATGACCACTACTAATCAATATCTCCTCTCAAACAATAAACTTCCAGAATAACCTTTTCACTTATATTACATCCCAAATATAGTAATATCTTTTTGAGGTACTTAGTCCATTATTAAACTACCAATGGATTAGTAATTATATTAAATGATGGAGGCTTTTATTATATGAATCCTCCCAAAATCGGATAATAATGCTATGGAATTAGAGAGTGATCCATTCAGGAAAGTTTATTCAACATAACCTAAGTCAACTGTTCTAATATGGCCATTATCTTCTCAACTCCAACACCAACTGTATTATCTTTATCAATAGAAAAATTCATATATTGACTATAGATATTTATTCCTTTTTTCCTTTATACAACATCACTAAACAATAGCACACATAAAGTAATCTCATAATCCTTTTGAATATTGATACATAAAATAAAATCCCTATAATGGAAAAATTTATCAAATACTGTAAGGGATTATTATAATTCTAATGTAATCTATGTTTATTTAAAATATAGTTGCCATGGTTTCTAATAAACATGACTCTAATACCAATTATATAAACCCCAACACTAGTAACCTAAATTCGGTGTCTACATTATTACTTTGTCATAATATTTAAGAGATCTCATCCTAAAGGGCTGGCCAGTTTAGTAGTCATGAAGAACTAGATACATACGTGATCCCCATATTACATTGGAAATATAAAATTTATAACATAGTAAACACTCTTGAATCCTTTATATTCTTTAGAATATCCATCTTCATTTCTAGGGAAAGGGAAACGAATTAAGGTTAACCTCATACAATCATTAATAGTAAAATATATAAGAATCTATCATGAGTAAATAAGGCTTAATAAATATGGAAAGGTTAATAACTAAAAATACATTCCATTTAATAAATAACTAAAGAATAGAATACATCCATAAATAATATCAATATAGTATTATCATGGATAATAATAACTGAATTCTCATTAAAGTAAATGATTAATATTGAACATCATGATCTCAAACAACATGATATCTTTACAATCAAATCCTTTTTCCAAGACAATTTAATTGATGGGTATGTGTATACCAAAAAACCATTTAATAATTATATCCAACTAATTTATTTCATAATACTTGTTGATGCATCGAGGGGATATATATAACTGGGCCCCACACTATATTTCATATGCATTCTTTATATATTTAACTACAAATTAAATTCATAAACAATATGGCCTATCAAAAAATATTCATATTAAATAAAGGATAAAAAATATCCATTTATCTATAGTTAATGAAATAACTTTCATAGTAAAAAACCAAATGTAGAAATGGTATATATTTTAGGCTATAATAATATCCATGATACAAAGAATATGGATATTTAAGAGAAATTAAATTTCAAATGAAACATGATCATAAGAAAGTGAAATTTTCAAGTGAATGTTAATGTCCACAATATTAATAAGAGAAAAAATGACCATCTATCCCCCAGAAATAGAGTTTTTGTTATAAATTCACTTATTTTATAGAATAAAATAAAATATAATAAAATTATTAAAATAAGCTTTCATTAAAGAGTTTTATTTATAAAATCATTGAAAACTTTTAGAATAAAATAAAATAGAAAAAAATGGTTAATGCTGTGGGAAAATATTCATATATGTAAAAAGGAAAAATTATTTTTGAATTTTGTAAAGAAATTAGAATATTTAGATTTTGGAAAGATTTATAAATATTCTTTTCAAACTTTGAAAAAATAAAAGGATAAAATAAAATTTCCTCGATGGATCATTTGAGTAAATAAAAAGTAATTTTGTATTTTTTTTTGAAAAATATGGATATAGAAGAAAAATATACCTGATGAAAAGAGAAATAAGATCATATTTTATTTTAAAAGTTTC